>VXAU01004261.1:435971-624318 GCA_013399695.1 Formicarius rufipectus | reverse complement strand
TTTTTTTTTTTTTTTAATTTCTCGCTAGCAAGTTTCTAATTTTATGGCATGACAGAATAGCAGAACCGCATACTTAAATTTGTATCTGGAGTAAAGTTATCGCTGCTTGGGGGCTGCGTTATAAAAGCATTGGAAGGAGCTCCCTCTGCCATGGATTGTCATCTGACAGCCACGTTCTGCTTGGCCTTGTGCTCTTTGGTCCTTTCAGGTCTCACCTGCAAGCCTGTATCTTTCAGCAGAGCTATGACTGTCCAGGTAGGCTTCAAGCAGCCATTTGGTTTTCTGAGCTGTCCTTACCACTGACATTACCTCAGAAAGTCACAAACTGAGCACAGCCAGGGAGTGTGTCTAAAGACACAGCTGGGCATATGGTCAAGGAAAGTTTTAGAAGTCCGCAGTTATTTAAATTGCTTTTCCTCAAGCCACTTATCTTTCAGTTCTCTCTGCTGTCTTCCCTCACTGGGGGTTCCTTTGCTGCATAAAAAAAAAGGGGAAAATTATTATTCACATAATAACAAATTAAATTCTGTAGGTATAGTAATTATCATAATGTTTTACATGTTTAGATGAAAATTTTGCAACCAGTATGTTATGAGAAACACCTAAGCCCCATAGATCTAGGCTTATAGGTAGGATTTAGGCAAGAAAAAAAAAATTACTAATTAATGAAAATGTTTCCCTTTTTAAATAGCATTTAATACTTCATTGCATTAAATTATTTTTGTCACAGTGGTATTTCCATGTACATTGTTATAACGTGACAAAATTTGTAGGTACAGGTTGAGTAGATGGATTTCTATTAGTTTAATACTTCTGTCCATTACTTTTTTCACCCCATCTCAAAACTTCCTAATAATCAAAACAAGTAAATGTTGTGTAACTTTATGATACGGTTATATAAGTCATGAAGTTCCATTTTAGTAATGAAATGAAACGTAGTATACAAAGAGCAGGGATGTTTTATCCACAAACCCGACTTAGTCTTGAGTGAAAGTTCAGAACGTTACTGATAACAGTTTACTTTCAGCTTTGCTGGAAAATTATTTTAGTGACTGAATCCAGCTTTGAAAAAAGTACTCTTGTGAAAACACAAGACTTTTCACTTTGTGCAACAAAAACACATGTGATATCTTTCAAGTTTCAGTTTCTTAGTGAAGAAACTCTAGTTTAAATAAACTCTAGTTTAAATAAAATCTTTTAGGGAGAGAGGAGGGTAATTTTTTTTTCTTACAGATAAACTTTTAATATAAAAAGCTTTCCCCTCCCCCTTTCAAATCTTTCCTGAAATAGCCAAATCAAAAAGACTTTTGTTTTATGAAGCCTGCTTTTGATTAATTTGATTGGCTTTTATTTACCTACTTAATCTGAACCATGCCTCTTCCTTATCGTGTAAAGTCGCTTACTGTTTCTAAATATACCCGTGTATTTTAAAGAAGCAAAGCTGTGCGTGAGTACAACCCATTCAGAGAGGGGTTGTGGGGTAGGGAGGGACCTGCTGGTAACCCGAGAGCAAGAGCAGATGCTAAATTAGCAGCTGGATCGTTAGTAACAAGTCCACAAATGTCTGCTGGGAAATGATCTTCTTTGGGCGCATGTAGTGTGGGTGTGTGGGTTATTCAGAGTTTCTAGCATCTAGTTGTTCTTTACCCGTGACTCAAAGGAAAGCCCTGGAGCCATGAGGATTTTGATTTGTGGAGTAACTGGTAACTTGTCTTCATTGAAAGTATTGGCTGCATCTATAAATTGTCATTATTGTTTGGCATTTTTTCTTAAGACGTAATTGGAAAATGACTGCAAGGGCAAGGAGATTGCTGACAGCATTTAGTTAGAGAGATAAGTGAAAACCACTGAAAGATCTATGGAAAAGCAAATAACACTCTAAGGGCATCGTTAATAATCCCAAGGTTATATTCTGTTTCCACCTTTAACATAAATAGGTATTAACCATTGACTGAAGTCAGACATAGTTGAGATTGTGACTGGATGAGACCCTAAATTGTGACCAAGGACTATTAAATTATGTGTGTTAAATGGTAGCCAAGCAGGAAAATGCAAATAAATA
The DNA here is from genome assembly GCA_013399695.1 of Formicarius rufipectus. Lineage (NCBI taxonomy): Eukaryota > Metazoa > Chordata > Aves > Passeriformes > Formicariidae > Formicarius > Formicarius rufipectus. Next base: position 622,256 of record VXAU01004261.1, on the reverse strand, counting down.
AAAGATCACGGGGGGGGGGAAGATCTGAATACTTTTTTTGCTTTACTTCCTTTTGAAAACCCATATATTTCTTTATACTTTAAGCCAGTGATTATGTAAATATGTGCTCTGCAAGTCATCATTTGTTTATATTGAAGAGCATGTTTGTTTTTAGCTTTTTAAGTTTAGTTTTTTAAGCTTATCAATTTGCTGAAAATTTTCTAGTACAAACAGGTGCAAAAATGATACAGACAGATAGAAACATGGTATGTATGTACCATGGTCCTCATGTCATGAAAAGGTTCTGTGATTTCTTTGTTGATCAGGTAAAAAAGCCTCCTTGTGGAATGAAAAAAAACCTTCCAGCTGACTAGCATGACTACCTACCAGTGACAGCCTTGTCATTGGCAGGATTACACTCAACAGTGACTTTATGGTATTCCAAGGCAGTGACTATGATCAAAACCTCCCCGCCCCCCAAAAAAATCAAACAAAAAAATCCCCAGATGGACCCCTTCCAAAATCATGTCTGGACACCCGTGCAGCAGGGATTTAACATATCAAGGTGCTGTATCCTGTTCAGTTATCCTCCTCTGGTAATTCCACTCCAGTACCAGGTCTGACTGAAGGTCGGTTGAAAGTTATGGCTTTGGGGCTGGCAGTGAGGTTTTCAGTTAGATGTCAGAAAGCGCTCCACGGGTTGTAAAGATGATTCTGCCAGAACCTCCCTTCTAGACGCAAACTTCTTGGCAGTTTCAGAGAGGGATGCACAAGTGGGGTCTACAGTTCAGACTTTTCTGTTCTGGAGAGGATGAAGAAGAAACTTTTAAACAACTGTTTTCATTTGGGAATCCTTTTCTGCTCAATAACAGATCAACTAGACTAGATTTTCCCTCCTTTTTTTGCTTCTTTCAGAATTAAGCATTCATGTGAAAGAGAAGGAACAAGTGACAGTGGTTTTCTGTGCGAGTACAGAATTGCCATCTCCCTCACCCCAAAAATAGTATAGCCAGTTTTGGATTGTACAGTGGTTGTCTATATTATGAAAAAATTTTGAGTTTGTATAACTCATTCGTATAACTTGTTAGAAAAAGGCAGATATATTACTTGTATTTGCATCTCTATACAGACATAACATTAGAATAGTGAATATGTGTAAAGACCATATAATGTTACCCAGTTCCAAGTACAAGTATGGGGGCGGTTTTATTTTGGGAAAGGGCGGAGAGGGGGAGAGTTTACTCTCTGGTAACTTTTTTTTTTTTTTCAGGGAAATTAAAGAGTGTGATTCTTCAGTTGCCTTTTGGCTAGGAATTGCTTTCTCATCTTTGTATACATGACTGTAATTTAGCATTAATGGAAAAACAGAGTAGTTTGCTGTAAATCCTCCAGACAGCACACCCCGTTCTGGTGGGGATTTAAAATGTTCTGCTGCATAGCTGATGTGCTGGTTGAGACTGCTGTTGTGAAGCAGGTGGGATGGAGAAGGAAGAAAGTTAGGCAGTTCTTTGTGATCACCAGGCAAAGAGCAGCTACAAGTTTTGTGTTTGAGGTATTTTTTAATTTTTATGAAATTTGTTATGTAATGTAATTTTGGGTATTGAGTGGGGTTTTTTTGGTGGTTTTGTTTTTGGTTTTTTGTTTGTTTTGTTTGGGGTTTTTTGTGTTTTTTGTTTGTTTTTTTGGTTGGTTGGTTGGTTTGGTTTTTTTTTTAAATTAGTGTCTCCCCCATACAGCACTTTACTGTGAGCCTTTGTCACTAGCAAAGAAGATTCTTTGTGGTGATACTACTGCTCAGAGAGTAATAGGGCTATCTGTATGCAGCTGTATAATTTATCCAGTTCACTTTGTATACTTGGATCTTGTAGTATTCTTCTAAATGACAGCTCCATGTAGTTTTCTTATATATACACTTCCATGCTTTAAACCAAAACAAACATTAGCCTTTACATTGCTGTCTCTAAAATCTTGTACTTAGTGAACTGCTCATTGCAGCATTGATTTGAACCTTCAGCCTTGTACCTGGTATGTTGGTTTTGAAGCTTTGGATAGTATCTGGGCTTTTTTTCATTTCCAATGTTTAATGCCAGGTCTAAATATGAGAATGTACTGCATGATCTCTTTGCACGTGTGACTGTATTACAGAATTTCATTTGATTCTGCTCACTTTCCTGAAGACAGCATTTCTCCAACGTACCTTAACACTTGTCTAACCATTATGTTTTCATTGTAAACAGGACTTGGGTATTGGTCTAATTCTCCTCAACATTTTTGTACCAGTGTGCCTCATATTCTAGTGCTTCTGAATACAATAGATGATGTGTGGTAATGGCATCATGAATGATATCATGTAAATTTTTAGCAGACTTCTATTCAAAGAATGTCTAGGGAAGAAACCAACCAAAAGCTTCACTCTTTGCTAATTTGTGCTAATTTATATATTTCTAACTAAGGAGTATTTCAGTCTAAAGTGGTGATTTGAGAGACAGTAGCCACATTTTTTAATGTCAACTTTTAATACAGCATTTTAATATAAATTGCATATTAAAAATTAAAAAACCCTACTAATGCAGAGAAAATGTTTATAACTTATTATAATTCAATATCTCTGGGGATTGTGGGAGCAAGCCTGGAAGGGCTAGCCGGTCTGAGCTTTGGTCTTCAACCATGAGTTTGTTGTGTACAAGAGTCAGTGAGGTCAGTTAAGGAGTCTGCAGGACAGAACTTTTAAGATCAGGTAGGTATGAACTTAAACAGCACTTGGGATTAAACTGTTTACCCAGGGGTATGCATATTGTGTCAATTTTATATCCTTTGAAACTGTGGTGAAAACATACTCCTTTCTGGAGTTGGCTGATTGAAGTAAAGGCTTTCTATAGATTTTTGTGTAAAGACCTGGAGGCTGCATCACTGCTGCGTCTTCTGGAAGAGAAGCAGCACAGAAGTCATAGCAAATGTGTACTTTGATGCCTCCTATATACTTACTCTTTTTTCTGAGCTGCTGCAGAAGCTAATATACCTCAGCTACTCAAGTTAGAGCAGCCCTTTGAAAACCCTTATTTGTACATCCAAACTTGATATATCTCAATGTCTGGGGTCTTGGGGGTTTTTAGCAATCTGTTTGTGTTGGATTTGCAGTGGAAAATATCTTCCCTTATTGAATGGCTTAACATTTTTATAAAATGTCTCTGCAAGTCAGAATTACTAGACTCAGAAGTGAAGTCAGTTCATGTCCCTGTGGCAGGTAAATTCTGCAAATGGAGGTGCAACATCAGATTGTTTGAACCCAGGTCCTCCACAGAGGGTACATTCCTGTGCCTGCATTGCATCTTACTGGTTGTGGGTGAGGCACGGGTGACTCAGTTCTGGGACTGCAAGGCTAAATTAAAATACAATAGCGAGCAAAATTCAGTCCAGTCCACCACTGTAATAAACAAGGAGGAACAGTTGGTCACACTGCATGTTGTTTGGTTTATATATTCCTTTCATTATAGTACTATCCTAGACCCTGACCATAAAGTAGGCATCAGAAACAGATAAGTAAAACTGATGTTTTTTGGCATTAGTAATCACAGTGGATTTTTCCAACAGATACAGCTGTTGGGAAATGTGGTTTAGGCATTCAGACAAAATCGCAGTGGTTTTTTAACTCGTGAATGGAAGTGTTGGAGACTGGAGTGAAAAAGTAGAGGGTTTATGCTATCTCTTAGTTTGCATTCTGTTTGGGTTTCGATGGCATAGGACAAAGAGCCTTGGTGAGGAGGAAAGGTATTAAGAAATGCTTGTTGATAAGTCCGATCAGTATGGGAGCTTCTGCAGATATTCTCCCATTCGCCCCATTTTTAGTACAGATCCAGTATGATGTAGCATTTCTCCTTCTCCCTGCTCTCCTCAATGCTTTTCACACCCTTTCAAGTTTGCCTTGTCCATAATGTTTCTCCTGCTGCCTTCACTTAATACCTCTGAAGACTTCGTCTCGCTTTTTTTGCTGAGCTGAGTGTCTGTCAGGCTGCACCCTGCCAAGTTGCTGCTTTGACTCCATTGCCAGTAGGAAGCTCTATTGATGCTGGCCCCAAACTGCTCAGCCAGGGTACATGTGCCTCTGTGCTTAGCAGGCAGGTGTAAAAAGTCTGCTTCTGTGTGCTGGATTTTTCTTGGCCAAAGTGTTTCTAAGATAACACAGGTGTTGCCACGTATAAACCCACTTCAGAGCAGAGAGAGTGTGTGGGTTTGAGAGAAATGGCATAAACAAGGCAAACCCAATCTGCAGCATTGCGATCCTGTGAAACCTGCCCAGAGGCTAAAATAGCTTGTGGAGACTCATGCTGTATAACCTGAGGCTTGGCTCTAAGGGAGTAATGATTTTTACTTTTTTTTTCTTCTTCCTCTTGGTTTTATTTTGAGTGGGGTTTTTTAGGGTTTTCTTGTGGTTTTGTTGTTTTTTCTTTGGTTGGTTTTTTTGTTTTTTATTTAGTTTTGTTTGGGGTTTTTTTGTTCATTTTGTTGTTGTTGTTGTTGGTTGGTTTTTTGTTTGTTTTGGTTTGGGTTTTTTAATATATTTTTGGCTAGGGGGAGTGGGGTGAGGGTGTGGGGAAGGCTAGAAGTGGATCCATTTCCCTTTCATATCCTTTTTGACTGCACATAGAGGAGCTGTTGTAATTTAGCTACCAAAGACTCAGTGATGATCAGTTGCTGCAAATATAAATACAAGATCAAGAAAAACAAAACAGAGCTCTGGTCCTGCTATGGAAATGGTTTCTCTTTCATTGCCTGAGGAGGATAAATGAAGGAGGCATTATACTTAACAGTTTGAATTAAACTGCTGTTTGGAGTGATTTCAGGCAAAACTCTCCCCACACAGATCACATGGTGTAATGTATCTACCTGAAAATGCCATTTAAACTAAATGTCATAAATACAAGACTTCATAGAGGTCATTTTAGGAAAGAAAGGTGGCATAATTGTCTGCATTTCATATTTGAAGAAACATGTACAGTAATAGACCCAAGGGAACGAGGAAGGAAATCTGTACTTCTACTTTTTAGTTTAGTTTGATTTTCTTCTTTCAGATTTGCACAAGTTTTTGTGCAAGTTTCCCTAACAAATAGATAGGCACAGGTGCCAGCTTGGAGGTTTGTACTGAAACGTAGTGGTGAGGGCACAGAAAGGAGGTGTTCAAAAGCAGGCTGCTGCTTATAGCAACTTTTGTAGCTTTTACATCTTAGCTCCTCAACCTACATGGGGTTTTGATTTGACTGGAAAGGGTAATTAAAAGGAGAGACTTCACAGATGGTGTCACTTGCCACTCTTGATTTGATAAGGCATGAAAGCAGATGGATAGTTTGCACTGGAGACCATAGTCTACCATGAAACAACACTGCTATGAAAAGCTAGGGATTTTATTTTTTTGATGTTGAATCTTCTTATGAGACAACATAAATATCATTTCATTAACTTTTTTAAGCATGAGTTGTTTTCACTTAGAGAAAACAAAGTGCACATGTTTTGTGTGTCTGCTATTTAGTAATGTATGATAGTGAGTTGTCTGTCCTTAATGCCAAATTTTCATCATGAAATACAGAAGTACAGATTATCTTTCTGGCAGCTGGGGATGATAAACTTTATATAGAGACACAGAATTTGGGGCACTTCTAAAGTTGTAATGTTCTCTATTTTAGTCTGAGTTCAAACTGGTAATGGGATGGAATGTGGAGCTCATTTCCAGGGATTAAATCAGACTAATAGGACCAAGATTACTCTGCCTATAGCAGGGTATCAGTGTCTTTTCTATAGTAAATTTATAATGCTATAGCATATATTAAAAACATACTTCAGTGGGATTCCTTTTTGTCTATCAATAATAGCTCATTCATTACCTCACTGTGATCTGGTATCCTTCTTTTAGCATATGCTGTTCTTGGGGGCTTGCATGTTCTTCACCTGCTATGTGCTTTCTTGCTTGTGAACTTGCAATCCAATACCTGTTACTATTAAAAAGCAATTGTTGCCTTTTTGAACTAATATTGCAACATGCCAACAGGGTTCTTGAGCTTTCAAGCTTATCTGATTCAGACTAAATTAATTTTGCATTGAGTATATAAGAAACAGATCTGCACTGCTGCTGTAGCTGGTGAGAGCACTGTCTAATCCTGGACAGATGTCAGACTTGTTATCTTCTGTTAGTCCATCTTTCAGCTCTTCTGCTAGTACAGTGTTTAAAGTTTTGTTCTATGCAAGATCTAAAAGTAGAATGGGAAAGAACAGTTTGTTTTAGGATATCCCCAAGTACAGAAAGTATTAATGTGCATGTTTTTTTCCTCTCCTTTGAAGCTCATGTTTAAACTTGAGTATTCTGTTAGTTTTCTGTGATAATAGTTGGCATCAGATGGAGAGATCATGAGAAATCATGAGTTATGATGCTGATTTACTTCAGGTCAACCACTGGCATGGCCAGGATTTCCCACTTATCTAGAACAGGAAAGGGGTTCAGGATATCTAGTCAAGAATTAAACCAGAGATGAGTAAATTGATGTGAGGAAAAATGAACAACTACTTCTTCAGGATCCATGGATCAAACTGTCAAGTATGTATGATTGATGCAATAGTAAGCACTTTTCTGTTGGTGAGCACTTTCCACAAAAATGCTAATTAACAGTCAGGAAGTCAAATATGCCTAAGGAGTCTGGTTTTAATTTATCAATTTCTTAGTTTCTGCAACATAATGCATAATCCCATTATACTGACTGTAAAAAACTGCTTCCGCTTTTCTCTTGTTCCAGAATGAGGTACTGTAGAATATTTATTGTATATGCAACAGGAGTAGTGACAGTGGTCCTTTTTTTGCACACAATGACTTACTTGTGATACTGAAGATTAGCTTTCAGCCGATTACTGAAAAAGAACAGATACACTGGGTATCTGGCAGTGCTACATTTCTCTGCAGCCTCTTCAGCTGGGAAGCATAGATCTTTAAACAGCCTTTGGATAAGTCTGTATAAAGGCCTACTGCCATTCTTAAAAAATAATTAGAAACATGAAAGTGAGTTGTTTTAAACTGAGGGTCGAGTTGGAGAATGATAGATTTCTCAGAATTAACTGATGAAAGTATTTGTAGATTAGGTTTAGAAACCCCAGCTCTTAATCTCCCAGTGTGTACAAAGCAGCAAAAGCTAGTACTTCATGCATCAGATTCTTCCGGCAGCCCTGCTGTTGTTTTTTTGAGGAAAGGGGCATTTACTCCCACTCTTCTCCATTTCTAAACGCTTGCCTTCTATAAATGGTTATGAATTTTGCTGAAAATGTAAAATGTGACTCCTTGTTATGACACAGGTGATTAATAGAAGGAAAGTGTGATGAGAGTGAGTGGTTTAGTAGTAGCAGATAATGTAAAATAATGAATGTTTTCAGAAGAAGGGGCATATATCCTCTTCCTTTTTTCCCAGATGGATTTAGGCTTTTTCATCCTTCTATCAGTTTTTCAGCTTTGTAGTACTTCTCTTTTTAAGCATCTGACAGTCCATGTCTGTCCCTTCTCCTTCTGATTGTTTATTTCTGTAATTGTCTTTGTTCCTGCAAGTTAACTTTTTTTTTTCTTTTTCAAATTTGCAGAAATACACCTTTCATATTTCTTTTTCTCCTGATGCCTTCCACCACAAAAATGTGATTCATGTGCTACTATTCTGGCCCAGGCTACTAGATTTTAGAAGGGTAACATTGTTGCTGTTGTATCTTGGATTTACTGTATAATCAGGAAATAATCATAAAAGATCACTGGTTTCCCAGTCTCTAAGTTATAATGAAATGCTGTAAATACATTTCATACATGTTCACTTACATTTTTTAATAATAGACATTTTTAGTTCTGTAGGTGGAATGGTAAGTGGAAACAGTTTAAAATGTTTAAATCTCCATGCCTTGTGCACAGTTTCCTTTAATAAATATGTGGTTATTTTTTATAATAGAAAAAAATGAATTTTCTCAGTTTCACTGATAGTTTGTCTCACAGATGTGTTCACAAATAAACTTTGGTAGTAGGGATATGTATGTTAAGGACATTGCAGGAGTAGGTTGATTCACTGGTTAAGGAAATGTTATGTTAATGTCATGGGCAATGCTGTATCTCATACCAAGAGAATTAAACATTTATCAGTTTTATTTCTGCAAAGATTGTTACAAAATCAGCCAGCCAGTTGTTTCCCCCCACCCCTCTCCCTGGCCAATAAAATTAGCAGAGATGCCTGCTCCCCTCTTGTGACTCGCTGAAGTTCCTTCTCTAATCATGGTGCAGTTAGCACGGGTTTTCCAAAGGAAAGGGGATTTCTCTTTTGCCTCTTGTATCTGTTATTCACTGTGAGCAATAAGAACGCAAGATCTAAAAGCAGCGTTTAAAAGCACTATCAAAAACAGTAGTTGGAGCGCCCCCTCCGAACGGCCGCAGTAGCGCGGGGTGCGGGCGGCTGCCGCCAGCCTGCCAGCCCGGGATAAGCGCAGGCACAGGGAAGCAGCAGGAGAGGAGGAGGAGGACGAGGAAGAGGCAGGGAGGGAGGCCCCGCTGCTCCTGGAGCCTCGGACAGCACAGCTTCCCAAGGCGGTGCCTGGGCCTCACTGCCCTCATGCTGCTCCCGTGGATGTGCTCACGCAGAAAACTGCAAACACCTGACCGAGTTGTTCGTTCCTTAAAAACGCGGACAGCGAGAGACAAGTGGCTCGGTATCAATATGGATTATACATTCCCACCCACCACTTTCCCCCCTCCCCTTTCCTCTCCTGTTTCCTTTTCTTCCCCCACAAGACAAACTTAAGAGGTTTCACAGATCTGAAAACAGAAGTGACACTATAAATTGAACATTAAAGAAGTCTGGAGCACCTCTCCTGTGAAGGCTGGCAGAGAGAGTTTGGGTTTTTCAGCCTGGGGAGAAGAAGGCTCCTGGAAGACCTTAGAGCAGACAGTATACAGAGCATGTCTACCACTGTCCAGGTGTGTTGCTGCACCCTTGAACTGTGGTACTGTAACAGGAAGCTGCGGTTGCTTTGCATCGTTATTTGACATGGATGGAGCATTCCCTGAGCTGGATTTAAGAAACTGCTCTTTATTTCTTTAAATATTTGATTTTACTGGATGCTTCTGTTTTATTTCTGTATTCATGGAAGTTTTGTGAGTTCATTTTAATTAAAGAAGAGGTCTAGCTTGTTTGAATAGTAAACTTCCAATGTTTGATTGAAGTTTCTTCTGTTGTATCACTAGCTAAAGCTGGAGGACACAGGTAAGACTGAAACCCGCTTGGCAAAGTCCTGAGGCAGTGTGTGATCCCATGTTGGTGGCCTGAGAACAAGGAATTCTGCTATCTCTGTGCCAAAGGTGAAGTTTCTCATTGGTCTTCATAGTTTTAGTGTGTAGGCACGTACTGTGTCTGACATGAAGTGATGGTGAACAGGGTCAGGAGAGATGAACTGGCCCTAAGAGTTTTGCATTGTTTTTACTGCATAGCTTTTTAGGGCCCAACATGAATGTCAGGTTTAGTGGGATCTACAGATATTGGCTTCCACTGCCCCTGTTGGTTGGTGTTCTATAGTCAGAGAATGTATTGTCTCACACAAGGCTTCTTGCGCAACACCTGATGCTTAAACCACCTTTGTGTCTCAGACAGCCCAGTTGCTGCAGATTGGCCTGTTGGTAAATCACTGGGTACACTGTCAAAAAACCTCTACACTTCCACAGTGCCTGAGCACTTTGTATAGTATGCAGGTTTCCAGAGAAGGAGAAACTGGATGATCTTGAATAGGTGGAGATGGTTTGTGAAGGGTTCTACTGCAGCAGAGAAGTAAGTAGGACCTTACTGTCTGGCAGCCTCTGCTTGTGCCTCAGATGTGGATTCTCAGGCAGTGTTCTGGGACTGAAGAAGCCAAACGGGAAGTAATGTTTCTTTGTATCTTCATTTCTGCCAGTATTGCTAATTTTAACTGTGTTGTGCAGCACTAGCAAGGTGGTGGGGCAGTCCTAGTAAGGACAGACACAGTCATTTCTAGCTGGTTCCACTGCAGGGCATGACTGAGCCCCTCTGCGGGACCACCATGAACCCAGATGGTAGCTGTCAGTCGGGTAGTGGGAGGAAGATATATGTTCACCTGTCCTATAAATACTCTTTCCCCCACCCACTCCCCAGTTTATATCAAGAGAGTATCTAGGAAAATACTTGGAAATATGTAGCTGTGTTTGGGCTGTGTATGTCTTTGGCTTTTCTTGAGACTAGCTGAAGAAGAGACTACAAAGCAATAGAATTAATTAGCTGTAAAAGTTACTTGTTAAAATAATACTAAATGAAGTCAGAATAAGATGTCTGTTAATACGACTTTTTTCTTCTTTCAACAGTGAAGATGTTTAGGGATTGACTGAAATTCCATTTTTGGAATATATGCATAATTAAAATGCAAAAGCACACTGCTTGCCTACTTGACACCAATTCCTCATGGATATAAGTGTACTTATTCAAGAGAGAGACTGCTAAGTGAGGTTAAGCTATTTTATTTTTATGGAGTGTGAGTTTTTCATAGTTGCACTGATTCTTCAATATTCATATTATATGTAGAGAGTTTTTTCCATCCTAAGTGTGTCCCATCCTTTTATGCAGCAGAAATGAAAAACAATATTATGCTACATGCTATTTTCTCATTAATATTATAAGTATAGGTTGTTCTGTCTTTTCAGGGCCATCCACTACTACCAGCTATGCAGACTGAGTGCATGAAAAGGGTGTGTGGAATTTGTAAGCCCAACCCAGATACTTTCAATTGTTCAGACTCTTCCTGGTTTAAAAATAAGCAGTTGGACTTGTTATGTGACACCGTTTATATAGGTTTAATTTAGCTGTCATTTGCCAAGACTATCAACATGCCAGGTATTCAGTGAAAGATTAAGCTTTTAAGTCATTGTTTGCTTTGAGAGAAGAAGCAGTGGTGAAATGAAATTCTCACTCTTCCTAACCCATCTCTCTGGACCTAATCCTATGGCCAAAAACATCTGTGGTAAAGCATAGCTTGCTTTTAACAGCAGCATGGTCAGAATAATTGGAATAAGGTTAATAAGACATTAATAAGTCTTTGGATATTGGCAGGGAAATGGGACTGCTGGCAAATAGTATTTTCACTAATGTGTGTATGTGTGCATATGAGTACATATATATGTGTTTGATTCACTGAGGGTGGAATTTCTATGTTGCTGTTTGTCAGGCATCTGTCATAATCAGACTTCTCCTTCTGGGCATTCATTTGCTGCCTCATGCAAGGCACAAAGCACACATGATGTTTGATATCAAGGAACATGTTTTTTGACGTTCACAGGCAAAAGCTTTGGTGCCCTCTGTCACTGTGCTTCTGAACCTGGAAGACCAAATCCTCTGTCAAATCCAGTCCATCCTTTGTGAGGATGTGTTATTGACAATAGAGCCAACAAATGACTCGGGGCTGCACAAATGCCTCCAGCATCTGTTTCCCTGGCTCTGAACATGGGCAGCGATGACACACAGTTGGTTATGGATCTCTCATGTTTTCCATTATCGCATGGTAGTATTTTTGCCATATAATAACCTACTCAGAGTGGAATTAAAAAAGGTTGGTTGAGCAGTTTGCTAAACACATTCATCTTTCAGTCACTGACCCTGCTCCCAGATGTTGTGAGATTGAATTTAGCCTGCTGGGAGGCCTGAGGTGACTGCAGGCTGGGTTGTCAGTGTCCTTACTTTGCCATCAGCATTCAGGGACAACCTTCTACAGAGCAACAAGGAGCAATCAGCTTGATTTGTTTGTGCCTGTGCCAGTAGATGTCTCTAGTAATTTCTTTATTCATAGTATTGTAGAGAAAGTTGATAGAAGGTAAAGTAATGCTGTACAGAATTAGCTGAATCTAAAGAATGAATGTAATTTATATAGTATTTCATCCTACTTCTCGTATATTACTGCTGACTCAGAAGCAGAAATACTTGCATATAGCCTGATAGCCTTCTTATTGCATCAGGTACATATTTGGGTAAGGGAAGAGCAGCCTTTACATGCTATGTGTCCTGTGAAGGTGTGGAGCAAGCCTGTGCTTTTGTCAAATATGATGTGCAGTGGCTAGGGAAATGCTTTTGTTTTCCTGGAAGGAGAGTGCACCATTCCTTCCCATGCTGTTGTGAGTAGTCCATGCTAATTCAGCAGCATTTATTGTCCTGAAGAGCAGGACCAAGTGAGCTCACAGGGTTAACTTGGATGGAATCACTGTTTTTTCTTCAGGGCTAGAATTAGACTTAGAAGGGACACAAGTCCCTTTCACTTTTATTTTGGTGTTGCTCTGTATTTCCCTTGCCTTGCTGCTTTCCTTGGGTGCAGTTTATGTTAGGAAGTGAAGTGTTGAGGGAACTTGACTCCATAAACTGCATCCAGGACTTTCCTGACCAGGAAAGTTGAATAAACATTAGAGAGGATGCTAGATCTGCTAGCAGTTGAGGGTTCTCATCTCTCTTTGGGAAGCACAGTGCCAGCATGTGTCAAGTAAGCAACTGCTAGGCCCTGGCTCAGAGAGTGCTCTCTGTATGCTGGTAATTTCACCAATTATCACTATGCCACTGGCCTTCCTATTTCAGAGGAGGTGACCAAAGAGGTTGTGGTGTGTCAGGTGACTTTATCTTATGTCCTCAGATTTCCTTGACATCTCTGACTCATTTTAGAGTCGGAAATGATACAAAGGCAGGGTGGTAATACATGAAGATAGCCTTCCTTGATTTTTTAATTGAATTATTTCCCTCCTTTTTTTTTTGTTTTTTTTAATAACACATTAGTTTTATTTGATACTAATGGTTTTCAATAAGATATAGTAAGAGCATAAAAGAGAACTTTGCAGATCTAAAAGGCAGCTGGTTGGATGCCCAGGGCAGTACCATGCAGTTGCTGACAGCATCCCAAGGTTTCTCTAGGTGCCATTCTTCTGGTGCTCAAAAGTTGTGTTTAAACCTGAGGAGGCAGCAAGTGGGGCTATCAACACAGAGATGAAACTGAGCTCTGCTGAGGTTCTGCCAGGCTGAAAGATTTGCTTTCTGCAAGGTCAATGGCAAAAGTCCCATTGACTTCACAGAGTTCAGGATATCTTGGTTTTAGTTTTTATGAGTTGTGAGGAGGAAACTCTAATCACTTCCAAACTCTTTTGTTTTCATTCAGTGGTCCCAGGTGGCAGCTTTCAGAGGGGCAAACATCTTTGCTTTAGCAGAGTCTACCAGCAGCTTGTGTGGCCATGCAATGCCAGATTTTGACATGATTTTCATAAAAGATGAAGTTTATTTCATTATGTTCTTTGTCTGTATTTTCTTGAAAAATACATATTTATTTTTTTCGGCAGATGACTTGATTTCAGTTTGACAGAGAGAAAGAAAAGCCTAATGTAACAGCTTTTCATAAGTCTCTGGAAAGTTGGTGGCTGGTAGATGGGAGAGACTTGCAGCATAAAGTCCAGAGTAGAAGACAGTCATTAGGTGCTCCAGTACTGAACAAAAATTCGTGAGACTTCTCACATTTTTTTATATGAAAAGCAGTCCAGACAAGACAAGGAACCTGAAGGAAATCAGAAATCATTGGTACTGCTGTTTCTTTGTTTTTAACAAGGAGATGGAAGTTGGTGGGGTTTTTGTTTGTTTTTGTTGTTTTTTTTTTTTTGTTTTGTTTGGGTTTTGTTTGTTTTGGTTTTTGTTTGTTTTGTTTGTTTATTTCCTGTTGGTTAAAAGAACAGCTCTAAATTAACATGTGTTTTGGCCCTTGCATTTGACGTATGTGTGCCTCTTGCCATTTCTAGCGTGACTATGGCAGTTCACATTACAAGGTAGTCTAATACACCGCATTTCTTCTTGTGTGGGTTTTGTAGGCTCTGCTGAGTATGCAGCTGGCTCAGGCATGCCTACAGAATCTTGCCATCACTGCTGTGATGCCCCTCAAGCATGTTTGCAATTGGGTTATCTCTGTGTAGCATTTAAAGCTCCTAAGAAGGAGGTATCTTCAGTCTCTTGGTGATGTTTTCTCTAGAACACGTAACACTCTTCTCATGGCTTCCAGTCTGCTGATGGGATGATGCAAGGTCTTGGTCTTACTCTGTGAAGTCCATAATGGTCCCAACTCTCATTTGTCTCCTGTGCCGCACATCAGTAAAATGCCCAAAGTAATCATCCCTGATTTGAATGTGTGTGATAAAGAGGGAGGGTATTTGGCTGTTTCCTCTCTCATTTGATACTGTCTGGGTGTGTTGGCATACCTGATTTATCAAGATTTTCTTCATAATGTGCTAAAGTTTGCACTGCATGAATCTATATAGTGCTCAGTTGGTGCCATATTCTTTTTTGTTTTGAGAGATTTAAAATCCATTAACTACCACATTTGCCCACAGGATATTCTAAACAGAATTTTATATGGAAACTAACTAAACAAATAGGGTTTTCTGGCACTTAAAAATCATTAAAATGTTCTCGTTCTTACTTGATAAATTAAGATCTCACTTCAGTCTGACTAATCAGTTGTTTGCTGTTGTAAGTGTAATGATCTGTGTTAACAATTGCAGTATTCTTTTTTTGTCAGACTTTCTGGTTTCTGCATTAATGTAAGTATCTCACCTCTGCTGTGGAGTTGGAGTGAGGTTTATTACTTACGTTTATTTTCTTTTAATAAGGAAAATACTTGAATTTCCCTTTAGACTAACAAGTGTTTGATTCCTATCATTGAGAAAGAACAGAATATCTTAAAATTGAAAGCAAAATATATGTGGTTCTCATAAGAAATTTTAGTAAGCAAATCAAAACCAGGAAAATACACAAAGTCAGCTGAAACTGGGATTTCTTGATAAAAGAGCATGTGACATCCCATATATACAAGGTCTGACAGCATTAAGGCAGTTGTGTTGGATATTTCTTTATCTCATTAATGAAGCAAATATGCAGTATCAGTCCTTTTTAATGTGCTGCTGTGTATGATTTCTTACTGTCTGATGGAATATGAATTAAAACTGAATTATAAATGCTAATTAAGAAGATGATTGAGAGGGCAAGGTATGTCCTGGCATCTCTGATTCTGTTTCTCTGCAAGTGAATGTAAACTGTATCTCACAAAACATACACTGTTAGAACTTTAAGGGGATTTTTTTCTAGCTATAAAGAGAAGCTTGTCAGCCCTGTAGTTCTGCTTCTGTCTCCTTCTGTGTCAGGTAGTTTTCTACAGTTAGAATTTACGGAATAACTCTAGATTAAAAACAAAATGGTAGATTCAAACCTTTGGTCTTCTAAATCAGGCAATCCAAATTAAGTAGATTGTGCCTCCTTGTTTGTCCTTGGGTATGTCAGCAGATCTGGGCTTTTGAATATATGGGAAGCACTGGGCACTACACTTGGATACAGTCTTCCCCACCCCAGGAAATTTGTTGTAAGGTCAGCCATGACAAGGTCATGAGTGCTTCTCCAAGGGCAAGTAAACTTGAGAGGAAGCATAGAGAAATATTGCCAGTTTTAGCAGAGCTCAGTGCTGCTGGAAGATAAATGGCTTCAGTAATGCTGCCTGCCATGCTTTGTGTCTCTCCTGCCTAGGGTAGCTGAAAAAAATTAACTCTAGGTTTCAGAAGAAGCACAGATACTTTCTGGCCTGCAGCTTCTAAAGACAGAGGGGTACTTGCTATAAATAAATTTAATTTCTGCCCAGATATAAGTATTTTTAATGTTTTGGAAAACCCTTTTGGAATCTAAGGGGTGCTTTGAAACTGGGCCAAGATGTCTCTTTACTCTCGTCCACAGCCTTTTGTCTGTGTTCTCTTCCTTGGTACATTAAGATGTGTAAGTTTTCTGATCTTGCCACTGTTTCTAGACAGATGAATGGACGTAGACAGAATAACATAGGTGTAATTCTGCAAATTCTTCTGCAATGACCACTATCTGCCTGTTTCTGTTGGATCTGTTTGTATAAACCTGATTAGGTGAAATGAACTTCAGTGTTATATTCCTAGTGTTGTTATTAAATGAGAAATGATGGTCAGTCAGCTCAGTTACAAGTGTTAGTGTTCACTTTAGATATATGGATTTAAGCAGGTAATCATGCTAAACAGTTCTTCTCCATTTGCACCTCAGATGGACACTTTTAAGGCTGTTTCTGGTTGAAACAAGTATTGGTAGGAATATTATTCTGTAGTAATATATGTGGTTTTCCACTGATATTCCCACTAGCATGTAAAACTAGAAATTAGTCAGCACAGGAAGTCACATCTGAATTTCATTACCTGTATGTATTGTTCCTCTCTGATTCTTTAAAAACTATCCCATCTTCTGTATCCCTTGTAAACAGAGAAAAAAAAAAAAAACAATTACTTTACCACAAGGAGCCTTAATCTGCAGTCTTCAGGCCTCTATAGAGTGATTCTCAGGAGGTAGTAGTGAGGTTAAAAAATTTGTGGGCACAGAAATAGAGCACAGTCTGGGACACCATTCCTCAGTAATGGAGTGCAAATGCACCTGGAATTTGCATCTTAGTTGACAGTGGAAGTCACCACAGGAGAGTTTATAAATCAGTGTTTAAGCAATAAACTTTTATATTTGTTTGCTTAAATAGCTGTATTAGAGGTGATTGTTGATAAGAGATTAAGAAAGGACAATCACATTGAAATCTGTACAGCACCTATAATTCCAGGGGGCATACTGTCCAGTGTGAGTATTTCTGAGCCAGCCCCAGGCTTGAGTAATCATACCTTTAGTCATTGACCCCTCAAGAAACAAATTATCTTATTGCTGTCATGATTCACTGTGAATAAAATGATGAAGACTAGTGTAATTATTGGGTGTTAATAGAGCCTATTCCAACTAGTAAGTTACCCTTCTAGACCATTAGAATTTGTGGTGGCATCCTCACAAAAACACAGTTGACGTTAGTGCATCTGAAGGTTGTGTGTTTGCCCACAACATGCAAAGGACACAATGCCAGCAGCGCTTCCAGCCTGCTTGGAAACACCCTTGCCTTTCTTTCGTGTCTGTTTTCCACAGCATGGTTAGTGAGAGTCCAGTTAGCCCACATGAACCTGACTATAACTTCAGAAATAATGCTGAGAAATCTCACCAGTTGTCTTGCCAGATATTTTAACCTTATGTTTTTTGCAGTTTGGCTATAGTATTTGCCATTCGCAGATAATTCAATGTGCAAATGGCTGGCTGCATGGTTGTAGCCTACTATCTGCTAAACTAAGCATCCTTAAAACAGGTCAGTGAAGATTTGAGAGCATGAAGAACAGAAGAGAGTGCCCTGAGAACAGGGCTTGGGCATTTGACAACATAAGCTTCAGTATTCTGAATGTCTCTCTAAGTACGTTTGGGATGTTAGCATGGACGGGCTCGGTGAGGGGGGTTTGTTTTGCTTGGTTGGTTTGGTTTTGGTTTGAGGGTTTTTTGGTGTTTTTTACTAATTCCATTGTTCTCAAGTATCAATAATATAAAAATAATTTAGTTCTCTTTTCCTACTTAAGTATACTACTCAAAGCAACCATTTAGTCATATGAAGGAACTGGATAATATTTCAGATGATCATGAGCAATGTGATGTTTTCCTTATGCTTTCTTTACTTTTATTACTGTTATCATTGTTTGGAGTGGAATGGAGTAGTGTCTCAATACTTGATATTTGAGTCCTAAAGCCTAAATGTTTCCTGCCTTTGACTGCGTTTTGGTTCATCTGAGTCTTCTCTTCTGGCAGATGCCATTGTGGAAAGAGTAAGGTTTCACCATCCCTACCTAGTTTGTTGTTTTTCTGCTTCGCTTTTCCAGACCAAATTTTTTTGAAGGCCAGGCTAGTTACCCAACCTCCAGCATGAACTATTAGTGTTGTTTTGATCACATCTTCTAAGCTTAGGAGTGAAAACTATTGGTATATCTCTGACATGAGGTGCAATAGTACTGCAGTTTAGATTGCAGGAATTTAACTTTCCAAAATAGATTATCTCAACTGGTTAGAGCATGGTGCTGATAAGGTAGGTTGCCGGTTTGACCCCATATGGGTCATTCACTTAAGAGTTGTATTCAGTGATCCTTGTGGATCTCTTCCAACTCTCAGTATTCTGTGAAACAGTAACTTAGCTATGGTTTCTTGCCTTTAACCAACAAAGACTTCTGTTTTTCTTTAGTATGTGTTTCAGCAGATGAATCAAATGATTACAATAACATTAACTGCTCCCCCGTTTGATTCCTCTTTACTGATGTGCAACCCGATGGAGTAGTACAGGATGGCACCAGCTCATAGTGTGGTCTTTGCCACACACTGAATATGTGGGCGGTATCTCAAAAGTCCTGTGATACAATTATTAGTGATACAGACCTCGCAGTGCTTATTCAGGCAGTGTTTTCATTAATTGCAGTGGGCATGTACCCAAATACTGGGATCTGGCTGTTTCCAAAAAGATTTTCTCTAGGGCTTGTATTCTGTTTTGTTTTTGGAACTGATACAGGTAGATCTGTTAGGCTCCCTGGCGTGGCTGTGGTTAGTTAAGTGTAAAAGCCTTTGTAGACTGCAGTGTTATTCCATGATCAGTTAAAACCCGTTCCACATTCAATTCCATCCCTGCTTTCACTCCAAGTGAGGGCTTTCTGAAGTAACAGTGGGGAGCACTGCATATCCTGTGCACTGCAGAAAGTCGGGTTAGACTACTTATGGCTTCTTCTGGCCCTAAAAATTACTGTGTCATGAAACTGGTATGTCAACTGCTTTGTATTGGTTCTTGAGGGAACACCTTAGTGACTGGAAGGGATATTAGGCTTCTATTGGGAGACAGCACACTATGATTCTTAATTGAAAGTGTGGATGATGTATACAAAAAATAAATTATTGGAGTCCAGCCATAGGCTAAAAAATTATTTGGCCATATCCTCTCAGTGGATGAGCTCTTAGTAGTTCAGCCATATAATGTCAGTGCAGGAGTCTGAGTCCCAGCTGGATGGAAACCCATTTTCTCTAGTTTGGCACCTACACGATGTTTCATGAGCAAGGAAGTGACCAGATCTCTAAGATATGTTGGGGACAAATTTCAACTTCTCATGAAATCGATAATATATGGGGAGATGTCCCTGGTAGCAGCTTTATAGCAGTTTACCTACTTGTACATTTGAGGCTGGGAAACTGCAGTGCAACACTTGTTAATGATTGATTGGTTAAGTTTGTGAAAGGTTTGGAATTAGACAACATTAGGAACGACTTCATTAGACTGTGTGTGGTCTCACCTTGACTTTTGTTTGTTTTTCTTAAATTTCACCCTTGAGTAACTGTGATCAAGCACTTCTCTAGTGGGTTGACCCTGGCTGGATGCCAGGTACCCACTAAAACCACTCACTCCCCTCTGCAACTGAACAGGGGAAAGAAAATACAAGGAAGGGTTCATGAGTTCAGATAAGGACCAGGAGAGATCACTCACTGATCACTGTCACGGATGAAAGAGACTCAATGTGGGGATGTTAATTAAATTTATTACTGACATTTGCTCTATCAGGCAGAGGGGAAGCTTCTGACAGCCTCTCAGAGAAGCCTTCCCTGTAGCCCCCCCACACTACCAAAACCTGGCCAGGCAAAACCAATACAACTTCCATCCTTGCTTCCTCTTCTACAAATGCTCTCATTCTGATTGCTTCTGGTCTTTTTTTTTTTTTTTTTTTCCTGGCATGGGAACTTTATTATTAAATTATGTAAAGCTGTACGGTTTCTCATCAGTAGAATAAAGAAGATCAAAAATATAATTCAATAACTTCAGCTTCTTTGCCAAAAACAAATTATTTTTTCTTGTCTATTTTGGGTGACTTTATCATGCCTGCAAGGAAATAATTTTCAGTGTCTGTCAGTGTGACCCTGCCTTAAAAATGTCATGATTTTTTTTTTAAAGTAACATGAAATTCAAAGAAATATTTGAAAAAAGAAAAGCATAAAATAATTAGGCAGGGAATTCAGAGTAAAGACTATTTAAAAAAAAAAAACAAAACAAAAAAAAAACCACAAAAACAAAAAACAACAAAACCTAACAAACAAAAACAAACAAACAAAACCCACCACCAAAACAAAAACTTATTTTAAAAATAAAAAGTAGGGAACACTAAGTGTTCCCTGAGCCATATCCAAAAGGAAGTAATCTAGTGCATTACACTCAGTGTCTGGTGAAGTTTTCAGCTCTTTAGAAAGTGGAGCATTTGTCTAATATTGTAACTGTTACAAAAATGTTGTAAAATAATACTGGAAACAAGTTACTAAGTAATATCTTTTAGACCTGTATTTTACATACTAGGTATGAAACATATAAAGGTGCAAGTTACCTGTGTTGTACATAATTGTAATGAATTGGTATATTTAGCCTGTGATAAACTTGAGAATGTTCTTTAATTTATTTGTTTTTATTAGTTTAATTGATTAATTTAAATGCTACAAATGGTGGAGTGGAGCTCTAGTTTATGACATAGGGCTGTCTGGATGAATTCCTGCCTCTTCAGTAATTATGGACATCATCATGCTCCCCTGGTGTCTGTTCTCCATCTCTCTGAGATTTGTTTGACTTTTGGTTTCCATTTTCAAAATTCTTGGAGTGCACTTAAGTTGGTGCTACTCTGTTTGTATTTCCTTTACATTTGTGTTGTGTTACAATTTTTATGAGCTGCTGCATCTAGAAACTGGAAAGCTTTTACTTACAAAGACAGAACTTGACGGGTTATTAACACCGATATAGTGGTTTTCCCTTTCTCAGCCTACGATCTGGGTCTTCTTTGCTTTGCAATGAGCAACAAAAAATGAAAAAGACATTTTCTCTGAAAGCTACCTTCTTTGTAGGCTAGATCACTAAGCAGGAGTGACTTCTACCGTGCTGTGTTTTGATGGTTTGGAGTACAGTGTGTGTGCCTCAGCACTGGGTCTTTGACTTTGCTGCACAAATTGTTGGGACGGGTAGAAAAGGAGTGAGTGAACATACTCATCTCCTTTTTTTTCCTCTTACAGCATGATTGTAGCAGTTCAATCACCTGAAAGTCAAGAATGTTTATTCCCATGTTTTCAGATTTTTCAGTCAAAGGTCACTGTGTCTGTATTCACTTATCACTGAGCACTTGCACGTTGGTTGGTTCCTCCTAATTATGTGGGGGAGTGAACACAACTGTCACAGGAAAACCCTCCGCGACTGTTCCAGCCTTGTGCACTGACCATATTGAAAGTTGGCGTGATCAGACTGCTAGTTGTTCTTTCTATCAAAAATGAATGTTTTCCATAATTCTGCTATGTTGAGGGTTGTTTGGGTTTTTGTTTTGTTTCCAGTTGGATTTTTCTTGGTTTTGTTGTTTGGTGGGGTATTATCATGGTTTTTTATTTGGTTGCTTGTTTTCGTTTGTTTGGTTGTGGGGGTTTTTTTGTGCTGGGTTTTTGCTTGTGGGTTTTTTGTTTGTTTGTTTGATTTAAGTTTTTTGTTTTTACTTTTTTCCAGGTTTTTTTGATGGTGGTTATAGAGAGACTTGGTATAGAAAGGACCAGATAGCCATGAAATAAAGTCTGCCTTGTTAAGTTGCCTTAGTCCAACAGGGCAGAGAGGATTATTTATGGACCATGGTGGAAATGTGTAGGATTTCACTGTTTCACTTTCACATTTTTATGTATGTTTTATATCTTTAGATCTTATCTGAAGAAAGGCAATCTCTGCATAGCATTGCCATGGGGGTAGAATTCCCAGGAGGACCACTCCTGTTTGAAGGAGAACTCTATTTTTTTTTTTTTTATGAGATTGTAAAGTCCAGGTTGCATCCTGTTGCTTGGTAGTTATATATTAATAAATTGTGGGTCCAAAGGGCCTCTGCTACCTCGTCTTGAAGTTTGTAAGAAACTTTTCTTCATTTCTGTTGCCTTTCTTCTATGTGTTGTACTACTGAAACACTGATCTTGTTGATCAGTCTTCAGAAAAAGCCCCTGTTCGTTTTCCACTTTGAGAAGCCTGATACCTTTACTGAGAACAGTGCTGGTAGGTTATTTATGTATTTTGCCTAATTATTTAATGACTATAGGCATTTTTTCAATTTGCATTAAAGTGGGAAGAACTAATTTTAAGCCTCAGTAAAAGTTACTGTACATTTGTCTGTTAGAATCAGCTGCTTGGTTTTATTCTGTCTTAAGGACTGCATGAAAGCATTCATGCAACCATGAAATAAACCTAATCATAGATTTGAAGTGTTTCCACTTCTAATTTCTCCCACAGACTAAAAGCAGGTATGGGGGCTTAACAGGTATCTCAGTAGTGAGCAGAGTGAAAGATGTTTGTGGAAAACAGGTGGCTGTTGAATTAAATTTAGTTTATCTCACACTGAAGAATTGTATGCAACTTCTTTATAGTATGTTGTGTTTGAAGTATGGAAAGTACCTATGCTTAAAAGAGGCTTTTAAACTCACTTCCTCTATGCGTTATTTTAGTGGGGGAACAGAAAGCCTTTTATTATGGAGTGCTTTTCTATTGTCCTTTATAACCATTGTATCCCTGACAGAGAAAGATTAATTCTTTTCCTGGCTCGTTTTCAATAGTATTAACAGGCTTTTAAGCACCTTCTGACTGCAGTTGCTAGAGCCTGTCAGAAAGCAGCTGTTCATGCCAAATGCAAAGCAGACTTAGATCTGTGGGTTTCAGTCTGCAATTCAGGGAGCTTCTTTCTATTACTTAGATGTTTCAGAAAGTTGGGTAGGAAATGCAAATCTGTGACACGTATCACTCTTCAAATGTGAACTTTAGAGGGATCTGCTTCCACTGAAATGGTTTGAGAGCTGTCATTTGTAGAATGCTGAAAACCAGGCATTTAGAACAGTCAGTGTTTCAAGAGAATATATAGTCCTTATTGTGGAAAAGTTCGTATGAGGTCACCTGAACTGTTGCTAGGTTAGAGAAACTTCAGTGGGAATGTTTTCGCTTTTCCTTTCTCTGATGTCTCTGGAGGAAGCAGACCTGCCCTGTCCTTTCTGCACAAAAGAAAAAGAGTATTGTAGTATCTAAAAAGCCCTGTCTGCATAATGCCAGAAAGAATAGGCATTATTACAAGTTAGACAGAGTTAAAGTGTACATCTCTGATCAATATGTATAGCTGATGCCTTTGTTGGTATGATGCCTGATTTGCTGACATACTACACACCCTATCCCCCCTTTCCCCACCCTGGCCCCAAGCAGTTTTATGCAAGGGCAGTAACTGCAGAATTGGCTGTAGAGTACTTAAAATTTTTTGTTTTGTTTTTTGTTTGGGGATTTTGGAGGTTTTTTGTGTGTGGGTCGTTTGTTTGTTTTGTTTTGGGGTTTTTTTTGTTTGTTTTTTCTAAAGTCACACTTCGTTTTAGAGCT
This sequence comes from Formicarius rufipectus, assembly GCA_013399695.1. Lineage (NCBI taxonomy): Eukaryota > Metazoa > Chordata > Aves > Passeriformes > Formicariidae > Formicarius > Formicarius rufipectus. The sequence continues at coordinate 598,919 of VXAU01004261.1, read as the reverse complement.
ATAAATTAATATTAAGATGTCCAACCTTGTTTATTCTTGCAGAAAGCCAGATGCAGCTTTATTTATCGCTAGGGAAGAGATACATTGTGTAGCATACTCCTGACTTACTTCCAGCTCCTTAATCAGCTTCAAAGCTCAGTCTTTCTTCACTTCTTCCCTGGAGTTTCAATTCTCTTCAGTTTCAGATGGTTTTGGTTTCATGATTATTTTATTACTATTACTTTATTTCTTTTATCTTTGTTCAGTGTGAGATCTGGAATTTAGGAGTCCAGGTAAATTGTAGTTAAAACTAGTTCTGCCAGGCTCAGAACATTTTCCTGCTTCTTTTCTTCCCACCCTCTTTGATACTTTGTCAGGAGCACTGTGTTGGAATTGTCTCCCACATTAAAGGACAAATTTAAAAAAAAAAATAAAAAATAAGAGCTGGTGTGGTGGTTTGACTTTAGGCCACAGCTGGTTATAAGAAACAGGTTGATGTGAATCTCTTTAGCTACTTATATTGATGCTGGTGGTGTTATGAAGGGCAAGAATTACATCATTTGTAAATTGATGTGATGTCTTTAAACTTTGCACTGCATGATTGTACGTCTTTGTTGGCATGATCTGGATGTATTCAAATGTCTTGTATCTGTCACAACCTGCTTACAAATAACCACTGTAGTTAAATGTATAAGGGATCTGAGCAGAAGAGGAATCCCAATTGCTTTTTTTGATTTTTTTTCTTTTTTTTTTTTCCCCAGTAGACAAGTAAGAATTTGTTTCATGGACATATAGAAAGTCAAGGTAGTTTGACAAATAATAAAGCCTTGAACTTCTTATCATCACCCCCATGGGGAGGAGCATAGAAGCTGCAAGTTAGTGACTGCTCACTTCATGACTCACTGGGTGCATATGGGAAAAAAATTTCAATGGAAACAAAATTGATGTGTGCTAATAAATAAAGCAGTACCTCTCCCTGCATATTTGTAGAGAATGCTATTTGTTATGCACACAGGAAAGGGAAAACAATGTCTTCATCACTGCAAATTTTACAGGATCCTGCAGAGGTCTCGCTGAAATGTGCGTTTTCAAGGCAATGTAGTGAATTTTTGCAAATGAGACATGTAATAGAAATTGGTCAAGTGCAATACTGATTTAAAAGTATAGGGGGGTTTGGATTTTTTCTGGACTTTTTTTTTTTTTTTGTAAATGTGACACAGCTCTTACTGTCTCTCTCAGGAGCTTACACAAGTAATCTAAACTGTTTGTTTAGTCTTTTTATCTGTTATAATACAGGTTATCTCTTAAAGAAGAGTTTGACTTAGTATTTCAGTTCAGTTTTTAATTTTTTTCCCCCTAAGCACAGTTTTGTTTTTGGCTGATTCAACAACTAAGCTTTTCAGGCTCCTTAGGGTTAGAGTGCTTTTTCTGTACTCTTCCTTTCTAGTCCTTGGTTTATGTTGTTTGCAGGGTGAAAATGATGTGCAGAATCATAATCTCTTCCCTTCCTGCACCATACAACAGGAAAATTAAAAAAAAATGCCAGCAGTAAGCCTGAGTAATAATTTCTGAGTAAATATTTTACTGTTTTTCCATCTGTTACACTAAAATCAAACTTAAACTAGGCATAAATCTAGTCAGAAGAGGTCACTGGGGTATTAATCATCAGAGTTAATCCTCTTAGACAAGTGCTTGGTATGAGGCCAGCTATTCAGAAATTTAGCAGCACACATATGTTGCTTATCTGTCTGGCGTATTGCCAGTGAAGTAAACTTTGAGTTTGTGGTGAATTTATGTCTCTGTAAAGTTAACTGCTTGTTTGGTGCAAGCTGATGCAGCTTCTTTGTATAGTACACATGGTGTATAGCCTGCTACTGAAGAATGAGTTCCTTTCAGGGTACTTTCAAAGTGCTGTAGTCCTAGTGTTGTATTGTAAGAAGTGATATCATTCACAGTTGACCTTTTCATGGTTCTTCCCTGTGAAGTACGATGAGCCAGATTTAATACTACTAACTCAGAGCAGAGGAGACAGTATTTCAAGTAGAGTAATACTGTGGAACCCAAATATAGCTGAATGAAACCTCACCCTGCCTCCACTCGTGCCATTCTAACTTGGAAGAAACACTGATGTATGTAAATACAACTCTTTCTTGAGTCAGGTCTGGACAGGACCCAGCATTTCTGTTCCTCACTTCATAGGAGCATGCTTCCTACTTGACAGAAAAATGATTGTATCATATCCCAATTATGGAACTGATTCATCCCCTGGAGCATGGAAAGCAAAGTGTAGGAGTGAGTGCATCATTAAAAAATTAGTGTATTTTTAGAGAAGAGGTAAAAATAAAAGCGTAACTCCATTGAAAAATTTAATGATAAAGAAAACCTACTTGCATTAGAGGCACATTTTAAAGCAATCTGAGATTATGGCCGAAAGAACACATTTCTTACTAGCATTTTTATACTTTTCCTGTAAGAAATTATTAATTTTCTTCTTGCCTTTATTTCTCAAGGAAAAGAATGAAAGCTCGTGCTCCTCCTCCCCCAAATCAACCTTCTGCAGCAAGTAGAATTCACAGTGAGCACACGTCCCCTGCAGAGACAACTGTGATTTCTGATCAGAACCTTGTAAGCATGAAGGAGAACATGATAAACAGATTGGTGGACTTCACAGTCATTTTGCCCAGTGGGGTGGAGCAAAAGAGCACAGTACAAGGAAGGTAAGGCTTTGATTACCTCTCACTTTCTGGAGTCCTTTGTTCCCAGTGGGATACTTGCTGATATTGATGTTTGTCTTTCTGAGTTTATGGGTTGTCTCTGTCATGCTCTTCTCTGCATTTTAAGTAGCTGCTGCACTAGAGTCCTGAGAGTCACGTACAAAGGACCCTCTCTTCTGGGGCAGGAAGGATTTGGCAGCTATTGTGTTACTGTTTTCCCCACGGATCACCCTCAGCACGTGTATAAATCGTCTCTTTCATGTAATGCCACTAGGCTTAGGTTGTATCACATCACATAATCCAGAGAGGGTTTGCTGCAGTGGAAGTAGTTGCTCCTGGGAAACAGCAATCCTGACAGTATGACTGCCTGGAGTCATGCCAAAAGCAAGCTCAAAAGATGAATGATTCTTTGCATTCAGTGAGTCCACCTTCACAAATATTTTGCAATTGTGTAGATTGCAAAGTATCTGCTTGTATTTAGGAAGCCTTTTCTATATAAAAGTGTATTTTTTTGACATGAATAGAGAGAGAGGTTCTCCTTGTTACTTACTGGGTATAACCAAGGGCAAATTGGAAGGGGAAGGCAATTTTGAGATAATTTTCTTCACTATGGGAACTCTGTCTTATCCTCTCCATGTGAATTGTTTTGAAAGAGGAAGACATTACTTTAAGAAATAATTTGGGAAGGTTTTAAAAATATAATCAATATTATTATGAAACTGTAGCGAACAATGGTCAGCAGTAGTCAAGAAACTGTAGGAAGTGTAGCATCGAATTGTTTTGCCAGGGAGTGAGGATCAGCACAAAATACACGGACACCAACTTTAAAGAATAAGTTGTATAAATTTACTGTAGTGCAAAACAGCTAAGAATTACAGTAGGAGCAAAGAACTATAAAAGGATAAACTTAGCAATGCACCCAATCATTATTACAAAGAGTGTCTGTAGTGATTAAGAAAGATACATCACCAGTGACCCTGTTAATACATAACTTTCATCCAGACCCACACTCAGCTGAGGAGCCCTGGTCACAAGAAAGGGTCGGAGAGCCACTCCTGGTAACTGGGTTATGCTATGCAGTGTGTCCACTCGTAGGTGAGGTCTCTGTCTTTGCTGCAAAATGGTACAGCTTTTATATTGTTAAACAAAGAAGCTTACATCACTCATTTAGTGTTGAAAATATCTGGCTTTCTTTGCTCCTTGGTTTTCATGCAAAGCCTGACAAGGGCTTCAGAGGAAAATCAGGGAGTTGGTTTGGACCAACTACCATCAAATAAAGATAGATATATTCATATCTAATAAGGCCAGCCATCTACATCCATGGCCTTGTCTAGTCTCTAAATACAGAAAGCTAGATACATTCATAACAAATACACTAATTAAGCAGAATTTTAGTTAATAAGTGGATACATGGAAAAATATAACATTAGGTTGGAAAGTTCATCTAGAGGTCAACTCTGGCTCAGCTTATTGTTCAGACCTCTGCACTTCACAAATTCAAAGGATATGTAGGTGCCTGTTGATCAATCAGAATCTATGCTTATTTTACAGTCTTTTTCAGTAGTTACTCTGCATTACTGTAGAACTCCTCTTTTTGGTCTGATATATTAGTCTGTTTTGACTGTTTGCCAATTTGTGTATTTTGATAGCTGAGAAGGATGTGTACAGCAGTTGTAGTGCCTGTTATTTCATGCTTCCCCCTACTTTTCTTGTAGAAATTAGCAGGCACTTATCCACTCTCACAACACTAGTGCAACTTGTGTGAGTCAGTCCCAAAGTCAGGTTTTAAAGGAAAGCAGAGCTTATCAGGGCTCCCAGATTAGACATGTAATGATAGTTTTTATGGGGAAATTTGGATTTAGTGTTAGAAAGAAGAGAACAGCCCAGGGAAGTAGAACAGGACATGAAGCTCACTGTCCATTAGATCCCAAACAAAGGTTGTATTTCATTCTCAAATGCAAGCCACCTCGGAGTTGACAAGAGGCTAACATTCATGCAGCATTTCATATTGAGGCACAGATGATAATTGCCACATGGTTAGAAAATACTTTTCTTTTCCCTCAAAAAAAACATAATCCCAAAACAAACAGTCCAAGAACACTATGAGTGGTGCTTTATAGTAACGTTTTGAAGAACATAAAAGCTAGAGGAGCACAGAACAACTAGGACAATTAACATTCCATGTCTCACATGGGTGTTGATCATTACCTATCACATACACTGAGACTGAGTATTTTGTTTACTGGAGTTATTAGTCTGTGGACTAAAACCTGAAAGAAATGTCAAAAATGAAACTTCACATGTTTCTCTGGGGTTATTTATATGGTCTGCATTAAGCATTCTAAGCAACTAAAATGTTCTCTTTGTTGTCTGTGAAGGTGCTCACTTCTCTCCAGTGTCTTCGTGACAGGTCTAGGCCACTGATTTAGGCAGAAATTAAACTCCTACTTGTGTTAATGTGCTAATCTACATAGCACCAGTGCCTAACCTGGGTAGTAGCTGTTCTCCCTCTGCTGTCTTGAAGACTTAGAGTGGAGAAGTTAGTGACACTGACAGCCAGCTGTGGGAAGTGGAAGATGATAGAAACTGAGGAAGGGGGAGTAAATCATCCTAACAAGCTATGAAATAAGAAAAGGATACTCTGTAATGAGCTCTACATTCCAGTACCATTAGTCTGTGAACAGACTTTGTGTGTGCTGCTGTTCCTTCTAATCACTGGAAGATGCAATTTTCTGTGCATTTATACTGGTTATGTTTTTAGGTAAGTGGAATAGTAAAAAATTAATAATGTCAAGATTATTTGAAATTTTCAGTGTATGAACTGTCCTGAGTGTCTAGGTTTGCAAGAAAACCTAGGCTTTTTTAACTTTTTGCGTTGTTTTGACACTGTGAACTGAACAGCTGTGAAGACGATACTCATAGATAAACATTAAATGATGAAGATACCGCATTTTAAAAAAATGTGTTTATTTAGTTTGAGGCAAGTATAAGAGCCAGTGCAGGTTATTTTTTTTTTCCTGTTCACTCTCTTTATCTGTGGTGATATCATAAAAGGGCATTTCAGAAAACCTGCTGTTGTTTATACCACTATAAATCTTCAGTATTTTTGTTGCCATCATTAAAACTGTGTTCTGCAAAATCTGCTTTTGGGTAGCCTGGGGAAATAGCTTTTCTGTTGCAGAAAAATTTGCAAAACCTTGCCCTGGGCATCTTCATAATGAAAAATTGTTCTGTAATTTCAGGAAAGCAGTTCACAGAACAATGAAGTACACTAGATTGTATTTGAAAATATAAGTAGTTAATTAGTATCACTTCAGGTTATGTCTAAATGAACTAAGTTAAAAGTAAAAATTGCGTATTTCAATTTGTTCGTTGTATGTAAGCAAAGCAGCATGTTGTTAATTTAACTTTGTTCTCTGTGTAAAAAGTTCCTGTAAATATCAGAAAGAGGGCAGAAAATTCTCATTAAATTTTCTTGAAAGAATTCAAGATACAAAGAAACTTTGTGCTATTTAAAGATGCTCTGTTGATATCTGGAACTTTAAAATAATTTTATTTATAAAATTTAAATCAAACAAAGTCTCTCTTTAAGAGTTTATTGCATTCTTGTGACACACAATTTGTTTGAGATTTTGGAACTACATAGTACAGATTTTAGTATAAAGCTGAGTCCTGAGGGAGTGAGTGCAGGAATAGAATAGAGTATTGAAAAACAGCGTTCATTTTTTTTAAATGATCGATCCCTGTGAACTGTACTGTAAAACATGTAGAAGTATTAATGGAAAACTGTTAGCCTACTTCTCCCTGAAAAGGATTATGAAATATCCCCACAGCTATTCTGTTTGTATTTTTGTATGATCATTAACTGACGTCCAAAAAGATAAGGAGAGCATTTGCCACTTACATACTTTATGCATATAGATCTATAGCACATCCACATAAACTGTTATCAGGTTTAAGAGAGGTGATGGCTAGGCATTTAGACAGAAAAATAAGTGGAAAAGCTCCCAAGAGTTACCGGAAACATTCTGTTGTGATTCTCACCAGGTAACCTATAAATAAAGGGATCATATATTCATCTCCATTCACACTGAAGAGAACTTCCTGATTAACATAGATACAGAAGTTTAGTGTCACAGGTGATTAGTGTCAGCAGCTTGAGAATTCAGTAATATTTGAAATGCGTTACAGAAAAATGGGAATGTTTGAAGCTAAATGATGTTTGGTTTGGAATTGTCAACACATGGATGACCATACGAAGAAGGGTAAACTGGACAGTTACTGCCCCTGCTGTGTTCTTACATGGTACACAAATTCCCTCATTCATATGATGCACAGGGAGCAGGACACTAGAATAAATAATAAACTAGCTGAAGCTGTGTTACCATTCTGCAAACACTAGAGGACAGAGTTCAGTGCAGAGTATATGTTACAGGGAGCATAAAGCTGATGTCATCACAAGAAATTATTCACAGTAATAGAGTCATTATTGTGGGGTTATAGCTCAACATACAGAACAGTGTTTCTAGAAAGACTGAAAGTGTGAAATCAGCCCAGGTTGGTAAAACATGGAAGACGTATTGCTGGAAAAAGATAAACAGGGCTCAGAAGGGTTAATAATTAGCTTAACTAAATACTAAGTAAGAGTCAGGTCAATACTACAGTAGGTCAGTGTAGGCTAAGAAAAAAAAAAAAAAAGTCTTACTAGAGTAATTTACAGAATAATTTATGTTGGAATGGGCCACTGGAACTCACCATGTCTAGGCAAGTTTGAATACCTCCAGGCAAGGTTCTGATTGTCTCTATATCCCTTTTCCAGGGCTTGACCATCCTCATGGTGACAAAATGTTTTCTTGTACCTAAGTGGAATTTCCTATGTTGGCACTTCTCTCTTGCCACTTATGCTCTTGCTGGCAAGAAGAGTCTGGCTCTGTAACCCTACCAGTTCATACTTACAGTCAGCAGGAAGATCTCCCTTCACCCTTCTTGTCTTAAGGCTGAACAAATCCAGTCCTCTGCCACCTCTTGTGTGTCATCTTGATGTTCCTTCTGTGGACTTGCTCAGTTGTGGAAAATAAGAGCCAAATGTACATGAGCAAAATAACAAAAGAAGTAGAAAACATTTGAGTGTCTGTTTGTCATGCTTCCTGAACTTGTTTGGATACAGCCTGCTATTTAGTATATACATTTCTGGTTGAGTATAAAAAGTTTTAATCTTTTCATGAAGTGTCTGCTGTATTTTGGAGCCTGAGAAAATAATGATTAATGCCATTTTCTGTTTTTAAGTGCAGATAGTGAAAGCATTAGAGGCTTCAAGTCACACCCTTTACACTATTGTATTTCTTTTCAAGTAATTTGTCACTGTAGATTCCTAATGCATATTTAGCATTGATCTAAATAAAGAGGATTCATTCCTCCAGTTTGAGTTGTTTTGGATTTTTTTGTTTGGTTGGTTTTTTTTAATCACAGAATGGCTTAGGTTGGAAGGGACCTTAAATATCATCTTGTTCCAAGCCCCTTTCATGGACAAGGACACCTTTAACTAGACCAGGTTGCTCAGAGCTCCATCCAGCCTGACCATGAACACTCCCAAGGATGGGGCATCCACAACTACTCTGGGCAACCTGTTTCTCAAAGTGAAGAATTTCTTCTTAATATCTAATGTAAATCCCCTCTCTGTCAGTTTGAAGTTATTACCCCTTGTTCTGTCACTACATAATCTTTCAAAAAATCCCTCTCCAGCTTTCTTGTAGGCTCCCTTCAAGTACTGAAAGGTGTTTGTAGCATGAAGGTATAAGGTAATAAAAGTCAGTTTTATTTGATAGAATACAACTTTACCCTGCACATTTATCTCTCAGATGTACAAGGCTGTATTTTAAAATTGATTTCTCTTCATGATTCAAGGAGTTTAGGCCAAACCACACCCAAAACAACTCAGTTGTTTTATGCTTCTTGAAACTATCAGTGTTTGCTGCATTGTACTGGAAAACAGCAGGACACAAGCACTCTAATGCTCAAACTTGATCACAAGTTCAGCGCAATAAATGTTGCTGACAAAGTAGTTATTCTTTACTGTCCAGAATTAAGTGTTAAACAGCTTAGTAACTGAGTATCAGAACAGAGGTGAAGTACTCTCCTTTGCTAAGAGTAGTCATATGGACCTTCTTGTCTGAGTCTCAAATTGGTTTACCCTTACCCTCCAGTTTTATTTCCGTTCTCTAGTATTTGCTGATCAGTCACTGATGTTTGACGTCTGTTGCATCAAGTTTGGTCTCTCCACCCAAAATTTCAGCAAAATCTTACTAAAATAAAAATGTAAGGTGTTTCTTAGCTCAGTAGTTGGAAAGACAGGAGAAGTTTAACTTAATTTCATCTTTAGATTTAATTGTTTAGGATCAAGCCTATCTAAATTTCAAAACAAAGTGTGTTCTCTACCAGATCTCAAAAGCAGGTTAGAATAAAGTGCAGATCTGTATGGAACAAGATGGAAGAAAAGGAAAGACTGGCTCTTTACATCTTCCAAGAGGCATACTCAGCACAGGGTTAGAAAGAAAAGTTGGTCTAGGTTAGTAGATTACAGTTCTCTCACTGTGTTTAGTGTCTCTCCTCTGTATATGGCATATACATGGAGTTACTTGAAATAAAACTTCCATTTAAAATTAAGCTGAACTATATTACAGTTTAGAAGGAAAATTTTTCATGTTGGTGTCGATATAAGAATAACTTCATAGCAAGGACTTCCAAGCTCTCTTACTTTGCTTGAAACACATGAATTTTGAATTTTGTTTGTGGAATTCCTCTTTCCTCCTTCCTCTTCCCTCTTTATATATGCTTTAGAAGTTTTGTGGAAAATTTTTCCCCAAATTTACATTTTTGGGAAGAGCATGCTATCAATTTTGAAGTTGTTTCCAAAAGCATCAGAGGTGTTGCTTAATCTGTACTTTTAAATGGCAAGAATGAAACCTGGGGATACTTTTCATAGAACAGTCATGTATTCTGAGCAGCAGGCACACGTTGGGTGCTACAGACTTTCTTATGTGTTATGTTTGATGCATGCATGCTCTTTAATCAGGAATAAGATGAAACCTCAAATCTGACTGGATTTGTCCAGTGTCCAGACGAATTTGTTCAGCTTGCATGACTGAGTCTGCAACTTATTTTCTCAAGTGGCTGGTATGGCTTCTGGTCTTGTAGTTGTGGTACTGTTGCTGCTGAATGTATTTTATAATTTCAGTGGTAGATGTGTGGAATCATAAACTGCTCTTTTGATGAACTGGTTTTTTTTGTTTTGTTTTTGTTTTGTTTTTTGTGTTTTTTGTTTGTTTGTTTTGATTGTTTGTTTTTGTTTGTTTGTTTTAACGTCCCTTTTCAAGAGGCAAGATAACTGTCTGAATTTGAATGAATTATTATGATATTATGCACTACAGAAATATATTCATGTTTCACTTTTAAATAGAATGTCTAGCACAAAGAATACCATGTATTGTGATTCTGTAAGGTTGCTTGCTTTTCTGTGAAACAACAGTAATAAGGCTGAAGGGAAACACACACATGCAAGTTTTAGTTTAAAAGAAGTACCTTTCAACAGACAAGCTACAATCTGTATCAGGAGAACTGACACTTTTTTTTAAGTGCTCATTGCTGCACAGTTTAATGGATACTCATATAAATATTGATGTAGGTGGGATTCTCATAGAGTTTGGATTTAGTAGGTGTAAATATCTGTTGATTTGTGATCTGTTGCATATGAACTGAACGTAGTTGTGAGATACAGACATTTGCAACTTGGTGAGAGTGCCAGAATAAGTCATCATGGAATGACCTGATACAGTTTCGATTTAGGGACTGAGTATTTGTATTTAGATGCTCTCTGTGTTAGCTGTTGCCACAGTGTTCTGTTTTTTCTGAAACCTCCTATACATATTAATAACGTCTGTTTTCTTTGTTTGATTATCAGTCATCATCTTCTCACTGTTCTTTTCCAATGAGATCATATATTTAAAATTTTCCACGCTTGCCATTTCTCCATCTCACACTGTGTAACTCAGCTGAACTTCAAATAGGTTACAGTAAAGAAGGTACTTTCTCATCTCTTCCATCAGAATAGCTGTCAGCTACATATATTTTAGTCTTTTGCTATTAATAAAGAATTGTTCTTTTTCCGTTTTCATTGTCTTTGCCATTAGCTTTCCAGGGTTCTTCACCAACTTCATGACCAGTTGTTGGTCAACAGTATATCCAGAGAAAGAAGATTGGCAGCCTCCCAAAGGGTAGTTTCCTAGATGCCAACAGCTTGCAGTTTAAAGGGTAAATCCTGAGCTACAGATGTAATGGCAGTGGCTAAAAACCTGTGAAGGATTTTATTTTCTTTGAATTTGGTTGCATTTTTAAATCTGCATACAGTTTTTCCAGTTTAAACATTAGAAGAGGTGCAAATTCTTTTGACAAATGTACTTTGTATGCACTCATTTTCACTTCTGCTAGAAGACAAATCTCCCATTGCATATGGTAGGATTCAGCTATAGCTGGTAGTTTTTTTTCAAACTGTATTGTTTTGTTAATGACAGACACTGGTTTATGAAACCCAAACTTTACAAAGAAACAACCAGTTTTAATAAACCTGTTTTTTCTGATACCACATGAAATTTTAGGCAGGAAGTCTGGAAAAACAAAAAAACAACAACACAAAAACAAAACAACAGTAACAAAAACAAACAAACAAGCAAAAAACCAAACAATAAAAAAAACGCCACATCCTTCAGTATCATGGTAGAGGAGAGTTTCTGGGCTGTGAGGGAACACTGCTCATATCTGCTGTGTCAGGCAGTATCAAGGTCCAGTGAATATTGAGTTATGGACACTAAATGGAGTACCTCTGTGCAGAGCCATGAAATGAGGGACAGTGGTGATCCTTTTAACCCCGTGGTTTAAGAATCACAGCTGCAGTAAGAGTTACTGATAATGCAAATAATCAAAACCATATGTCTTTATACAGGGTTAATATCCTCACGAAAATAAATATGGACAAGATCTCTTGTACCTGAAAATACTGCTGCCATCAAATGGATTTGGCGAACTCAAAGTTGTAAATTGGAAAAATAAATCCTATGTACAGTTTGTTTCAAATTTAAATGCTCCATATTTGGTTGTATTGTGTGATGGTTCAAATCTGGGTAGAGTTTACTGGACTCTGAGTGCATAATTTCTTGATATCTTGTCTTCGTGTTAAAGAACAGCTTTTGAATTGGAGAGTTTAATATATAGATTTAGTAGACAAGATGCACTTTGTCTGCTCTTGGCTTATGTTGGTTAGTGCTGCGATTGGCACTGTTTTCTGCTTCATAGTGAATAGTTAATTGCCAGCTCACAAAAACACACTGAAGTTTGAATATATTTAATTGTTATCCTTTTATCTGATCTCTTTATCAGCATTTCAAAGCATTAGCACTGTTCACTCACAAAGATGGTTAAATAGTGACACATCCACAGCTTGTGTTTTCTTTTTTTCTCCCATCTTAAAACTGAGGTACATTTTGTAGCAACTGTTTTTTTCTCATGCTAATGGTGAATGTCTTGTTCTTTGCAGTAAAGCTGTGATGGATGTATTGGTGGATTTATGTAGCCAGTATCGCTTAAATCCATCCCAACACAGTCTTGAACTGAAGTCTTCGGGAACTCAACAAGTTCTGAGTTACAAGCCAAACACTTTGATAGGAGCACTGGACGTTGATACAGTACTTCTGAAAGAGAAGGTTCATGAAGAGAAGGCAAAGCGACCTCTGCCAAGAGTCCCTGAGGTCAGTACTCTGTAGGGCTAAAATGATGCCATGAAACATTATTTCATTCTGATGATTTCAAGCAGTTCTTCCAATCTTTCCATCTTAAAACTGGATGGGAAAGATTTGTTTGACTATAACCTGCTTTACTAGCTTACCTGTTTTGCATGCAGATTGGTAGATGCTAGTCTAGACATTTCGACAAAACACTGTTGCATGTGATTGAATAGATGGAAATCTGAAGATTGGGGTGATTGAAATTTGCAGTGATGACTGAAAAGAGGATTGTACCTCCTATGGAGGTACATAGAGTTTTGGTGATATTTTGTTTGTCATCTTTATTAAAAATATGGGAGAAGACTGGTTGATAAATGTATTTCACAGTATTGTGAAGATTCAGAAGTAGTAATTTTCCAAATGTTTGCTGAAATTTTTATTATTCTGAATCAGTATATCTGATTATACTCTCACATCTTTCAGAGTGGTACTTGTGAACATTCATAAATTACATCTGCCTCTGATTCCTTTTCCTTCTTGACCTGTTCTTGTGAATATCTCCATAGTGGCAAGTCTGATATTTTCTTCTTTTTTTTTTTTTTTTTTTTTAATTAGTAATTTTTTTCCAGTGTGGGGGAAGTTTGCTTAGGAGTAGTCAAGACAATATGGAATTCCCCAGTGCATTTCTCATTGTAAGGGAGTTTAGCCTTCACAGAGGGGAGACTGAGAGTTTGTGTTTGTTTCTGCAGAAATCTGTGAGGCTGGTAGTGAACTACCTGAAGACACAGAAGGCTGTGGTTCGAGTTAGTCCAGAGGTACCTCTCCACAGCATCATCCCAGCTATTTGTGAAAAATGTGAAGTCAGTCAAGAGCACATTGTCCTTCTGCGAGATGGCATAACTGGGGAGGAGCTGGAGCTTACCAAGTCCTTGGAGGAGCTGGGGATAAAGGAGCTGTACGCCTGGGACAGGAAAAAAGGTGAGCTGAGACTGAAAGCAGTTGCTGCAGCATTATATGATGTGACAACAATAGTACAGGCAACTTAAAACCATTTGTGTTGCCGTTCCTTTGGGGTCCAGCTGAAACAGCAGAGTGACGTCTCAGTCCAGAGAGCAGCACGAGTTTGTTCAGTGAGCCGTGCCCAGAGCAGCCGCCAGGTCAGCAATGTGCCCAGCCGTCCTTGGTTGCTCTTGGGCCCTGCGCCAGGCTGGGCTGGACTCTGGCAGGGTGCAGGTTGGCCTGGGGCAGGGCAAAAGGAGGAGCTTTGCTGTGTCCTGAAACTGCTGTCAGTAGAGGTGTAAGTAACACAGGAGCCTCATCCAGGCAGAGGCTGTCACCTAGCTGTGCTGTGGGTTGGAGAGACAGGAAGAAGAGACATGCCATAGACATGGCAGCTGCGAAAGCTGAGAGGCAGAGGCGACAGACCAGGGTTTATGAGAAACAGACTGGATAGGCTCAGGGACAGTTCCTAAAGAGCGAAGTTATCGACAGTTTAGTGAAGATGAACTAAGAGGTATTTGTATTTAAAATTCTGTTCTCTTATTTATTTATCTTCACTTCCGGTTCTGATAGACAATATTGTAGTAGCAGCTTCTTAGACTTGAGTTTTATCAGCCTGATTATGTATTCAAATAGCATAAGTATATACTTTAAAATATACTTGCTTTAAAAATACACATTGATGAACACTACTTCCTTTGAGGTCAGAAATTGATATCCATTAAAATTGTCTCTTGCAGTTTGTCTCAATTGATATCACTTCCAGCACAGTTGATGTCCTTATTTATTGTTTAGATAATGCCATTCTTGTAGGTGCTGAGCTGCAGCCTTATTTTTTATTTATAAAGTTATTTATTTATGTTGACGATCTGTCTCTTCTTTCCAACTCCTTTGATAAGTGACATTCTATCTCTGTGTGAATCAAATTTCAGTGAGTTTATAAGTAAACTAAATATCTCCCTTTGAATTGTTAGGATGCTCAAAAACAGAGGCTGACAACATGTCATAACTCAATTGCATGTTTGGTTCTTTAAGCCATGTTTACTTGTAATTAAGCTAACCATTTTGGAGCAGCATATTGAACATGCAGAGTATTCGACAGGATTCATTCAATATACTGCAGGGACAATTTGTAGAGTAGTTACCCTAAGCCTGCTTTAAACTCTTCCCTTTGAAATGAAAGTGATAGTGTGTATGCTCTTGCAGTATTGGTCCTCAAATCTGGTTGTAGCCTATACAGTCAAAACCAAGACTTTACTACAGGACTGGGATTGTAACAGCAAATTATATTACACTTCATAGTGTGCTGCTCTCTACGTAAGATTTTTTTTATATATTTTATTATTTTTTAACCATTCCATATACCTTTAATTATGATAAAATCCCTCTGATCTTGGGTGTATTTCAGCCTTTTCTGCCTTCGTCTTACTCTGCACCACGGTGTCTGAGAAAACCAGTGAATGCACATAAAATTTACAAAAACTTTTCCTTTGTTTCATCAAATTCCTTCTTCCATGTTCTCATTTGTAATGTCCAATAGGAATAAACCCATTGGTTTCAGTAGCAGTTGGTCTATGAATTGTGCACTGAGTAGGTATCCAGCCTCTTTAGTTATCAGAACATACAGATATTTTAAACACATTCCTCCTAATAAGTAAGGCACCAGAGGTGCTGAAAGCATACTCTGTGCTTGTAAGAGCAGATTCTGGAAAAACCTCGTCATTCTTTCCTTCTCTGAAACAAATACAAAGTGTTGAAGAATTATTAAAAGAAGCTCTGCTGCCACCTGCTTACTTCATTTGATTTAGCAATTGAAGCAGCTTCATGAGTGATGCATCTAAACTACTCAGTAGCAGCTCTGCATGCCTGTTCTTCAACAACATTTGTTTTTCTGTAAAGCTTAGGAAAAAATGAATATTGTACCTTGTGAGGCAATTTTAGAACTTTAATGTGTTTTCTCTTATCCTTTCGTTGCCTGCCTTTTCCAGTTCCTCCATCAAAAACTCAGTCTGAACCTTCTCTGAACTATAGAGGTACTGTACAATGATGTTGAGGGAATACTGTCTTTCGCTTCACACTGTGTTTAATGTGGGTTTTGTGGTTAGATCTTTATGAATGTTGAGTAATACACTGTAGAGAAACAAGCTGTTTTCAATCTGTGTTGTCTTCTCAAAGTGGTATTTATATGTCTGTGCTGCTGGTCAGAACAAACTCACTTCTGTGCATACTGACTTTTCAGTAATTGTCATTAAAATGCTAGTAATTAACAAGTCCTCCCATTTAGCTGTTCTGTGGTATGATATGTTTCTATACAGATATGAAGCATGTTCGGGCTACCTACAGCATGATTAGTTGAATTTCAAAATTATTAACATTTCAGAGGTCTCTTGGGTTGAAAATTCATTTAGTAGCAAAGGCAGAATATTTCGAGGTCTACAAGATCTTCCACTGATTTCAATTTATATTTAGCAAAACATTTTTATATCAAGTGTATATATACACATTGGATAACTGAAGAGATGCTGACTTCTGAATTGTTACGGTAGGTGGGGTTTGATTAGATTACGTTTGTGCTTCTGGTTTTTGTTAAACAGGAAATGCTTGTGTTTAGTGTATCCTTTCCCCCCACTGTCTGTTTTAATACATACCTTAAATTAATTATCCTCAAGAAAGGTATGGTTGATTTCTAACTGGCTTTACTTCTTTGCATTACTAGTAGCCACAACATAACCAAAATAAAACTGGGTAGCTCCTTCAAATTTACAGGAAGAAAGGAAGCCCACTCCAGTGGGTGGCAGCCATTGAGCAAATCTTAGTTCATGGCATCTTGTCTTCACTAATGCCAGTACTATGCCCTCTAATCCTCTGTCATTACTTGTTGTGGCTTCCTCTTATATAGAGTTTAAATGGAGTATCTATTGTATTTATTTAAGAAAAAGTGGTACAGATTAATAAAGACTCATTATTTTGGAATTACATGCTGTGTTTAAATCCCAGTTTATGGGAATTACACAATGTGTACTGTCAAAGTTGATTATTGGCTATTGCTCACTCAGATTATACTTGACTTTCAGCATTATTGCTTATAGTTGAAGGCTATGTGAATAGGAGAATCAAGATTTATATCTAGTTGCAGCCCAGCCCCAAAGAGAAAATCAGCAGTTTCTGATGAACAAACGAATGCAGGCGGTGCTTAGTATTTAAGAAAAGCATTATCTTTTTACTGTATTTGATTTCAGTGCAGTTGTAGCCTTTCTTAAGGATAGTTCCTCCCTGTTTTCCTTTGGGTTCATAATTTTTACACTTCTACTGTGCTTTGAACTACTATATGTGCTTAACACCTTCTAACCTGGCATTGTTTATATGCAGTAGTGACTTATGTGAAAATCATGTGCTTTGTGTGATGTGCAAATAAGTTTAGAGGAGTTCTGGGAGGAGGGTATTTTCTGTGTGAAGGAAACCAATATTTTGTGTCAACAAAAAGGTAATTTTGAATTTGCTTCTTAATTGTTATTAAACAAATAAAGCAAATATTTACAAAATAAGGTTATTTTATTCCCTGCAAATTAAACTTTCTTTATGCTAGTGGAATACTCTGATGTTTTTGGAATGAGGGAGAAAGATTTTTGAGAATTATACAGAGTCCATTAAAAAAGAGTGAGACCGCTTTATAATCTGTAAATTGAATGGGAAACATGTAGTTGTGTCTTGTAGTGGATGACTGTATCATTTTGCTGATCCAGCTTGTGGTTGAGAAATTGAAGGGGGGGAAATGAAGGGAGACTAAATAGTATGAGAATTCTTCCAATTCCTTAAGCAGGTTCAAGGAAGTCCCATGTTTTAGCTCTTAGAGCCTAAAATACCTATAAACTCCCCTCTTTTCCCATCTGCAGTAAATCCACCAAGCTGAGAAAAGATGACCACAACCAGCTGTCTTAGGTTCTAGGGAGAACCCTGTTTTCAAGGGAAAGGTCTTTTTCCTCTTCACAGAGCTTTGACCAAATTCACGTTGAGAATCTTTCCATTAACTTCACAGTACTAAGGCACACCTCTGAATTGTTAAAGGTATTCACCATAATATCTTTTTTTTCAAGTGTTTAAGTGTTTTTAGTATTCCGGTACTCAGAGTTTTAAGGGAGACATCTAACAAGCATTTCTGAAGACTAAGCAATTTGCTCTTATTTTCTCTTTTAGTAAGTTACTGAATTGGGATTGAAAATTTAGTGCTGTTTATTCCATTTGCCTCCATTAGATTTTGTAACATAGTCAGAACAAATAAAAACTCAATGACAAGGAAAGTGAAGGATCTAGCAGTAACTTAGATAATCCAGTCCATAACATCTCCAGCTCATAAAAATCCAGCATTAATCCTGGATGCTTTAAAATACTCAATCTTTATTTCAGAAATGTAAAAACTATTCCATTGAAATTGTTTCAGAACCAAATCGAAAGCCTTCAGTAAGCAATGATGCAATAGAAAAAGAAAAGACAAGACTTCTGGGATTGTTTAACACTGATAGAAGAAGCAGCAAGGTAAGTGCTCAGCAGTGCAGTGCTCACGAAAGGGAATTTATTTCTTTCTGGATTTGTCATGTCTGTGGGTGGTGCTGTTTGTTTGGCCTGTCTTCCTTTTCCTTCCAGGGAGTAATCTGCTAACAGGTGCATAAACTGTGTGTAATCAGTGAAGCCTGATGGAGATATCAGTTGCTTATTGAAAGAGTCAAGCAAGTTGACCATTTACTGTTTCCTTTTTTCTTTTAGTGCTGTGAGTTCAGTAGGTGTTATCAAAGGGTAGTAGTTTCAAGCAACCTGTGTCTGCTTATTAGTAATGCTCGGATTTGAAAATGCATTTATGAAAGAACTGATGTTATATAGAACAATTGAGATATCAAGTAGATGTGTCAAGAGCTCTTCTGTGCATGGGTGATAATTTTAAAGCAGTTATACCTTTAAGAAGCTCTGTGCAGTCATGCTTTTGCCATCTCCAAGTCTGTAAATCTGATAAATCTGGTGTAGAAAAAATAACTTGCATACTGAACTGAAGGATCAGTGTCTGCTGGGATACGTTAGGCATTTTTGACTTTGTAATCTTGAATTGGAAAATTCAGCAAAGAAATTTCATATAAAATAATTACCTTATGTTGAGATGCCTTTATGAAGAATTTTTCACAGAAATAAAAACTTTCTGACTCAGTAACAAAAAATAGTGGGCTTTTAACTTCATACTTTTTGCGTTCTTTACTGAAAACTGATTTTGATTGGAAAGTATTTAACACTGAGGATATCTGAGTAAAAAGGGAATTTTCTTTTGTCTCATTTAAAGAACCCATCAAGGCTTTTGGTGTGGAATTATAAAATGTGTATCTTACTAAATGGCAGTAAGAAAGAAATGCTTGTTAATAGACTGGTGCTTCACTTACCCTTCCAGGTTTCTCAGTTATTTTCTAAAAACTGAAAGCTTTCCAAAATCTGTTAGTTGTCTGCCTTTTTGATTATGATCAAATTTTGAGTGATTTTGCTGGGAAATAAGTTCCTTTATGGACATTGTGAATTACTGTGTTAAAAAAATTACATCTGTCATAAATGCTTAACTTTTCTTAACATCTTGTAAAGGACACATGGAGACTATTTTATGAGATAAGAAGTCAGTAAGTTTCAGAGTGTTTTTCCACCATAACAAAATATTTCCAGTTTAGAAGGGAACAAAAGCATAACTGGAGCAATAATGCCATCCATATCTGACTGTAAGCATCAAGTAAACAAGGGAGCTCAGCTTGAGCCTCTAGAGCAAGCTGTGGGGCTGTAGTTCCTCTGGAAGAACCAGATGCATTATGGCATGCAGTTATTGCATCGGAGTTTATCCTCTGATTCCATTTGTCTGGACTTGGGTATGAAGTCTGTGCTCTTGGAGTCGTAGCTTCTGAAGCAGATCAGATTTAACTTCTAAAGTATTCATGCATACAATCTCAGAAAAAGTTGCTATGAAGCATCCTAATTCTCTGGTTACTGCAGTGAGTTTCTCACGGCAGAATTTGGGATTAGTGTCCCAAGATTGCAAACTCCTCTTTTTTCTGTTTTCATTCTTGTGTTTGTTAATCAAAGGCAAAGTAGGCTATACTCTGATTTTTCTTTTGTAAATATACATTTTAATAGATGCTAAGGTTATTGAGGATAAATTAAGTTACAAGTACTATTCGACTTGGGAAAAAATAGGAAATGTACAAAAAAAAGTATGAGGAAACAACTTCTAAATCTGAGGAAAAAGTGTTTCTTGTTATTAGTTCTGACGAATTAATTGATTTTTCTTTTCATTTCTTTACTGGATTCTTACTTTCAAATGGCAATAAATCAGCCACTTCACTTAGTTGAGCAAGAAAAACACTGTTGCCTTTTCAATACAAACCTCTGGGAGTCTGAAACCCAATAGATGGAAGAATTACTGAAGACTGAAGAACAGTGCAGCACACAGGAGCAAGTGTTAACTAGCCATAATATATCTGACTTGGTATTGTGAAAGTTTTCTAACCAAAACAGTAATGAAACTGCTGAACAGAATGAGGGTAAATTAGTAAAGTTCTTTTAAGAAAGGATTTGGGAGGTTTATGAAGGGATTGTGATTTCAGAGAACTGGAATCAGAACCCCAGAAACTCTGTTCTTTATGTTTATTTTGACATTTTCACTGCTCTGCAAGATTGAAGTTGGTTCTGAGTATTTGATTTATTTTTGTTTGTTTGTTTGCATTATGGTGTTGTGTGTGTATGGATGTGGTCATGCACAGTCTGTGTTTTAGAAGTATTTGATAGGAAAAATCGCTCAGAGTCTTGCACAGCAGTAACACTGCAGAGTTGCAGACGTTTACCAGGGGAAGGCAGTTTCTTTTGCAAGGGAAGAAGAGTGTTTGCCTGTGTTGCAAACTGTCTGGGATCAAGTGTCACTGCACACTACAAGCCTGCGCTCAGATTTCCATGCCCACACACATGCTTTCTTTCTCAGCTAGCTCACTGAAAGCAGAAATAGTGGTACAACAATACAATAGATCTAAGTGTACTATGAAAACTTTATGCTATATTGGAAACACTGTGACACAGAATGAAATCAAAGTCCTGTTCTCATGGTTGATACAAATTTGTTGAAAGTATTTCTTGGGCTAACTTTGTACTGGCAGGCTTAATGCCAGATCAGGTATCATCTTGTTCTCTCCATTCTAATTTTATGCTGGATCAGTTACCCTCTGTTCTCTTGCAGCTGGCATAAAAAACATAAAGGTGGCATGAACTTAATTTCTTTTTGATGTTAATGTAGGCATTTGCTTGAGGCTAAATCCAGATCAAATTGGCACTGCTAAGCAATCCAGTAGAGCAGAGGTCCTGTGCAGACAGTTATGGGATTTAAGCTTAAGCAGGGTGTACGCTAGTACACAGAAGCAGTTCCTTTGTGGAGAAATGGCAAGGAGGAAGCTCCCTGCTTGTTTCCCTGTGTCTATGGGTATAGCAGGGACAAGACAAGTAGTCTTGTCCCTGCTATTACAGGAATTAGTTACTGCCTATTTTCATCCTTGCCCAGGAATTGTTTCTTCATATTTTTGTTCTTAAATATTTCTGCTAATGAATTTCTTATCACCTTGCCTTACATCTAGGGATTTTGCAGACTACTTCAAGGTTTCTTGGCAATCAGGTCCAGCACTACTGAGGCAGTTTGTCTTGGTTCTGTGATGGGATTTGATGTTTTGTTCTGGCATGTTCTTGCAGTTTTCTTTCCTTTGCTGCTGCTGTGTAGGATACTTTTTTGTGTTGCAGACAGAAGAATACATGAGGCTGAACAGAGATTGTGGTGAGGAGGATGTTTTTAGTTCTGCATCTACAAGTGAAGGAAGCTTGGATGTAAGTACTAACACAGCTTGTAGATGCTGTTGCGTTCCTATTAGATCCTGCAGTTTGAATTAACCAGAAACCACTGCTGTTCGAGTTGCTTAGCGGAGTAGAAATAGCTTTCATTTTAGCAGGCGTAGTTATGCGAGTGCATAGTTTGTGTATCTCCATGAAGCTAAAATATAATGCACTGTCTTCAAATACAACTTGCTAGCTTCACTGTAAATAAGGTTTCTTCCAGTGTTTAATTCTAAGCAGTTTCAAGAAAAGGTGTGTTTTAACCAAGAATGGCAGTGTTGTGACTGGAAGACAGTGACAATACTGAATGATGCAAGAGTATTTTTGCCTTTATCATTGATTTTTCAAGGGCCTTTTGTCTTATAAAACCACATCTTTCATTTTGATCCCTATGACTTCTGCAGCATGGTAACATTCCATTTGTTTCATAAGCTTGGGGGTGAACAGTACTTTTATTTTAAACTCTGGCAAGAACAGAAAGAATTTTTGTTAAGGACTTCAGTAGGGCTTGGAGTACTAAAATCCTGTGAACCACATTTAGAAAGGTTCTTAAGTGACTAACAGATTACCAATTTATGAGGATTTAGGTATCTAATTAGGAAGTGTAAATCCTAAATATTTTTCTAAGGCTGTTCTGCTGATTTAGTCATCTTAATAAATGGCATGCCTTTTTGTTGCCTTTTTTAATGACTTCTTGTTGTCATATTTTCAAAACCTAGAGAAGACTCTGATGACATGATAGAAGTCTGAAATGTGAGAGTCAGCTCTGAATCCCCCTTTCACAAACAGGTCTTTGGAAAAGGAGTGCTGATCTGCAAAATACAGAACTCACTAGACACAGAGAAAGATGACAGAAAAATGTGGAGAAAATGGAATAGTGAGAGAAAAAATCCCAGATAAAAACATAATATAAAAGGAGTCAAAAAAAAGTACACAAAAAAGTGATTGGCTGTGAGGTGCAAAAACACCTAACTCTGCAAATCTGTGAAGACTTCTTGATGAAAGACTACTGAAATGGCAAAGCTGCTTATGACACTAAAAGTTTGGACAAAACTGTAAAGACTAATATATTAATAGTTGTTGTACTAAAACAAAGTCCTAGTAGAGAGTGATGTGGATAATGGAAATATACTAGGTAATAGTATAGGAAAAGCATCACAAGGTCTGCCAAAATAAAACCATCTTGGGGTTTTTGTTCACTGCCATTATAAATTAATATCAGTGTCTTGGTACCCAAATACTAGAGGAGAAGGAGGAGTAACAGTAGGGATTACAAGTGATGATATGATGGTAGTTCAGATACTCTCAACTATCTTTTACACAAGTGTGTGGTGCTTTTCTCTTAAGAGAGACATCTCTTTATTTTTGTAGGAAATTTTATAGGGCAAATCATACATTTAATTTTTTTCCTCTGACATTGATGAAAAAAAGCTTTTCAAGACTGTTTTGAACATGTAGCTATATCTTCTAAAGGCATGGATCACGGGGAGAAAAGGTAGAAAAGGTTGCCTAAAGAGGTAAAAATGTTTGCTTTTTATTCAGTTACATGAACATGTCAGGGATTTAATTTTTCCCCTTTCTTCTAAGAGCAATTAATCTTCAAGAACAATGTAGCCCTTGTTCAATGTTCATGTCTTTCACTTCTGGCTTGACACCTGTATTTTTATGAACGCTGATCCTGCTAAGACATAAGCACATACTTAAATGACTGTGCTGACATAGTTCCATTGAATTTGGTACTATTCTGTTCAAGCTTGTAAGATGTATAAAGTAAGTCTAACAGATCCACCCACCAGCACAGAAGGTCTGTCCTTTTAAGCTAGATGTGCTTCAAGAAAAGAGTCAACAACTGTGATGCCTTAGGTGAAAAATTCTATAATATTGTAAACTTGGCATAGATAACTTGTATTAAGAGAGAATTCAAGTGGAAGCACCAGTGAAAGGACTTCATACTTTCAAAAGTTCAGCTTATTAGTTCTTACTAATTTGAGACCCTTGGACATTCAGAGTAATTTGTTATTCATCTTGCTCAAAGGATTTCTTATTTACTTCAGTGTAATTGAGTATCCTTATTCCAAGTAAGTGATATCTTACATAACCATATATATGAAATACACATTTAGACATCTCTCTGTAGAAGTTCCATTGTGCTAAGATAGGACTGTTGACAAAATGTCATTCAGTAAAGGCTTCTTCTTCTGCAGTTACCTCAGGTCTGCTTTCTATTACTGTTTTGAGTCATCTGAAAGTATTTTTATTTGCTGTGTGGGGAACCAAAGCCAGTTTCAGTTTTATTTCTGAAGGGAAAATATTTTGCCCTTGCTTTCAGCATAGTGCCAGGAGATACACTGACTGGATCAGTAAAATTCTTCTTGGCTATAAGGAAATAGGTAACATGCGAAGTACTACCCATTTCTCACTATATGTGGTGGTGATGTGCACTTAATTATAGAAAAAGTAATGATTCTTTTCAGGGTATTGACTTGGGGTTTTGTTTTTTAAACTATGCAGTACAAAGGAATGAGATTAAGGTGTAAGAAGAGACCCTTAGTGCTTACTTAAGCACAAGTTACATTCACATGTTAACATCCTCAGTGCTGTATTTATCTAATTGGAATTATTAATGCTTCTAAAAGTACTTTGAGTTGTTGATGAGGAAGCAGATTTTCAAAGTCAAGATGGCAGCCAACACTTATGCTTGAGATGAAAGGACATTTGTTCACAGTATCAGTAAAAATAAGGGTGAAAAAACAAGAATTTTTTTTAACAGCCTAGGGAGAGGGTGCAGAAATGCATGAAAAGACTTCTCCATGAATATCCTCAATGCACTGCAGTTCATTATACCATGCAGCAGTAAAAGACATGAAATCCAACAGTGTATTTTAAATGAACCAGAAGTGTTCTCCCTTCATGTGCGGTTAAAAACCCCATCAGTTTTATGCTAAGCAGGGGAGTTTTATATCCAGGTCAACTTTTCAAAAATCAAATGCTATTGAAATGCACTGGTATATAAATGCAATTTACAAAGAAAGCAGTTGGAAGTTGCATCACAGTTAACTGTATTCCATGTTTTTCTGTGCTGGAGGTGCACTGCCAGAGATGCAGTTTAGAACAGCTGGAGTAAAAAAGGGAACTTGAGTCGTCTCTGCCACTTGGTGTCACTGTCCTCAAATAAACAGTTGGTGAAACACAGTATTTCGAAAGCAGTACTAAATTTAGCCGTTTTTATTTTGGGGGCATTAGTGTTTTCATAAATCGTGAGTAAAAAACCACATCCCCAAGGCTGAACGATGTGTAGCTCTGATGTGGACTTTGTTTATGTAATAAATCATCTTGGAAAAGAAATATTTAAAAGTACAGCCAAGAACACTTACCAGAGGATTTGAAACTTCAGCACAAAGCCTTATCAGACAAGGTTTCTCTAGTTCAAACAGGGCTTCAGCAGTGCAATGTGTTTGAGGACATTCATTAGGACTATTTTTAAAATACCTAGTATGTCTGAATGTAGGTGTTACCCATAACAGAATGAATTCATTAAATTAAGCAGATAGTCTAGTAGTTCTCTGCTTGATGAGTCTGCCATGCTATGATTATATCTTTCCATATGCAAAACTACCGGGGAAAAAGAACATGTAATTTTAAACACCAAACAGTTAGCAGATACATTTAGGGTATGTGTGGAGTTGGTTCTGGTTTGTTTGTTTTTTTTTTATTTCATAATACCTGTGTAATTGCAATATCATGCTTGAGAAGAAAAATACTCTGCTGATATTTGAAAAAAGTAATGAAAACTTCTGTTGCATTAGTAATCTTGGCAATCACTTCTTAAATGATGGCAACAGCTCCTTTCCTTATAAAGGTTTTTAAAATTTATATATGATTTAGCTTTTCAAAGCTTTGTACTATAACTGTAGTCTAACTTTTATCTCCTCCTTGATGCCAGGAGTTTTACCATTCATGATATACTTTCTCAGTTGAGCATAGTTAGAAGGAAGGATCGAGTGCAATTATGCAAATGTGATTTCTCTTCTACCATGTCAGCTCCCAGGTGATCAGCTAATACGCTTTAATGTCAATTATTCCACATCACATGGGCAGATACTATTTAGGGCAACAGGAATGAGAATACTGCCCATGTCATCTAATTGAAAGTTAACAGCCATCCACTTTTAGTATTTCTTTGTGTCTGACACTTATGTTTTAAATTCCTGGTTTCACATTCTGGCTTCTTGGTCTCCTGACAATACTTAGCATGTGTCTGTTTGGTATTAGCAGGGTCAAATCCTGGGATAGTTATGTTGCATTTAGTACAGTTAGAGCTATCTACATACACTGTCAAAGATGCGGGGTGTGATCTGGCCTTGAAACATATTTGCTTAGTGTGGTTTTGTTTGTGAAATATAAAATTCAACAAACTAAGTATGGAGATTTGTCAAAATACTACAGCAAACAGGTCTGTTCCTCCAGTCTTTTTTTACAGAGTACCTATAAGCCTGTAGTTAGATCCCAGAGGATGACACTACAGAACATACAGCTATAAATTTTTTCATTTGTGCAGCTGTCAACCTGATCAGAAGAAAAAGATTTATTAAATACCAGATATTTGGGATAAGGCTCACCATTGCAGTTGTTTTATTTTGATATCCTGTAATAATCTGGGGGAAGGGAACAAAAACAAAAAACAAACCTTCCCCACCCCCCAAAAAAACACAAACACAAAAAAACCCCAAACAAACAAACAAAAAAAACCTGTTAACATGCCTGGGTAAGACAAAAGGGTTGCTCAAGCTAACTGGCTTGTGACAGGCATTGAGAGAATTCCAGTAGGTAGCAAAGTCAAAAATGATCAACTTTATTTCTCCTTGTCTGCTGAGGGCAGGACAGGAAGCAGTGTGCTTTATATACAGCAATGGAAATTTAATTTGCATACCAGAGGAAAAAAAATTCAACTGTATGGAGCTTTCACATGGGAACAGGTTATTAAGGCGACGGTGACATTCTTATCACCTGATCTGTAAAACTTCCAAAAATGTCTAGAGGATGGCAGAGCAATCTATCCCTCTGCTCTGTCTCAGAGCAGAAGGATAGATTAAATAGACTATGCAGGTGCCTTTCAGCCAGATTATGGCTGCTGAGGAGATGCAGCTGTACCTACCTCCTTTAGTGGTGTACACTTACAGGATATTAACTGTCTTCATTCATGTGAATAATAGATATTTTTCCATAATATAGTATCTTTAGTTTTTTCTGTATGTGATAGCAGAATGCAAGAGCTTGTAACAGTGGCTGCCTGCCACTAGACAGGCAGTCTAGTTTTTCTCCGAAGTGTGCTGTTACTAGACCTCTTCAAAGAAAAGGTCCTTGGAGTTAGTGGAAAAAAAAAATCATCTCAGAACCAGCTGAACTACTCTGGCTCAACAAAAAAATAAAAAAATAGCCCGAGGCAGACACCTGGAATGGAAAACCTCAGCATCCATGGTTAAAGCATGGTAAAGTCTTAAGCTATTAAAAACAGTATCTGGTGAAGAGACACGTCGGCTGACCCCTGTTCTGTCTGTTACTTAGCTTGTGCTTGCCAACTTCATGCATTCAAAAATCACTTGTCAGCTCTTGCCCCTCACCACACGAAAGTGGCTTAAGATTGTGAGATTTGAAAACAGATCACTAAGGGTGGACTTCCCTCCATTTGGCTTCTGAGCATTAGATTTGTGGGAGTCACATTCCTAAACTGTTGAGGGTTTTTTTTGTAAGTTTTTTGGTTTGGCTGGTTGGTTTTAGGGCTTTTTTTGTTTATTTGGTTGGGTTTTTTGTTTGGTGCTTTTTTTTGGTTTTGGGTTTGTTTTTTTTGTTGTTGTTTTTGTTTGGGTTTTTTTTGGGGGGGGAGGGGGGGTGGGCAGAGCAGTTTGTTTGGGTTTTTTTTCTAGCATGAAGGTTTTATTTTAAGAAAAAATATTACCAGGTAGTCATTGGTTACCAGAACCCGTATCTTTACTTAGAACTGCATGCTTCAGAGTAAAATCATCACAAACACATTGCATTCAAGTTAACTGCTTTTAAAAAAACAACTCATAAACTTCAGTTCCTGGAATGGTTTTAGCAACGTATTTTGAAGGAAATATTCTCAAGAAATGTGCTGAGATGAATAGAGAAATGGATCAAATCAAATTGAAACGGCTTGAGTAGGATCATATATACAAAAGGAATTGGGAACAACTGTGATTGGCAGTGCCTGTTTTAAATACCCATCAATGTGAGCATCTGAACACTGAATCTAAGCAGCCAAGAGTCAGATTTCTTGAAGCCACGGAAATCTGCACAGCAAGAGTTGCTCATGAAACTTTGCCTGTCTGTGTCTGTTACCTGCCTCTGCTCAAGACTGAAACCTTGAATCAAGTTTAAATTTAGGTGTTTAAAGCTTTTACTCTAGAAGCTTACCACCTGTTATACAAAACATTAGAGAACCAAGTTTTCTCCTCTGCCTTTAGAGATATCAGCATCAGAGAATTATTTCCTCCTCTGCAAAAAAAAAGAAAAAAAAATTACTTGCTGGGTTGAAGACTGCCTGGAACAAAGCTGCAAGGTGTTCTTCATGTGGGAAGCACCCTTTTGTAAAAATACCCAAATATTCAGTGACTCAGAAAGAGAGAGCAAGAGCAAGCTTAACTATTCAGACCAGTAATGAAATGTGGTGGCAGCTCTGGGTTCCAGTTCCAGTGTCAGCGCCAGAGATGTTTTTCTGTGTTTTATGTTAAGCAGATGTTACATCCAGCAAATAAGTAGTCACTGATCTAGGACTGGAGGAGCCAAATGGCTCCTTGCCCAGGTGAGTGCCCTAATCTCAGTCTCTTTTTAGCAAAACTCCTGTTCATGTCCTTGAACAGAGAATGATCTCACTCTCCTCACAAGAGGGAAAAGTTTGGGTTTTCTCTACAAGACAAAGGTTTTAAACCTGGATTTACCATATTCTTACCGAATCACTGAACTTGGGGCAGGACTTGGGACAGAACAAGAGGTAAATACTACAGCTGCCTCTTCAAGCACTTACGTTTTTGTGGAGACCAGTTACTTAGTTGTGCTTTAGACACATCTATTGGATTAAGCCCCTTAGCTGACAAAGGATGGAAAGATTTGCAAGTTTTATGGATCCTGGTGGAGTTTAGGCAGGAGTTTAGAAGCACAGTTTCTCCACAGTTTTCATGCTCAGAATGCCCAGAAGCAGAATTCAAACACCAAAATGGAAGTAAGCACATCAGAGAAGTATGTGTGAGGCATATGGATGGGAAAGTAAAAACTAATGTGATTTTAGGGAGGCACTACCTAAGAGGAGCATACCAAATTAGACTTATGTGTGGCAATTCAGCTTTCAGACCTGGGCTACATGATATTGTTCTCTATACTGTGGATGTACCCAGTCAGTCTGGCGTAAGTTGGCTCAGATATCTCCCTCAGATGTTTAATTAAGACCTGGTGACACACCCTTAACCACCCAAATCCTTTTATGTCTGATTCATCTTTTACTACTGATTTCACTGAAAAGTTCTGAAGTCAACTCACTGGAAAACAACAAAAAAAAAAATAGAATAAAGCAGCAGCTAATAAGACCAATGGCTTTTCATTTGCATTTAAAGCACATTAAAAAATACCCAAAGACAAACTTGAATTCCATTTGAGATTTTTCTAGTGACACCTCAACCACTCAGGCTTTGCTTTCTTGGTATTTAATATTACCAAAGCCCCTTAATAGCCTCTAATAGCCATGTAATTCATATTTGGTCATAATGCATTCAGAATATTGTTCTTAGTGTAACTAGCAGGCATGCAGCGCTGTGGAAAATACCACCTTTTAAGAAAAGTTTATCCCAGGACCAGGCTTTTCTGCTGTGGGATAAGCAGAGATGCAGTCACTCAAAAAAATCTTTCACATGTTTCTGTAAAAATGCATAAAATGCATTTTGTGTTGAAGTTTGGAACGATCTGGAATGAGTTAGGGAATCATCCATTCCACTGCAAAGTACATTTCTTTTTGACTTAATGATAGGTACCCAGAATATGTCTTGTAAAGCTTTCCAGTGGTAACAACTGTAGTGAAAGGATTTGTGTGTATTTGTGCCAATGCCCTTTACTAGATGAAACCAGAAATGCCTAATTGTTTGTCATCAATTCCATATTTCTAATACACAATGGAAATTTTTTTTAGACAGTGAAGCCTGTTTTTGTAGTGGCATAATCAGAGTCCCATGTAACCACAGATTCAATATGTTAGTCTAAAGTATCCTATTAACATATGTAGATTTTAGATACAGTAAAATTTTCAACACCAGTTCAGGTATAATTTCTTTTCTTTTGCAAACAATTTCTGAGGCATGAGCACTAATAGGATTTGGTTTCTTTCCAACCTGTTCTGTGGACAGTGAAGACTCGATTTCATTAAAAGTAGTGGCATACAATAACATTTCTTTTAATTAGATGATCTCATGATTTCCACACATATTTGTTCTGTGCATTATTGCTCGTTGGCAAAACCGAGCTGCTTGGTAGCGTGTGAAACCATATGTCTCAATAATATCTTATGGCAGGTGAGGGAGGATTTGCAAAACAACATTTGCTGACTGGACACAATGCATTTTACTTTGATGGGGAGGTTTTCCTAAGTGAAATCTATGGCTTAGTACTGTCATGCAAAGTCAAACCTACATGAGGCTTAGCAGCCCTTACAGGTCTTCCTTTAACTCAAACAGTTGTATGTATGATGCAAAAACTGTATAGCACTGAATATAGTGTGTGCTGCTCAGCTTTTCATCACTGAAAAAAAGACCCTCTAATGCCTGTAGCCTATGTAGATGTTTCACATTCTTTTTTCCTTTTTTTTTTAAATAGACAGCCGTTAAATTAAGTTTTATTAGTCTTTTACATGCAGGTGCAATACTGATCTTCGCCTTTAAGCTTAGCAGAAAGGATTACAAATACAGACATTGCTTTTTCTCTTACTCTATAATGTAATTTGAATTCTCAGCAGCACTTTGAGATGCAAACTGCAAAGGGGAGAGAGTATAGCAAATAGTGCTCAATCTTTATAAAGTCTTTTACAACAGTCTAAGGTACTAATACCATCAGTCAGTTCCATTTTCTTGAATTTTTTTTTTTCAATATTACTTACACTTTTAAGCTTATCTCAAAATACTCAGGCAAAAAAAAAGGAAAGTATTTCTGGTTTTGTGAGTTTTTGAGAAAGCAGATCAAGGCAAATAGCCCTGCAAAGCTCTTGAATAGGTGAGTAGCTGAAGGTTACTGGCCCCATTGACCTTTTCAGTGTCATATCTAGCACCTGTTTAAGGGTTTTGCTGGGTCAGTACCTCAGTGACCTGGTGTGAGCCAGGTGCGACCAATGTGTAGGTCATGAGCTGTGTAGGCAGCCTCAGAACACTGACATAGCAAGATGGAGAGATTACCAGTAGATTTATGTTGTTAGTGTTGGGTTCCCCACACCCCTCTCCTCTGACTGTAACATTTTATTCTTTCCATCGCAGCAAATGCTCAAGCATGCATCTAGATTTCAGTCTCTCCCAGTTTCAGCACAGAGATGGTGTGATTGCACTGACTCTAAATGGAGCTTGCTCTGATTTACAGTTGTTTGCATAGGACAAGAGTCAGGCCAGTAAGTGCACTGGGGAGGTTTGCATTGTGAAAACCTAATGGCAGTGGATTTGACAGAGGGGGAAGGGAAGAAGAAACATTTAAGACTATTTATTAATCAAGAATTCCAGAAGGGAGGCTTTTCTTGCCTTGATTCTGGCGAATGTACAGATGAGAGATACTGTGCAGAGACGGTTTCTGCACAAACAGAGAAAGCCCTTCAAATGTAAACATTTGAGCAGCTGGCATGGGAGATTAGTGCAGCAGCAGTGGGAGGGGGGTAATAGTGGATAGCGGTGCTGTCTAAATTTAACAAATGTTAAACAAGGTCCTTGTTCTAGTTTAAGGGTTACAGGTCAGAAAGACAATATCAACTAAAAATACTGGCAATTGTACAAGTCAGTCAAAGTTATTAACTAGTATTTAATTAAAAGCAACTTGCCTATCCAAAGTTGTAACACCTTCCTCCCCCTCTTCCAAAAGAGAAGGAGAAAAAGGGATTTGGAAGAACACATTCTATGTAACCTGATTGAATTATGGAAAAAAAAAAAAAAGCCAAACAACCCAACACTTTATCCTCCATCTATGGAAAAGCAATGCTTTCAGAGTTCTTAATGTTTTTGCTTCAGATCATGAACTTAATATATTGTTCTACTTTTAATTTCCTGTGGCTGAATATTACATCAAAAGAAATCATCATGCTAAGGGTGAAAGTAGTGTGGGGTCTTTTAGCTTTGTAGATGTGTTCATATGCCGTTAAACATCATATGTTTTGGTTTTTTAAATCCTTGCCAAATAGTTACACAAGTAGGCTATATTTCAGCGTAGGGTATCTGATCATGCACTGAGTTCTTTGGATTTGTTTTTTTAACCTGTGTTTTGAGCATGCTTTTAAAATAACTCCTTGCCTATTTGTTGTAATCCAGTTCACAAGTGTTTTGTTGGAGGTCCTTTATTTTCCTCATTTCTTTAGCAGATTAAAGCATGGATATCTGGAGACAAATTTTATGTTTAAAAATCAGAGCTATGCTTTCTGCACTGGCATTGTTAGGATTTTTATTTAGCTTGAAAGTATACTGAAGAAAAAGATTTCCTGGAGAAATGACAGTGGCAACATAGTTCAGAGTATTAACTGTCTTTTGGCATCATGCAGTTAGAGGAACCATCAGGCACTCGATGTAGAACTCACTAGAGCCAGTGGAAAAATTCCTGCTGGTTTTAACTGGCTTCGGACCATGTCCTTTGTGAGTTGCTAGCCACTATCTGCACTAGTCCATTTTTCCTTCTGCTACTTCAGGTTCTCTTTTGCATGTGCTAACATCTTCTGACACTTTCACTGTCATCTCTGAAAACTTAAGACCTTTGTTCCTTTTTGATGGACAGTTGGTGCAGGTAAGCCCCTTGAAATTGTTTGATTTATGGAGCATTTTCTCACTGGGGAAGGAGAAAACCCCAAAGTAAACATGTTAAGTCTTGTAGAAGATGAATTGCAAACAGTGGCAAAGGAAGGGAGTGGCTTTCACCAACCAGTTAGTTATTCGTTGCAAAAAGCAGGTTTTTCTTTGTTATCTGAAGCAGTGTATACCCAGAAGTTAGCAGAATTCTCAGCACTGCTTGCCCTGTTTAAGCTATAATTGTGCCAGTTAAAGTCCAAGTGTAGGTATTTGTTTTATCTACTTCCACATGTTTTTAACTCCTGTGTCAGTGAAATTAGGGACTGTGTTTGAAAAGCTTCTGCCACAGCTGAACAGTGGGAAGTGCATTCCAGTGAAATGGAGTACTCCAGTTAACAGAAATAGATTGGAGAGATGTAATTTCTTAGTATTTCATACTAAATTCACAAAGGAAGCAAGACTATGCACAGTGGGAAAATCAGTTTCTTGGGAATAGTAAACATTCACAAGACAAACTTTGGTCTCCCAAGGATATACTACTTAATTTTTAGACTTGGAGAAACTAAGCAGGCTACAGTATACTGCAAAGGAAGGTGAAATTATTAATTTATATTTTTATATATATATGTGCATACAAAGTGAGAAAAGGCTGCAGCAGCTTGGTCTCCGGCACAGCTGTACTTCCAGTTGCTTTGCAGTATCCTATATTCTCACTTTTATTTAGAAGATGGTGTGGTCTAGGTAGAGTCCAAAGGATAATAATGAATGATCACAATAGGAAAAAAAAAGACCAGGGATATTAAAATAGTATTGAAACATTACTTTAAAAAAATTTAAAGGGAGGGTCTGCTTCTTCATTCTTAAGCTGTTCCTCTGCACCCAATTAATGAACTTGCATGATTTTTGCCAGTGTGATCAGGGTATTGATTATTTTCCAAAGAGGGTGGTCATTGGGAAATCCTATAGGATGGAGGGCAAGCATGGATCTGAATTTCATCATCTTGCAAGATTCAGATCCTGAAATAAATCCACTTGTGACTTCTTCAAAGTATTAGCATACTTATTTTTCTCTCCAAATTGTTCATCTCCTTTAATGAGACAAGCTTAATTTCTGCAGTATTGATCTGTAGGTATTGTGAAACAGAAGGTGGGTTGTACAACACCTGGATGTGCTCTGCCCATGGTCCAGCAGGAGAGCATCGTTTTTAAACCTTCTCTTCATCCCTTTGCTCTTACACCTTGTCCTTCTGACTCCTCCTCTTCACCTGTGTACTCCTGACCACTGATGCTGATCTGGGGCTAAATATTCAGCTGTTACAATTCAAAATGTTTTGCTGACATCCATACCCAAACATCAAGCTGTAAGCACAATATGAGTTTGTTTTTGTTTTCTTCTTCTGCAGAAAGCTGTCATATTTTCTTAAAGGGCTGGTCTGCTGCAGTGCTGTTGTTTGCAGTCAGAAGTTTTCCACAGATAGTCTGGGAGCTTGCTTAGGCCACCAGTTAAGGTTTCAGACTCAGCATTGTACTCAGTGTACAGTAAGCATGTGTGCACATGGGAACAAACAAAAGCAGATACCAGAAAGAGCTGATTGAAGTCAGAATCTGTATATGTATTCATATCTGTGTCTGTATGTAGCTACATGAATGTACACACAGATTATGTACACACACACACACACACACACCTGTGCACATCCAGACATCTGAAAGAGCTAATTGAAACAGTAAAATTCCTGGCTGCTGACTTCTGGTTCATGTTGCTAGAATCCTCTTAGTCACTCTGTAATTAGGATTTGTTATAAGATTTGCACTAATTTCAGAGTTGAAAAGCTGATTTGTTTTTCTAATTTAGGTTTTAAAGTCTTCAGAGGTTATGCTGGTTTTTAGTAATATCTTTGGCAGTATTTTATCATTACAAAGTGTAAAGACTCTTTTTTGAAAATTTGCTTTGAGAGTTGGATGATTGTGTTTGTCTTCCTCTAGCTAAACACCCGTAGTCGCCATATACTTCAAAAGGAAAAGCTGTTGCACAACTTCATTCTAAATTAACCAAGTATTTGTGTCAGAATTGGATTATAGGAACTGGAGCTAGAGGCCGGGACGCTGAGCTTGAGTAAATCAGAGCAACTCTTTTGACTTTTGAGAAGTTCTGCAGATCTTGGTGAAAAATCACCTTTGAGTTTCAGTAGATTTTCTCCATTCATCCAGAGCTGTAATAAGTAGAGATTTTCAGAGGCCAAAAGTCTTATGTGTCACAATTTCATCAGACACTAAAGATTATGAGGATTGATCATTCATGTTTTTTGTCTCTGGAAAACTTGCGTAAGGACGACACTTTCATTAAAACGAGAAGAAAACACTTTTTGATTCAACTGGAATGAAAATACATTCAGTAAAAACCAGAAATTATTTCTTCAAAACCAAACAAATACACACCCAAAAAATCATGCCAGGAACTATTCCATTCATAATTCTGGTTGCCATAAAAATTGGACATGCAGACATTAGAGCAGATATTTTGAAAATTTTATGTTTTATGCTAAGTTTCCATCTCCTCCTCCAGTATAAATTGGCATATCTACAATGAAAACATATTGAAGATGATCAATTCCAGTGGTTTAATAGTTTCTATATGTTAAAAGAATTTTCTGGGAAGACTTTCCTCTTCAATAGTTTTTGAAATATTTTGAATTTCAGAAAGACATATATTATAAATGTATCAACTCCTGTCTTCCATGAACCAAAAACATTAACTGATTGATTTAAAAGAATTAGTAATCCTAGAGAAAATAAACTTATATTGTGATGGTGAATTAATTTTGCTCAAGCCCTCTGATCCTTTTTGTGGTTATTTATGATTGATGAATGCTTAACACCAGTGGAAAAATGTCCTTTTTTTCATTTTCCCTGTTGTCTGCCTTTGACCTTCTGAACTCCTTGTTCCCTAAAGTCTGTTGCCAGACCATTAATAATGAGACATTTTGATTTTTGGCTTGGTTGTTCAACACTATTTGATTGAGATAATATATTTTCACATAATGCAGAAGTATAAGTGAAAGGAGAAACCAGCTTTTTCAGACTTACAAAAATTTGGCTTTTTCCATCCTCAGTCTTCCAAGATTGCTCTCACTAGATCTACTAATGGCCTTTAAAGACTGGGTGTAAATAGCCTTCTTTCAGATGTTCTTTCCTTGTTTCCCTTCTGGCTTAATATTTTTCTGTCTTCTTTCTCTACTGGTATTGAATTGAATTTTGGAGTCCATGTGAATTTTCCTCTGTAATTCTTTCTTCTTCAGGTTTCTTTAAAATGTCTTTTTCCATTGCATCTGTTATTGGCTTTTGGACCTCTCTTGGTAGGTTTTAAAATGATTCTTCAGTTATTTCTTCTATTCTGCCTCATTTCATGTTTTAGTATGCATTCAATCCCTACCACAGAAATATTTATTACATATTCAAAAATCTGTCTATCAATCCCCTTTTCTTTCAGTACTACAATCTTTCTCAGTTTGAGTTCTGTTCATGTGATTTTTCATCCACTGTTTTCATGGGTAATGAACATGAACATCACCATCTTTCTGAGTTAATACATAGACGATCATGGAGTTTTCTTGTAGAATATGCATGGTCTCCTTAGCTCATTGTTCCTCCCCCGGGATATAAACCAGTACTCTTACCATCACATTCACTGAAGTCTTCTGCTTTTTGCTATGCTCCTCTCCTTTTCAACACTTTTGTGTTTGAATCACTTCAGGAACTTACTCTCTAGTCAAATCTGATGAATAGTCATACAGAATGACTGTATTTTTGTTTCTGTCCTCACTTCCTGTGTTCTTTCCTACTTCTTTCACATCTGCTTTTGTTCCTCTTGAACAAGTATCCAAAAAGAAACTTGTAGTATTTTCCATGTTGGTTTTTTTATTATTTCCTTTTATGATTCATCAAACTCTCTGCACATCTCTCATTACAAGCACATGGCTATCAAAATAAGTAAATGGTATGAGTAGCTGAATTTGCTGATTGTGTGTCTTTTGCTACCTATTCCTTTTTGGGAATATTTTGAATTTAGTATTTCTTCCCATAGTGGATTTACATATTTGTATTTTTGACAGTTATGAAAAATTTATTTTCAAAATATATTTTTTTTATAGGCTGACACATTTTGACAGAGCATTGTGACAAAAAGTGTTGGACTTGTGGAAGATAAGTTTTAAGCAATCTAACCAGAAAGATGCAAATTAGCCTCGAGAGAGTGCGTTTTAGATGGAAATTGATTCCGGTATTTTCCCAGAATGATATTAAAAAAAGAAGGAAAAGAAAAAGAGAGAACATTCTATCAAATGAGACACAAAGTTGTCCACACACTTCTGAAAGTCAAGATAAATCATTTTACACTTGTATAGAAAACAAACAAACCTTATCCTAAGCATCTGGCAGCATCCCAGACTGTCACCCATGGTTCCACTTGACTTTGGAATTCACTTCAGATTGTGCCTGCAGCCTGTACTCCTGCCTCCCCAGCTGAGTGGCAGGTAGCAATGCTTCCTTTAAACTACTAAGTAGCATAGAAACATTTGATCCAGAAATGTTTTCTATGCTGTGTTCATGATGGGTTTGTGTCACTAGGCTTTACATATCCAAAACAAAAGCAACAATATTTGCATTATAGGGGTACTCAAAATGCATCTCACATCCAGAAAGTTAAAAAGGGAGGGAAAAAAAACCCAAAAACAAAAACAAAAAAACCCCCCACACACACATACTTCTTTGTGTGCTATTATTTAGCCTGATGGTATCAGGTGCATAGCACAAGAAGGACATGAAGAAAGTTGGTGTATTTGGGAAGCTTGTGCATATATGTCTGTGTTTTCTCTATGATATGTCTGTTTCTGTAAAGTAGTATTTTAAGGGACTGAAGTTGCATGCTGAATTTAGGATATTCATTTAAAAAGATACCTGTAATGAGCTCGTGCTAAAGCTAGTACCTATTTCATAGATGTCATTGGATTTATACAAATGTTGAAGTATCTCCCAGTAATTTCACATTTCATAACTTTTTACCTGTATTTCTGTAAATTGAGAATCTGGTGAAAAGTGGAATACTAAGTGGACAATATTTCAGTGTGTGTAGTTATGAGCTGGGGTTTTCTTTTTGGACATACTTGCTTTGTTGATCACATTTGTTCAGAAAAGATTGTTCTGCAACTTAAGTTTCTCTCTTTTGTGGCTAAATAGCTTCAGATTTCAGCAAAACAATTTTTTATTCCTTCACAGAACGCACCGTGACAGAAATTAAATAAGTTATGCATTAAAAAGATTTGAGGCAAGTGTATTTTTGCTGCATTGAGTTTAAAGTGACTTATTGTTCAGTGTGACAGCTCTGAATCAAAGAAGATTTTTCTTTTGTTTTAAACAAGTTATTCAGCTGTGATTCATAAGTTCCACAGGATACATGCTTGCTGGTTACTGCAATGAGTTTAGTGTCCAGGTTGATAGGAGAAGACACAAATGATCTATGTGTGTGTCTTCCAAACACTGATTGGTCTTTCAAACACTTTAGTCTTCTCACTAGTACCAGGGAGCATTCTGCCTGCTCCCACCTTCTGAGTTGTTGAGACACAGCTACCCTCTTCTGTCAAGAAAGTTTATTTTTTGCTAATTCTGTTAGGGTTTTTTTAACACAAATTTGTTTAAAATATGCTGTCACTTAGAAGAGGTGATACAAACACACAGTGTAAATGAAGTTAGTTTATCTTCCCTTTTTGGCATATATTGCTGCAATGGAAAAAAATACTGCATCCTTTTCTCTTGATATTATGACTTCTTCAGATTGACATGAGTGAATTTGGGTAGCAGTAATAGACAAAGGGTCTTTTAAGCATGAAGAGTAGTCTGTCTTCAGAAAATCTTAAGAGTGAGACAGAAAACAGGAGAATTTATTTGGAGAAAGTATACTGAACTTTAAATCACCAGAGGTGATTTAAAAGCTTCAATTCTCAAAGCATTGAGGAATCACATCTGTCATAAAATCTTGAAAAAATGTAGGTGATTTGACAGTGTGTGAGTTGTTTAATTATTATATATACACGGAAGAATTCATGGGTTTGTATTCCACTGCTTTATATGTGTCTTGATACTTTATTCACTCTTGGAGAACTCGGATTAAATTTGTGATCTCAGACTGGCAGATTACTGAAGGAGGTGGTATTAGTAGGTACTGATAATAACAGCTATTGTTGGTCTTACTGCCTTTGATTCTTTCTAGTTGCAGGAGTTTGCAGAAATGTTCATGTTTAGCTGGAATGCATATATTCCCAACCCATGTTTTCTAATCTACTAATGATTTGAGTGAAAAGTTTATGTTCCTAAACTTCAAAATAAAATATTTGACAGTTCATAAGAGAAGTAATCAACTTACTTGGGTTTTTTGCCATATTCATTG
This sequence comes from Formicarius rufipectus, assembly GCA_013399695.1. Classification (NCBI taxonomy): domain Eukaryota; kingdom Metazoa; phylum Chordata; class Aves; order Passeriformes; family Formicariidae; genus Formicarius; species Formicarius rufipectus. The sequence goes on along the minus strand of VXAU01004261.1, from coordinate 560,098 downwards.
AGTATCCATCTGATTTTCAAAGGAAAAATGAGTTTTGGACATTGCTTCACTTTTTTAATGTACAGTATAGACAAGTAATACAACAAAAACTAAAGAAGGTTCTTGCAAACTCTCTCTGGTTGGGCACCCTCTTTGTCTTTGGTGTAGTGCACAGCGCCAGTGTTAATACCCACACTTGTACCCTACTCAGGAATTCACAGTGAAACTGAGCCCCTTGGTGTGTTTCAGAAATCTTTTCCTGGGGGCTTCCATTTCTCTAGTTCTCTTCCTTGGCTGTTCTTTCAGCTTTCTACTGGAATCAAGGCTGGACATGACAGGAGTTGTGAAGTGAACATAAATAAGTTGGAGGTGGAAACCAAAGTTGTACTCTTAGCTGTAGAGACACTTTTCATCACAGCAGCTTACCTAAGACAAGAAGTAGTCAGATAAACTTCTAGGAAGGGAAATTATAGTCAAAGTATAATGAAAAAAATTTATTGATAAGGACAATTAAGAAGCAAAATAGCATAATTGCAGATCATGCAGACCTGTGTCATAGGAAGGTTTTAGTAACCTCTGCAGATTGGTCATGCTGCTTGAGTCCTGGGAGATAAAGGAGATGACTTAGTAAAGGAGGTGACCTCCTTGAACCTGGCACTGCTAGGATTTCGGATGGACAAACTGCACTAAAACAGGAGGAATGTGGTCAGCCACACTGAGGGAGAACTGGCAGCAGCACAGGAGACAGAACGTTCTCAGACATTTCTGAATCTGGCTGTGTAAGTTCTGGTGTCTACCAAATGGGCCCTGACCACAGGATCTGTAACTTCTATCTAGGTGCTATAATAGATTAATACAATTGTAAGGTAGCACTGTAGCTGTACAGACTTCAAAGTACAACTCAAACCTTTTACAGTAAAAAATGGAAAGCCTGTTTGCCAGACATATAAAATCAACACAGTACTGCCTGTGTAAGTTACTGCTGTGGAAATGATATAGTTGCTTCTCTTTTAATATTGTGATGTGTAACCAGATAACTTCCTTTCCATAGCAAAATGCAACGAGATAATAAAGCAACATAAAATAATATTACATAAAAATACTATTTTTTTTTTAGTTCAGAGCAGGAAAAAGTTAACTTTTTTTTTCTTCTGACTGCAGACAGTCAGCACAAGTGCTTCAGGGAGTACAAAAAACAAACTGTATTCAGTGTGACTGGCTGGAAAGGAAAATCTGAGTACTCACAATTATTTTGTTTTATTTTGTTGGGATTTTTTAGCTCTGTCTCCCAGCAATCTCATGACTGTAGTATTATGCTTTAGTTTTGAAGCAGGAGCTTGGATTAATTCAGTTTCTATGTTGTCAGATTTAGTGCTAGTATAAGTAATATCAGTATCCTGTCAAGGAAAGCAGCCTTTGAATTCAGTTTGTGCAGTATGTCTGACATAACCTGTCTGGTGTTTTAGATGGCCAGTTGTAGTCAGTTGTGTCATTCAGCAAAATAATAAAAGTTTGCATTAATGAAGTTTAAATGTCTATCAGGCATAAATGTTCTTGCTGTCACTGAGTAGATGGATTTTTTTGCCTGCTCTAAATCTTTCATATTTGAACATAATTGTACCATGGTACACTTGCAAAAAAATCATATCCTTTATGATACTTTTAATTTTGTCTCTGTTTTGGAAAAAATAAAACTCTTACTTTTTGCTGATACACCTAGTACTTTGAGTGCTTAAAAACAGCTCAGTTGATTACTTTTGATCTAAAAACTTCTGAGAAGGAAGTTGCATAACAAGACTGGGAGCTCAAATATGTGAGTTTTGGCAAAGAGCTGCGGAAGAAAGGCCTGGCTGTAGCAACCTCACAAGAAAAGAACTTGACATTTTCAAAAAATTTTTATTGACTGGTGTGAACAGGGAACGAGAAGTCAGATCACTCACACAGACAATCTGCAGTCTCTTCCTTGCTGACCTTTAAATACCACTTAGTGTCATCAGAAAATCAAGGAAATGCTAATAACAGGGCTTTGAGTAAGAGAGTTATATATGAGGGATATCTTTTGAAAACAAACATAAGCTGACTTCCATTTTTATACACATCTATTTTTGTAAAATGGAATTCTCGCATAAGTATAGTCATATTTTTAATAGATTTATCTTATTAATGTGACATTAAAATTTTCAAAAATATCCATAAGATACCAGAATTTCTGCTTGTTCTTAAAAAGGGAGTAGTTTGAAAGAGATGTTTTATAATTGCATTCTAGGCTGATGACCTTGGAACACAGACTGGCCTCTGCTTTAGGCTCTTTAATTTGCCATGTGTTGAGTTCAGCAGGCTATGGACTTTGGTAGTCTTGTAAAAACCTGACTGCTTGGTGTCTTTTGAAAATGGGATTGATACGCCTACCTCACCTGGTTACTCAGAACCTTCATACTTCTGTGTTTTTAATAGTCCCTCTTTGCCCTTCAAAAAAGTCTGAAAGCTAAATTTCAATTAGAAGAACTAATTAAAAAAAAAACTGAATATTAAACTGGTTGATCCCAAAGAAAACATCTGGTACATTAGAACAAAAAAAGAACATTCCTTAGATTTCAGAAATGTAATGAGAAAAAGAAACCAGCTGGCAAGTTTAACATGCAACAGTGATGAAACCTGATGGTACCATAGGTAGGTACTGCAACTGCTTCTTGCCTTCTTCCAGTATTTACTTTATGGAACTAAAATGGGCTTTAGTCTGTGATTGTTCTTCAGTACGTGTTCCAGACCATTGCTCGACTAGAGTCTAACCTAACTGCTGACCTATGCTGGTGTATCTGGTTTTGTGCTGGGTTTTCTTAATTAAAAACCAGGACTGTTTCTTTTTCTTGCTAGGTTGCATTACATTTAATTGCTTCTTGAACTGCTTGCAGAGTGCTCTAACACTAGTGGTCTACCAAAGACTATGACTGTACAAGTTGGTAGACATTTTTGAAAACTCTTTTTATAATTAATTTCAATGAATTTTCTTTTTATGAATTTTCTTTTTTATTGTCTTTTTATTTTGTTTGGTTTTGTTACAAAACACGCAGATTTTATGAACTGATTTGTATTCTGAGCAGAACATTCACACTAACCTGTTTGTCGAATGAAACAGAGGACTGACTTTTTTAGCCAGAAACACTGGCTGCAATTCTTGAGCTTGGCTTTCCTCAAGTATTAATATTACACTGCTGTAATTTGAGTAATCCAATCGGTTGTTTGATAACAAATTAGAAAAACAAGAAAGGAGAGATGGTTGGAGTATTTGGCATGTGCATATCGAGTCCCTGCAATTTTGCTTGATTAACGTTGTATGCTCTTAATAGCTGCCTTGCTAAACTGCCTGAAAACCAAGCTTCCAAAATCCCATGATTTGGAAAGAAAATGCACTGCATCTAACACAACATAAAACATAAAAGCTGGGTTAGGTATTGTCTCTCTAGATTAGGTTTGCAACAAAAGGTCATGCCAAAACCACTTGTGAGTGTTTTGTGTCCAAGGTGGCTGTTTTTTGTTTTAAAGCTAATGAAAAGAACTGCACACATAGGAGAGCTTGAAGGTCTGCCTTCAGTTAGACTAAACTTTTATCGCTGAATGAGGGGGCTTTCAAAACTACTTTGAAATTGTCCTCATTCCACTCCCCCGGAAGCCATGGTGAGTTTTTATTTTATGGGAAGTGTCTTTACATGAACATTCTTGAAATGCTTGGTAAGGGAATAATGGGCTTGATATAAAGACTGGGCTTGGAAACGAAAACATAGATAAATATCCAAGGGGCTTTTTTTTTTTTCTTTCATTCACATTTTTTTATTATAAACTATTTATAGTGTCATGTAAGTATTACTTCCCCCCCCCCCGTATCTTCTCTTAGGAAATCTAAGCTTAAAAAAAAAAAAAAAAACCAAAGAAAAACCAACCAGCTTTAAAATGTTTGATTGTTCATCCCTGTATTCCTTCAGAATGATCTATTGCCTGGAAAAGGATTCTGAGAGCTCTTCAAACACAAGGCCTTGAGTTAGAATCGAATAGAATATTAATTTTAAGCTGGTTTTCGCCTATCTTGTTATCAGTACCCTGAATTTGTAGTGCTACTAAGGAAGTCTTAGAGGTTTTTTATTACTTATATACATCTTTGTCTCTTACCAAAATTCCTTGAACTTTTTATCCAGCAAGGAAAAGGGAAGAATTAATACAGTCACTAAAGTATGCCTGTAGAATGCACTTCAAAATTATTTTGTTCAGTTTTGCATCTGTGAAAAGGAACTTTGTGTTTCACCATGTGAACCGTGCCATTTCTGTAGGAGTAAAGAAATTTTATTTGATAGAACTAGGTGCAATATGCACTGAGAATTACTTAGAACTTGTTATTTGTGAATGAGATCATTATTTTTTCTACTGCCCAAGATACAGGGCCAAGAAAAGACTGTATATCTTTATAATACTAGACCTAATCTTTTAAACCCCATCTTCTACTTCAAACATTTTTCTTCATTTGCTATTGATGCCACTCAATTCAGAGAAACTGACTGTGAAAAAGATGTGGCTAATACTGCTTTAATCCTTCAGTAAAACTCCAGTCAGGTAACATGCCCCGTTTGTGCTAAATGTGTTCTTCCAAGATGAAGTGTGCTGTGCAGTGTGCAGCATAAAAGTTACAAAAAACATCCTAAGTCAGTGATGGTTATTACATGGGTAGTAAATGGAAGACAAGACATAAATCAGTTTGCATTTCAGTTGCTTTCCCAGGAATCTACAGAAGATGGAACTTCACCAGGCAGTCAGGAGCCTGTATTGGACACATCTTTATGCATTGCTCTATTTTTTTTAGCTCTTTTTTCTTCATCAGTGACTTTGTCAAGAGTCTTAAAACTAAATTAATTGTGTTTTTCTGCTTGCTGTCCTGTATTTTTAATTTTTACCTAAACTTGCACTTGGAATTTTTGAGAAGGAGTTATCATGCTGTGTTGCAAGTCAAAGCAAGTTGCTCTCCTACAGCTACCCAGATAGCCACTACAATGATGAAGTAGCTATATAATTGAGGCAAAGCATTTTCCATCACTTTCCAGATTGGAGAACATAGGTTCCAAGAGCTATTTTTTTTAATTATAATTATTTTATTTATTAATTTGTTTGTTTATTATTCAGAAATTATGGCATTTGTGGTGGCCATTAGTTTCCTGCCAGTATATATTCTGTGGTTTTGGAGAAAATTCCATCAGGGAATTTTAGGTCCTTGGTGGGTGAGTTTTGCAAGCATGGTGGCATGTTCTGTTGTGATAAGAACAGCATTATCAACCACGCTCATCAGTCTGTGTTTCCAGAGTAGCTATTCTGCTCCAGGTCATGGTGAAGTGGTATCAGTGGTGATTCCACAGAAGATATTCCTGGGAAGAAGTTACAGTCTCATAACTTAATTAAAAAGTAAAATCTTCAATTTAATATGAAAGGCTCTCTTAATTAAAAACTGAAGAAGGTGACTCACAGATTTTGAGGGGAAAGTTTTTGCAAGATTTTTATTAGCAGGATAAAAAAACCCTAATTTGAGTCAAAACTAGAATTATAATGTACATTTTCAAGCAATCATGTGTCCTATTTTTTCGTATTTGTAGATTTAGTACTATATGACTGCATATATTTTTGTTTGTATATTAATATAAAAATGTAAGACCTTGATCTGAAATCAATTATGCTTTTTCCATTGATTTTATTAAGTTTTAAATGAGAACTAAAGTTATTTTTAAGAATAAGAAATTACTGGAATAATTTTCTTCTTCTTCTTTCATCTGGGCCTCTTAAAATCCAGAGTGGTGCCTGTCAGTAGGACTTCTTTTCACAAAGTTAAATCATTGTTTTCAGTAGATTGTGATTATGCTTCATTGTGCATGTAAATTGGAAATAGTTTAATGGTAGCAAAATTTTCCTTGTGTAAATCTGCAGCAAAGAGTCAGGTAAATCAGACAGATTGATAAGAAAATAGACAAACCTGGGACACTGGCAGCGTTTTGTCAATACAGTGTTCTCATTTAAAAGTAAATCTTGCTTCCAGGAATGTGTAATACTTGTAATTTAAATGCAACTGCTAAGGTGTTTGTGTAATTGTAATTATGTGTCTTGATGAAGCTTGTATTTTAAATAGCACATAGCAATAGGGTTCCCATCAATATTACAGTTAAACCACAGTAGGTGCTTATCATGCCCCTTGTATTATTAATACTGCCTGTAAGCTTTGTTCCAGTTGACCTTTAGGAGTTTCCAAAAGTTACAGTTTGCAATTCAACAGGTTTGGCAGAGGAAAATGCACGATTATTCATATCATTGTTTAAACGGTAACCAGATGTGTCTTGTTTTTCTTCTTTCGTTCCCATTGTTTTTTAAAGCGTGATGTTAATCCAAGATGTTAATCCATTTACAGGGTTTTTCCACGGCACCAAATTCCCCTTCGGTGAATTCTCGTTCGAGTGGCCTGGGTCCATCACTGTCCCTTGGTAACATCTCGGGAATGACAACAAACCCAGAAGTCAAGAAGCGCAGAGCACCTCCTCCACCAGTAGTGACACCAGCATTGCCAAACGCGGAGGTGAGAGGACAGGAAAAGACAGCAGCACAGGTAACAGTGACACCACCAAATAGGCTTCTTTATTTGACATACCCTCATGAGACCTAAAGCCATTCACTGATATTTTGGCTGCTCATTAACTGAAGCTGACCAAAACTTGATCTTGCAAAGTAAAATTATCAAGTGTCTTGGAGTTCCATATGTATTTCTTGAGCTTTCTTGCGATTGCCACAAGCATTCTCCCATGTCAAGAATCATTCTGAAACAGAAAAGCTTTGTGAAGCATTAGCTAAAAGAAAGAGGGTGAAGGAAAAAATAAGGCAGAAAAGCTGAAAACTGTGCAAGGTGACTAGGTATCCTTACTGGCCAGAGCATTGCTGGAGGATGGGTGACAGTTGTAATGAGTGACAAAAACCTTGAGTGTGCTGCTTTATCCAGATACTTGTCAGGCTGTCGCCTGTTTCCAGTGCTGTCGTGGGATACCAGAATATCTGCTCTGTTTTCTGAGTTGTGCTGTGTGACCTTTTAGAGCAGTGCTCTGGTTTTGCTTTATAAAAGGTCACTGTTCCGCAATACAGTTGTTGAGACTGAAACAGAAATGGGGGGAAACCTTTCTGAGGACCTAAGCCTTTGAAAAGAATAGAGCTAAAGGAAAAGGAAATTGCTCTTGTTTTTTATAGTGACACTCAGGTACATGTGTTACTTAACATGCACAAGCACATTAAGTCTTCTGATTCCACGAGTAACAAATAGTATTACACAGTAAACTGTAAAAAATCAGTGTGTAAAGCTATATATGGATGCCGAATAAGAATCAAGGAACCAACGCCATGAAGATTGTTTAATAGGGACTGACTTTTATCTGCTTAGGGCTTGTCACATCTTCAGCAGACCGATCTTTGGAAAGCAAAATGTCTTAGTGCAAAATGGAGTCAGGAAGAAATCTTTGAGTTCACTATAGAGGAGGAGGAGGAGTCTAATGCTCAGTCTCACTGCCTGTCACTCTTTTATTTATCTGCATTAAGACATATGTTAGAGGCTTGTTCCAGTGAAGCGGTGTTTAAGAAAAGTTGATGCACAAAATCAGAACAGGTGCTTTTGAAATAAATACATTTACAGGTATAGCTGATGAGAAGTAAGAATGTTTTCTTACAAGATTTGGCACACTTTTTTTTTCCTAAAATTTCCTTTTAAAATTCCTACGGTAAATATTTTTATGAGGTTTCTTGCATCCACCAGAGTCAAACATTTAATATATTTAAGGTAAATAGATCTTTTTGTACAAAAATGCTATGGTATACTCCTAAATTTATGCAAGTATGGTAATCATAAACTACATTATTCTACCATTCCCTTTAGCTGATCTCCCTGCAGTGTGCCATTGAGATTTTAAATTGTGATGCAAAATAACAGCAAAAATCTAAACTATTTTTAAACATATTAGTACTTTCATTTTCAGCATTGTTGCAAATGGGTTAAAGTGCTGGTCTTTTGAAGCCATTGGGAGAAAAGTATGTGGTTTATCACAAATAGCATATAGTACAGCATCAACTTCAAATTCTTTTAGTCTGAAGGCAAAGCTGTTTTGAAGAAGGGAAACAGATAAAAGTTTTGTCAGAGAATTTTTCATAATGAAGTTCATTTTGAGCAGAAGAAATCTCCTGTGTAGCTGAAAAAGCCAACAAAGATAACAGTAGGTTATGAGTACAGGTGATAGAGTATATTTGGCTGCATTTGTTGGGTAAAGGACATCTTTCTGAAAACCATGGCATAGGTCAAAATATTAGAGAGGTATGGTATGTTTCTGAAGCTCCCAGGCTGAAAGTTGCTTACAGTCTGCCATGTAGTTTTAACAGGAATGCATGGAGAACAATTGAAATAAAGCACAAGCTCCAAAGCGATAAAAAAACTGAGGGAGAGATTGATTATTCAGTATTATGGGGCAAGGTAGCAACAGAGATATTGTTTATAAGAAACCCAAACAGTTCCATTTTATCTACGTGCAGACTAGCCAGTTTGCTGTGAAAATAGAGTAAAAAATCTCAGGGTGTAAGTTTATTTCTTTAGTTTATGGGAAAGAATTAGCACTGATTTTTTTTTTTCAGGGAAGAACGTCAATTCCTTATTAATGGACTTCCTTCCATAAAAAGATAAGATGTTTGTTTAGAAAACTTTATTTATGTGCAACTGTTACTAACAGGAAGATCCTGCAAAAGGGGAACATGTTTATTTCCAGTGAAGCTAACACATTAATAGAAAATGAAAAAGGTAGTATTTTGATCAGAAGGTGTGTTTTTTTTTCTCTTTTACCTATCTGGTTCCATAAAATTGTGTAGGATATCAAATACTGTAGCTGTTACAAATACCTATAGATTGACTTTCCAACCCAGTAAGCCCATTATTTTTAACCCATTGTTACGTTCCAGGCCATTCAAGCACAGATGGTTCTTTAGAAATAGGTATCTTATCTGTCTGCCTAGTAGTTACAATCAGAAGTTTCCATGTGTATGAATACTGTGTTTTAATTTATGCTGTACATTTAGATTTTCTCCACTCACTTTTCTGGATGGGTGACTTACTGCAACATAATTTTACCATATTGCAGCTTTTGTTCCTGTGGGGCTTAGAATAATTTATCTCCTTATAGATAAGGCCTCTGCAGTAACTTCATTTACTTTTCAGTGCAGCAACATTAGTTTTCCATGTCTGTTTGAAGGTAGTGTTTCCTCTGTAACTGTTGTAAATTTCCTCTAGAAAATATTCATGTCTGTCCAGAGTATGCTGAACATGCACTAAGTAGTTTGCAAAGGAATGCAGAGTCAGAGAGCCTAAAGATTTCTTTCCTAGAGACTTCTCTCTATTTTTTTAAACATCCTGCAAGTGATGCTATTTAGAATAATACTCTTCAAAAGGCCCAGGGCATGTAACAATTCCAGTATGAAATCCAGGATGTTTGATGCTTAAGAGGCAAGGACGTCCCCTACTTTCATAAGTTGCAACATGGAGCCCACACCATCCAAAGAGTAGATTAGAACAGTGTAAGGAAGAGCTAAAACTGAACACCCTTTGCAAAAAGTCTCTGTTGTCTGTCACAGCACTCTAGATGTTGTGCTAGGAGGGTTTGGGGCCACCTTAAGTTAAGCACAGTGTAAACTGATTTCCCCACCCCCTGCTAAAACACATGCACTGTATAGACCAAATATAAGAGAAGACCTCTCTGAATATGACATTGTAAACAGAGTACACACAGGAAAGCCACACGTGAGTTCTGAAAGAATTACACACATCTTCTTAGAGGCTTATTCAGTGACTGCTCTTTAGAAGAAACAGAAGTGTGTTTTTCTTGGAAAAAAAACAGTTTTGGAAGAACCTGGAAGAACTGTCAAACTGAGCATTTGAGTCTTTTGAAAGACAAGAATATTGTGCTCTGGCAAATCAGTTTATGGAAATAACTTTTTTTTTTTTAACGTGTATGGGGAAATACAGATGTTGGAATGAGTGGAACGATAAAGATGGTCTCACAGACTTTTTTCAAGAGCCTTTTCTATGAAAAGGAGTGGTTTATTCAGGAAAAGATCATGAAGCTTTTTAGAGAACTAGATGAGGGCTCTTCAGTGCCTTCATGAGTATAATAGCTCTGATGTTAACTTCAAAATTCAGAAGTGCAACCTGTAGACTGCTGAACAAACTGTGTGCTATTTCAGCTGCTGTGATTTCCAGAACAGAAGCACTGTCTTGCAATACATAGATGTAACAGGAGGCATCTGGAATTTGCTGCTACCCAGTCAAATCCTTTTACTAATAGAAGAATAGGGCAATATATCAGATAGAATATTCTAGCATTTGTTTCATAGACTTGAATCTTAGTTGTTATATGGCAAGACAGTGGACTTAAAAAAAAAATGCCTTGTTTTTAGTGCAGGTGAAAAACTGGACTTGCACTTTTAGAAGGCTGCACTATAAACCAACACAATTTTCAGGTTAATTTCCATGTTTATATAGTTTCCTACATGTTGGTGAGGCACACAAATGTGTGTAAGATACTGTGGCCTTTGCCCTGTTTCTTATGTTCTATTTAGATCTCAAACTTGGGTTACTGAGGGCCATTGTTGACTCTGCAGTCTTGGTCAAGGCCATAACTTTAGAAGAGAATACTTGCACTCAGTGTTTTTATCAAGGCTAATGTTTTTTTACCACTTATAACTTACTCATTGAAGTGTTTTATTCACATGAATAAAAAAAAATACTGCAGCCAAAGAGAGCCACAGACTTACTCAGATCATTGCTGTCAGTTTTTTTGCTCACTGTCCGCAGTTAAAATAAACCAATTTTATGCCTAAATGGCAAGTTCAACTTTAAGAGAATCATTTTAATCTGAACAAATGTAAATAAGACTTTCATATCTTTTCTGGAGGAAAAAAAGATACACTAAAAATTTGCCAAATTTCTTGATTATATAGAAGATATTTTCAGTAATTGCTGTGGTTTTCCCATTTTTGTTGATGAGTTCTTGTACTGACTGCCACATAGGATGGCTTTTTTCTTTTTTGTTCTTCCCTTTTCAAGTGTTTCTGTATTCCTGTTGGTCATAGCAGCCTCTTGCAATGTATGTCCTCCAGTTCCAGTGCATTTTGCATTTGAAAGAGTTATGATTTTGCTGGCTATCATTGATAGGAGTGCTGCAGAGCCAGCAGGACCCTGGGTTAGCCATCCTGGCCATTTAGTAATATTTTGATGCCTTTGGTAGGGTTGCCTTTCTCACAGCAGAATTTGTGTTACAGTACGATTCACAGTCCTTTTATACATAAATCAATATAAATAGAATATATCAGGGATTGAAAGCTTAGGTTCTCCTTGTTTGGTAGAGCATATTAACAAGTGTGTCAAAAGGAGGAAAATTACTCTAGTGAAATGTCCTTCTGGAGCCATTGAATTTGTGCCCCTCTGCAGGCAACCCTGACATACTTTAAATGACGTGGCAGATGAGACAGCATATAGTGAAAATACACCTGGAATTCATTCTGTGGTAAGGATGACAGAATAATGTTAAAGTAGTAAAAATCAAGGACGGGCGGTGAAGGAAATGTATTAATCATTTTATATTGAAATCCTAAGTAAAATACTAAATTTGTTCAAAGCATTATTGAACCATAGACTCGTCCAAAAATTCAGAATCAGTCCCTGAATTTGCAGGTCTCAAATTTCCCATGTGTATGTCTGTATGCTACAGGCATGGACTTGGAAGCCACTTGGAACTGTGATTCATTATCTTCCTTAAAAATAAGATGCATTTTGAAAGAGTGGGCAAAAGTTTTAGAAATGGTTAGCTCATCTGTCCATAATTAGGAGGCTGAGTTTGGAGCTTGATGTTTTCTGAACTTTTAAGATGTCAGGAGCTATGTCTGGTTGCTCAGCAACTCAGTATCTGGTCACTCTGATTTTAATATCATATTATTTTTCACTGTGCCACCTTCTTTTGCAAAACGAGTTTAAATTGAGATTGTTAATATAAAAATCTGAGCAAGGCAAACATTTCTTCCACGAATATGTCCCCCCCATCCTCAGCACAGCAGGGGTTTTTTTGCACAGTTATGTTTTACGCGTCTTTGCACAAAGTGATAACCACTCTTCCTCCTTATTTCTTTATATTTTATTGCTACAGATTTGTGGTTAGCTGGCTGTAAGGTTAATCTTGATTGGTATGAAATCACACTGTTACTGGTGTTCTCCTCAGATTTTTCAAAATTACATATTTCCCTATGGCTGCAAATTAAGCCTTAAAGCTGTGGATACAGACCAAGTAGGAACTGTGTAGAGTAAGGTCTTGATATGTGCATCTTTGTCAGTGGGGGTGCCATAAGTAGAGCTCTCTGTCTGTATGCTCTGTGATTCTTGAATCTTCTTTGTCCTGAGTATTTCGAATAAATTTGGTATGTCAAATAGTGACACTCCGGCAGTCGACTTTCCTTATGAGAAACAGAGAAGTGTTTAGGAAGAAAGAACCTGTGTTTGTGGGTGACAGCCTTTTTTCCTCACAGATTTTCTTGCACTATGAGAATCATCATTTTGTGGAAGAGGCCTGATACCACCAGGGACTGCAGTTGTAGGGAAGTAGAAGGACAGAAGAACCACAGCTGAATGAGAGCATCTACCACAGCTTCTTACCGAATGTATCAGAGGAAGATGTCTAAAACCCACTTAATTAACATCAGCTCTAAAAGCGGGGTACTCTTACCAGCTTGCTGTCTTCTGGCTCTTCCTTTGTGGATCTGCTGTAATTTATTATTGTCATTATTACACTCTGATCAGAGTCCTCTTTCCCAAAAGGAAAAGTTTCAAATTAGTTTAGATTTGCCTAATCACACTTTTTGTAGAAATTATTGTAGTTGTCTGTGGAGGAGGGATTTGTTTGGGTTTTGTGCTGCAGCAGGATAGGTTTATGCTGTAGTTTTTTTATTCCCTTCCACATTGTACTTTATTTCTGTACTATTATATAAGGTGAAAGGTAACAAGCAGTTCATGGTGGACATCTGACTGTTGTATTCTTTTTTAATAAGAAGCACAGAATTCAACAAAAGGGTGGATAGACTCAGATTACTTATCTCCCTTTCATAGGTTACACCTAAGCCAGAAATGTCTACTAGAAGTCAACAAGATATGAATGCATGCTTTTTTTATCATCTTTCAGAAAGGAAGGGAGGTTTCTTTTGACTAAGAGGTCTTCTGGGTGAGGTCTTCTCAACCTTTTTCTTATGACACATTTCCTTTCTCCCTTAAGTGTTCCATGAATGTACTTTTGTTTTACTTGGGGTTTTTGGTTGTGGGGTTTTTTTGTTTGTGGGGGTTTTTTTGTTGTTGGTTTTTTTTTTTCATTGGTTGGTTTTTTGGTCTTGTTTGTTTGTTTTTTTGTGGAGCATCCAGAATTCTCCTTTAAGAGTTACAGTTAATTTTTTCAAATTCTGAGGAAGGATGCAATGAATCAATTTCTGCCATAGGAAAAAGCTGTTTTTCAAAATGAGTCTTTAACTTCTAGAAAATACTGCATCTTCTACGTCACTTCTCAGGTTTTTATAAGTTTCCCAAGGATATGAAAGAGGATTTGTTCCAAAGGAGGAGAGAGAACACTTGACTGACTTTTTGTTTAAAAAGTTGATTAAAAATTAATTAGCGTCCAGGTTTGTGCACCTTTTTAATTTTTCTACTTCAAATTTCTTTTTGTGCACAAAGGCCAGGAAATGTGAATAGTGCATGTTATTTTTAAAAGTTTCTTTGCCTTTGTTCATTAACCAAGGATATTGTAAGTGTTAGCTATGATCTTGTGTTTGTGGCAGACTTGCTAGAATTGTCAGGCAGTATGTGTTATCTCTCAACAGCATTTTTGTGATGAAGGCAGGGATATTGTATCTTTTTTAAAGATGGTCTTTCTCTGGGACACTGTTCAAGTGCCCAAGTTATGTAAGCCTTAAAGAAGGAACATAGTTTTTTTATATTAGAGTTTGGATATTAGGGGCTGGAATGCACATTTTACTGCTGTGCAATGCCAGATTAAGAGGCTGGGCCCTTCTTCCACAATCAGCATGAAGCAGTATTTTGATAAAGGTCAAAGAGTAGCTCTGTCTATCTCTGTGTTGATACAGATAAATAGATAATTATTGGTAACCTGATTGAAAATGGAGATTACATTATTTCTCTCTATTTCAGATCAAATTCATTTAGCAGTTGCTTATTTTGGATGTAAATACTGCATGGTAATTCCAAACCTTTCTATTTTGAACAAATACTGCAAGGATGACAAATTCATTGTAAATTTTTAAATATAAACCACACCATGAAGTCCATGAAGACATGGTCGGTGACTGCAAAAGTATTTGGAAGAAGGTAGTAAGGAACGTACTTTTCTTCTGCTGTTCTCTAGGTGTTTGCCACAGTTTGATAAAGAAGCCTGAGCAGAGCCCTTGATCTAACCCATGCAGCTATTTTTGGAGAATACTGAAGAGAGCCATACCCACATAATTGTTTCATCTGATATCACTCCAGAAAAGACACTGGCAGGATTCACAATGACTTCACTAGGTCTTCTTATCAGTGGTAATTTGATGACCAGGAAAACTTGTCTCTCATTAAAAACAGAAACAGCTGTCTTTTGTCATTTGTCATCAATCTCTGTTTTGTGCTCCTGCGTGCAAAACTGTATTTGCAGAATGAAGCCATAATTCTGCAAATAAATCATATGAGCAATAAGAATTTTGCCCTGTGAACCCAAAAGCAATTTACTTGGTGTGCATTTTACAACTTAGTAGTGTAACTGCAGTATTGAAGAGGCCCATGGCTGCATCTCAGAGTACTGAGATGTACTTAAGCAGCTCGTATTACAGGTAGCTGAGAGCTGTATGAGTGATGTCCAGTGCACTCTCCTAAACATGTGCCTCTCACTGACAAAATAAAAACAGTATGAAAGCCTTATACCCTTTCCATTTGAAATCAGTATCAGATCCAGATTCATGCCAGATATGTTCTTGAGATTGCAGGTCCCCTGAGGAAGGAACTGTTGGGACACTTCTGTCTTATGCAATGATAGGCCTATGGTTTTCTTGTAGCAAATGGTGATATTTCTACCTCTCAGAAGATTGACACTGAATCGATCTCTTCAGGTGTGCTGCTTCCCTGCATCTATCCATTTTTCCTCAAAGGATCAGGCAATATTTCTTAAACAGTGCATAAAGATGGAGTTTTTCTTAATGGCTTTCACCTAAGAGCCTTGTTTAAAAGAGCCATGTACAAACTGTTGTCCTTCATAGACATAAAATTCTGTTATAACATACATTAAGTTTTATAGGAACAATAGTCTCTGTAACAGGTCATAAACCTGAAAAGTTTTATATATTTCATATTTCCACTGGAGTTGAACCTGGCTAGTGCTATCCTATTGCAGAGTCCATTATGAAGATGTACCAGAACCAATTAGTAGAAACAACAGTGAGTAGTAAAAGAAGTCTGTGGTCTTTAAAATGTCCTACACCATGGTAAATAAATAAGAAATTAAAACACAGAACAGTTAATTTCCATTTGAAGACCAATTGTTAATTTTTTCCCTAAGAGCTTTAAACATGACATTGAGTTAGCAGAATGAGAAGTGTGCATACTTTTTGATGTCTGACAAAACTGCTCAGATGACAAACATGAAACTAGCCGACACCACATCAGATAAGGTTTACTGTGCAGTTTGGATGCTTAATTTAGCTAACAGCTGCACTCTGGTTTGGATAAATGATGCAGGCCCAAATTAAAAGAGTAAAGTGCAGTGATGGCTGAAGGCTTATCGTGCTGTCGTGTAAGGCATCAAATTTAGGAAGGCTAAAAAAAGCTGCTAGGGAAAGGGAGTGATTTGTACTTCTTTTATGAGAGAGAAGCTTCAAAAATTAGTTCTGGTGTATGCACACTTAAACACATTAATTCTTTTAAAGTAGTTATTAAAAACTACAGCTAGATGATGCATGCAATGTAGAAGAGTATCAGTTAAGGATATGTTATATTTTAATATTATGTAACAGAGCTTTCTTCTCTGTACATCTAAAGAATTCCGTTGTTTCAGTCCAAATTGCCATCCATTCTCTATACTGCTCCTAATGCCCAACTTTGTGTTGCTGCATATTTATTTACTAGCAACATGCGACTCGGTTTTTTTTAAAATTAAAAGTAGCAAAAAGCGTTACAGTAATTTTAGACAACTGGTTTTTTAGGCAGTGAATTTATTTTCCAGCCGCTTTTGTGTCCCTCTTTATTTTCCAGCGCTTCTGTCCTGCAATCTTAAATAAAGTGTCCCAGTGTGATAAATTAATTAAAAGGAATCTTAGCTTTCTCAGGCAAGAAGTGATTAACTGCAGTTGATTGTATTTTTTTCTGAAATTTGGCCGGTATGAGCTAGAATGTTAGTGCAGAATATTAGTGGAGGTTTTCCTGTTAGCAAGAAGGTCCAGCCTCTCAGAAGTGCAAGGGAAGGTAAGACTCATTTTAAAATGGACCGTTTGAGAATCTGTCTTAACTCAGATGTTCGCAGTCAGTCAATAGGTTTTGCACCAGAGGATCTTAAAATTTTGAAGTCTGCTTTAAAATTATGTCTTTTTCTGAAAGAAGAGTGCTGCTTCTTTAGCCTATGGAAAAAGCCCTGCTACAATGTAAGAGGAATCCACTGTGTGGCTTTATTAAAGTTTTAGAAATAGGGTTTTTCAGCTTTGTCCAGGAAACAATAACAGTCTCAGTCAGTGGTGCTTTAAATTTCTTCCCTTCTTTAACTGAAGGCTGAACTCAGTGAAGTACTGAGTGTTTCACACTTTGACTTGGATAGGCTGTTTACTTTAGAGGGATAGAGAATGTAACTCCAAAATTTTATAAGATTCCTCCATGGTCTCCTTTCTTGCTGTTTTCTGAAAAATAGTCCAGTTCTGTGTCGATACAACCTCTGAATTGACATCAGAGTGACCTGGTGATGGTTAATATGTATACAGGAACTCAAGCAAGGTGCGCTTGCAGTGTCTTTATATTACAATTTAGCATACATTGCATAATAATCATGCAAGAACACAAGATTTGTTTGACACGAGGACTTCTATTTTTTTACAAGAAAACATATGTCTTGAGAGTTGAGTCCTTGAATTATGTGCAAGAAAAATCCTTGGAACAGTTTTTCTGCCAGCAATAGCGTTCTTGGTCTTTTCCAATAATCCAGTTGCTTCTGGCTGTGAGTTCATGGTTCACCTGCCAACTGTTTCTGAACAGACTACACTACCTGCCTTGGGAATAATACCACAACTTACCATCTGGTGAGATCATGATAGTATCACTTGACCTCCACATGTGGTCTCTGTCAAGCACTTCATTGAAAGCTGGCAAGACATTATGGCCGGAACATACTGTTCTATGAAGCTCTGAATTTTGGCAGGGTTGCAACATTTAGTGAGTAAACTTCATCTGGCTTGCAAATCTCAGACAAATAGGACAGGCTGATGTCATCATAAGCTTTAACTCTCATTAAAGAGAAAGTATGTGTCAAGTAATTATGAGGCTTTGTTGGGCACGGTAAATAGGGGAAGTTAATAGACAAAGATCATTTTGAGCAGCAAGACTTCTGAAGAAGTAGCATTCAGTAAGTGATGAAAAATGACCCTAACACTGTGCTTAATTTAGAAACTGGGTCTGCATCGCTCTTCAGATTTTGCTTCTAACTCCACCTTACTTAGATCCTAAATTAAAAAGGTAAAATAAAAATTACAGAATAGAAAAATTAACTAAGTAAATGTGTGCTGTGTAAATCAAGTTTAAGACTTAATAGCATACCATTCTGGAGAATGCTGTTGTTTAGCCAAAGAAGAAAACAAGAGAAAACATCACAAGTATAATCTTGTAAAAGCTGTTCTCTGCTCCTTTAAGCTATTTTTCATATTGTTCGGCTTGGAAGGGACCTCTGAAGATCATCCAGTCCAACACCCCTACAAGGCAGGGTCACCTGCAGCAGGTTTCACTGGAATTAATCCAGTTGGGTTTGCTATGTCTCCAAAGTGGAGACAACTCCACAGCCTCTCTGGGCAGCTTGTGCCATTGCTCTCCCACTCCCAATGTAAAGAAGTTCTTCCTCATGTTGAGGTGAAACTTCCTGTGTTTTAGTTTATGGTCATTGCTCCTCATCCTGTTGCTGGACACCACTAAAAAGAATCTATCACCATCCTCTTGGCACCCACCTTTGAGATATTTCCATGCGTCGATAAGATCCCCTCTCAGTTTCCTCTTCTCCAGACTAAACAGACCCAGCTTTCTCAGTCTCTCCTCATAAGAGAGGTGCTCCAGATCCCTAATCGTCTTTATGACCCTTCACTGGACCCTCTCCAGTAGTTCCTCGTCTTTCTTGTACTGAGGAGCCCAGAACTGGACAAAGTACTCCACATTTTTGTTCAAGTTACTTTCACAATCGTAGCCCAAAAGTAACAGAAGTAGGGAGTGCGGAATACAAATTGAGTTCCTCTGACTGCATACCACTGAAATTTTTCATGTCTTTAAAGGGTAGATGCTGTAGGTCACTGGGAGAAACAAACACATCATTTTTTTTGCAGTGTGCCCACTTTAACAAAAATATGATTTCTCAACCCCTGAGGCTCCATAGACAACCCCTGAATTCTACTCAGCTCTGTGTTGCTGGCACTTCCAGGTGTGGATAGCAAGCAGTGTGTCGTAGTGGATTTCTTTTCACAGCAGAGTCTGTTTGTAATATTGTATGACAAAAATCTTATACTTGCGGGGAGTAGCTTGATGTAAAGCCATGTTACACTACAGTCCTAGTAATACATCCAACTGGCACAGTCGTACCACTTTGGTATTTTCCCCTTTCCTTGGATTTAGAAGATTGTGGCAGTAGAGGCTTTTGACAGCCCTTCTTAAGTGCTGGAAGGAACTAGACTTGAGTGGGAGTTTGCTGGGGGCAGTGGAAAGGCATGGCACAGACTAGGTGATCTTTAAAGGTCCCTTCTAACTCAAACCATTCTATGGTTCCATGAAATTGGAAAGGAATTGGAAACCATCACTCAACTTACCACCCAAACCATATTTCTCAGGCATTCTGTATGCCTGCAGTAGGTGTGAGCTGATAGAAGGGGGTAGAACACTGAAAATAAGTCAGGTATGTTTTTCCTCTAAATTGAGAAGAGTACTAAGGTGTTTGCCTAGGACTTAGCGCTAAGCACTGGAAATTCAACTTGGCCATCTCTGTAGAAGAAAATTTTAAGTCTAGGGGGAAACTTAAGCACCGGGGAAGTATGTCCCTTAATGGTAGTATGTCATATGTTTGTATGAATGTCCTTCCACTTCCTAGCCCTAGCAGATTTTAGACTACAGGCCATCACTTTGGCAGAAAATTCGACAATAATGCGAAATAAATTTTGCGTATCTTTATAAAATTTTCGAGATTTTTAAGGACAGACAAGCAGACCAATGAATCATCCAATTTGTAATCCAAGGTGTGAGACTAAAATAGAAAAGATGATGCATAAAATCCTTAGTCCAGTGCCTTTCCCAAAGGCAGTCACTCGAGTAGATGACATTGATCATATCGAACTCATTGAAAAAGTTGACAGAAGAAATATGAGCTGAAGTCATACCGTGTATTTGATAGTTAATGTTCATTTGTTCTGTTAATTATATAATTCTAACTAAAAAAATAAGCACAAATATGAAATTAAAAGCTGGAGGTTGTTTTTGCCATTTTGTTTAATTTCTCTAGAGGAGAAATTAATCTTAGTGGTGGTCTTAAAATGTGGCTTTTAAGGTTTTTAGGGTCTTTGTTGGTTCCCCCCCCTTAATGAAGACATAAATGAGGAGGATTGCATTGTATTCAGAGAAATGAAGGAAATTCAATTCTCTGCCAAAGCAAACATCCTCAGACTTTTGTAGTCTACATGTTTCAAGGCGTGTGAAAATATTTGGTGCTGTAGAGTGATTTCCTTGAGTGGAAATGATACTGCATCTAGAAATGAGATTTGCAAAGAAGGAAATCACAGCTATCTTAGTAATTTAACATCTCAAATTTGTTTATGGATAGCTTCCTGTCTGACACATTTAACTGAACAAGCTAAAGTGTTTAAAGATTAATTTTTAACTGCCCTTGACCGTGACATTTCACAAAGGGTGTGTTCAGTAAAAACAGATGGAAAAATGAGCTTGCCCCTTCACCTTGTATGAGCTTTCTTGTGTCAACTGGTTTAGCTTTCTGTCACTAACTAGCCAAGTATTCAAGGACATGCTTGGATTTTGTCTTCTTCATTTTATGAATAAAACAATACAAGAACACAGCAATTTCCACAAAATCCAGTAGTCCTAAACTTTTTGTCTTTTATTGAGACTGAATTGTTTCTTCAGTCACAGCTTGATTTTTGAAAAAAATGAATCTGAAATTAAGCAACATAGGCGAAATGATGCAAAATTATTTGATATCTGATTAAAATATTAATAGTAAGGGTAGTTTCAGAAGAACACATGGTGTGCACTAGTTCTAAGCCAGATTTCCCACTTAGCACAGCACCTGAATGCTTCCAGCAGCAAAGCCACTCAGAAGCTGAGGCCATGGGTATGACTGAGGTGCAACCATCAGGTGAGACAAACACAGTACAAGGAAGCACAGTGCAGTTTCAAAGTCAGAAAGCACCCTAAGAGAGGGTGGTGTTGTCAGGATTGAAACATGACTATCCTTCTTGAAGAGTTGCGTGTTATTATTTTGGACTTGAACTCATGTTGGCAGTAGCTTGGGAGTCTCCCATCTAAATCTGTTTCACAGGAGAGTGACATGTCCTGAGTGGCACAAGCCATTTTGTGTAGTCAGTCCAAATATCAGTCATGCTGTCCTGGCATACTTACATAGCTTTTTAAAAACTAAGCCTATTCTTACTCACTGTCAGACATGTAAGAGCCAACATTGAAAAATCAAGATGTATAGAACTAAAATGACCAGAGAAACTGCTTGCTAATTTCTGAAATGTAGTTATTTCTATGCATTTTATCAAAATGGCAAGTTTTCCAAATAATAACTTTTTAAAAACTGTTCCCATATGCCAGACTCTTTAGTATCTCAGTGTATGTTGTTTTTGCAATATGTTGTTACATTACATGGGATCCTAATAAGTATTTTAAATAACCCACACAAGTGCCTTCTACAACAAAGAAACATGTTTTTGGAAGACATCAGACTGCTGCCTTTGAATGCAGTTTGTAACATACTTGTGGATTAAATATTCATTTTTTAATCAAATTGAATGGGACACTACTCAGTAAGGTAACAAAGTAGAGAAGGTCAGTGCTGAATAGACGATCTTACTCCATGTTACTTACAGTGGTCAGGCTCATGGATTGCTCGTACCTCCATTTTTGATAGCTCACTGAATTTTATTTTGTCAGAGTATGCCTGCAAAAGCCTAATAATATATGACCTGTCCAGGGAATATTAGACATGTGAGTAAATGTTGTTTAAAATACATTAATGTTCAATTGGGACTTCTTGTGGTTTCTAGTGCTAGACATGTTGAAGCATGTGTTGTCCTGTGAAAATGCAGAATCAGCTGGGTGGAATAGCTTTTATATCATCAAGTTTAGTGGAGAGATTTATGTCACCATTCTGCAGCTGAAAGATTTATCACTCTCATTTTCATAGAAGACTCCTCTTGGATCAAAATATTTTCTTCTCAACTGCATTAAATTATGTCATAGGAAAATATCTTTAAATCTAAACCCATAAATCTTTCATACATACCAATCTACCACTTGTCTTTCATAGAATGGTATAGAGGATCAGTGCAGTTATGATTATATAAAGAGTTTAAAGCTGACTAATGAAGCATGTGTCTTTTTTCTTTTAGAACTTCTTGTAAAAAAAGCGCTTAATTATTTCAAGATTTCTTGAAATTCTTTGAGAAGAGAAGAGGTTTGGGATGGTCCCACACATAGTTTGGGATGGTACTGCTGTTTGTTTGGTTACAGGTTAGGTCTCATTCTTTTTTGTGGATTGCATTTAAACATTTTTGTAATTCAATAGGCATTCTGACTCCACACGAGATCATCACCAGCAGGTGTATCAGAATCTGGCTTGCTTAAATTGGAATGTGTGTCTAGTCAGTGTGGGATGTTGGAAACCAGTTTGGAATCAGGGCATGCCAGTGATTGAATCCATGTGTTCTTTTTCCAGTCGTTTTTGTTTACTTCTGAAAGTAATTTCTACAGTCACTCACTGTTTCCATGAATAAGACATTTTGTATGCACATTAGCCAGTTCTTCTACAAAATAATAAAAGATCCTGATGTGTAACATTGCATAAAAAGTAGGAAGAAGCCAGAGAGTATGTGAGCTTCCCTCACACAGTTTATGTCTTACGCTGTACAAATTTTTATTTGCATATGTGGAACATCTATGGGACATCCCTTGAAAACAGTCCTTATTCTAAATGTGCTCTTACTGCTGATATAGGTATATCACCTATAGCTACACTGTTTGAGCAGAAAGAAAATTGCTTTAAAGAGAATTTTGTTAAATATGGAGCCTGGAAATTCTTTTCAAGATTTTTCCTTTTCTGTGGCAAAACGATAGGGATGATAGTAAAAAGAAAGATCTGTTGCCATAAGACAAATGTTTCTTGTAAGGTTTATAGAAATACAGGGAAGAGTGATTTGGATTTTGAAACACAAACAGCGAATTTTTTAAAATTTTTTTTAGACATCTTAGTCACGTATTGACTAGATCCACCAAGGGGTTTTCTCTTAAAGCACAGGTAGTACTGTTTAGATCTATCAGGTATCCATACTCTTGCCACTATGTGTGGATGCCAGCTGCAACACAGATACCTGCAGTTTTTCAGGGAATGGCTATCCAGGTAATGCGAGAAGGTGCTGTACACATTTAATGTGCAAGTCCAAGAAAGTTTTTCCATGGAAAGTTTTAGGTTGTTCTTCCTTATCTGTATTCTTAGCTGACCTTCTTGAGCTGAGATCACACAGGTTTTTTCCAAGCTTTTTCTCAGCCCTGCATAAAGTACATATCTCTTATATTTGCACTCTTCTCCTCAGTCATACATTAGTCTTAGGAGAAGGAAGAAAACATGGCTCATTCTTCTGGCCACTGTGTCCAAACACACTACTCCTCCACGTGTGTCAATTCCCCCTTGGCTATTCAATAAAAAGGCAAAACGTGTTGCTTGAAAGGCAGTAGTTTCTAGAAAGCGTCAAAGTGGCCTTCAACATTCAGTTTAAATGTTACGTGCTATTTTTCTCTCAAGCCCACATAAGACAGCTGGGCTTCTAGTTGTTAGGTTAAGAATTTTTCCCTGGCCATCTCACCATTTTCAAATACTTTTCTTTCAAAGTACTTGCTAGGGTCTTTACCAGTCAAGATATAACTGCAGTGATTACAACATTACAGTGCTTTGTTATTTAACAAGGATGACAATGTGCAATTTCCAAGGCTGCATTAAGCCCAATCCCATTTTGTCATTTCCAGCATGAGTATGTCCACTGTCCTTAATGGAACAGTACTGAATACATGTGGCGCTCTGAGTATGATATTGTAGTGCATCATGGTCTGAGTATACTAGCATAGAGTCTTTAATCTGTCTCTGGAGACAGTAGAGTGAGATTTCCTTCTTGGTCAAAGTAGTGATTCAGACAATGGAAATATGTGGTCAGTGGCATCAATGCGTTGATGGGTTACAAATGTTGGTAGATAATGGAGGGATGGAGGATCACAAATTACTGATACATTTTCTGGCTTACAGAAGGAGGATCAGTTTCAGGAGCAGTAGACCTGCAGTGAATTTGCAGGCCTAGTTTGGTCTGTGGATAAAAGAAAGGTGGCATTGGCCAGATAACAAGTACTTACAGGGATAAATATTTCAGTTAGAAAGTTTAACAGGAAAGGGCTGATAAATACAAAACCATTGTCTGGCCTGTAAGTAGAGGACAGGCAAGGCAAAGGAGTGGAGCTCACATTGGAAATTTATCTGAGAAACTCCTTGTCTGTGAACGCTTGATGAATTTTTAGTGGTCGTGACTTTCGTTTTCTCAAACCTCCTTTAATATTTTTCATGAGTTCATATTCAGTGCAACCTAACACAAAGAAAATACTGGACTCTTAAAAATGAGGAAACTTAATTTACACATCCACTCTTACAGTATGCAGAGATTGTTTGCAAGTAACGTGAATGAAATGTTACTGATTTAAAATTTCAAGCATTATCCATGTAGGATTCTTTTCAGCACAATTTGACAAATAACCTCCCCTGATGTTGTTCTTACACTCTAAATATATTCTAAGATCTTATCTAAAACCCTCAAATTATAATAAGTATGCTGAGCTTTCATAGAAGGAAACATATTCAGCACATTGTTCAGAAATTTTGTCTGCAACATTGTAAATGTTTTTCAAAGACCATGTGAGCCATGACATTCCATGAGTGTAATGGAATTATTTTTTTTCCCACCATATGTGGTCTTACTAATACAGGAACAGAAATAACACTGTTTGTCAGACTTAGGTCTTTTTGGCCCCCTTTATTCATCTCTAGCTATGTTGATGGTATTAATTATAGTCAGAGAACACTTATGAATGTCTTTTAAAATTATATATTTGTTGCATAACAGAGGCTGACCTAATAAACTTGTTCTAGTTAAAAATGCTATATAGGTGAAGCACAAGAGCTAAGACTAGGAAATATTTGTTAGGCTAAGAGACGGGCTCCTGTGACAACATTTCAATGGGAAATTGCTCCCAATAATGTTGTTAAGGCTTGATTTCTTTATAAAAGAAGCAGCCAGCCATAACAAATTATTTTCAAGTTCTGTTGGTTTGGTATATACAGTTGGAAGAAAGAAACAGAATGTTCTTTGTGCTTTTTCCTTTTAAGTTTAGCCTCCTAGGTTTACCAAAATTTGGATTAAAGAACAGCTACTTTTAACAAATTTTATGACCTGTTCTTGAACTAGACACTTTTTATACAGTAGTGTCTAGTTTGTCTAAAGTGGCTGGCTTTAAATAAGCTTTTCATCTTCTTTATGGTGTTTGTGAAGTAAACTGCACTTAGCTAACAATATTAATAAAAACATTTTTGTGTGTGTATTTCCCCAAACTTTCATTATTTCAGTAGTGCACTTACTATTTTCTAGGCTTTTCCTTAACTGTTGCAGCATGTCCATTCATACACCTAACAATCATCTGCATCCATCTAATGTTCCTCCAAAGGTTCAACTAAATAAGAACAGATAGAATTGGAAAAGATAAGAAGACTTTTAACGAGGCTCCTTTGTTCATAGAAAAGCAGTAATATATCTTTGAAGAATCTGCATATATCAAGATAAAATCTTTCACTCATCCCGTATTTGAGGAAGAGTGATTAGTGATCTCTATAATTTGAAGCGGGAAGACACATTTCCTTCCTTCCTGCCTTGGCTCTCATGATGTCCTAGACTTATCTCTTAAATCAGCAGTCCACCCATTTTTTGTCCTACAGTAAAATGACCTTTCTGTCTGGAGAGGGTGGAGTGAATGTGGAAGCTGCAAAATGCCATTAAACAACTGCAAAAGTCACAGCTTGTGCTTGTGAAGTGTTGGGAAAGTTCACATGCTGCCTGTCTCGCAGATGATCCAAATTCTTCATAGCTACTGAATTTTTGAGTCTTCGGAGTAATCAAAACCTTCACATGGATAATTTTCAGGGTTTTTTTGAAAGCTAGTATCCTGGATAATCAAGATAAAGTATTAAATGCTCATATGTTTTTAGTTATTTTAAATGCAGTGCCAAAGAATGTGATTTATTTTTTTTTTTTGTCCCAAGTGCATATTTGCCAATTTCTTCAAATAGTCATGGAAAAGAATGTTAGAATTAAGTGGCCATCCTCTGTGTAATTCATCTCTAAGCCAAAGCCTGATGAGTCTGTTCCACTGAATGGAGTTTTCCATGTTCACCGCAGTTCTGGACATTCTGTTTCTATAAGAACTGGGAAGTGGGAGGATGAGTTAGCTGCAGTCAGTTCCTAATTGCTGGCAGAGAGTTTCTTTGTCAGGGTAAGTGCCCCGTCTTAATAGGGAGGAACACCATAACTTCGCACAAAATTTTTTCAGAAGAGCTCTAAAATTCCTGAACATTCGGCATAGTGCTCTTTTCTGGATATATGAAGTTTGGTGATCAAAATTTAACTGCAAAATCACTTGTTACCATTAGCATTCTTACCCATTTACTATGACTGTCTTTATCTAGATAGGCCTCCCTGGATTTAGTCATGCACATATCCCATGGAAATTTAGTATAAAATGCTGAAATAATCCATGATAGTAGGAAGTAAGACCAGCACCTCTTTCTTTCCCACCCTTGTTTGTTAAAAAGCTGCAGCTTACCCTGGTTTACATGCTATGTGTCCAGTTCAACTACTCCCAAGTTTCTCTGTATGGAGGGTGCAGGCTTACCAAGGAGGGGTGGACGGTGTCCCATTATCATATGGCATGGTGGTTAAAGCATCATGGGGATGGAAAGTTTCTGTTTTATAATGTAGGACCCTCCTGAGTGCTTTTAAAAGGGAAGGCTAAGTGAGCGAAGCTCAATTATGTCCTAATCTTTGTAAAATTAATTTCTTCTCAGATTTTTTCTCAGTGTAGGAAAGAGCACCTATAAATGAGTGCCTTTCCTTTGAACTCTGATGACAGCTTTAAGCAGCATAAAGCTACTATTTCAATGAAATCTTCCACAGCAATTGTATTTTAAGGGTTTGTTAATCTTCTGGATTAAAGGAAATATGGTTATTATTGTTTAGGCCTTTGAGATAGTAGAGAACCACAGGTAGTTCTGTGTATTAGATGTCTTCAGGAATATTGTGACAGAGCAGTTAAGTCAAAGAACTGAAGACTAAGGAATGCCAACAGCATGTCATGTGTGGGCGGCTCCCATTACTCTCTGCCTCTGTTAAGTGTGGTACTGTCTAGTGTTGTCTGTACCTTTCAAATATAAAAATTCAACAGTTCTTCCTACATGTTATTATTATTGTTTTTCTGAAAAAAGGAAACACAGCTAAGTTCCAATGAACCACAGAAAACATTATGCAACCCAGTGAAACCTAAGTCACTTGTAATAACATTTTTTATATTTTTAAAAAACAGCATGAATAGTATGAAGTCTTGGCATATCAACCTGTATGTTGCAATTATTGGAAGCCGAGGTGTTACAGATTTTCCAAAGTATGTTTGTGAAGTCCAGTAGGCATGAGTACAGTATGATCTCATATCATGCAAGTAAACTGTCAGTTCTGATTCTTCTCTCAGAAGTCCTTAAACAAGAATTTGGGAGGAAAATAAAAGAACTGAAAGAGAATTTATTCCCTGTATGTACCAATTGGATTATTTAACCATAAGTTAAGGTTTGAAGAAATCAATCAAAAAGAAGATCATACTATGGCTCAAGCTTAACAACATGCATAGTGTTATACTCTGCTTTCCTTGGTATTGGGCTCTCTAGTTCACTTTTTCCAAAACCATCAAATGCCTACCAAACTGGTATTGCTGCTGTAACAGTCATCCACAGTTCTTGTGTCTTTCCATTCCTGAGGGCAATATTAATGTACCTCTTTAATCTCCTGTTGTCTCTATAAATGCTCATTATAAATATACTGTGCTGAGAAATTAGGTCATATGGCAAACACCTTTTTTTTTTTCTCTTTGTTATGGCAATTTACAACATCAACAAAACATACCTTTTTTGTGCCTATTTTTCAACTTTGCTAGATATCACAAGGAGCATCCCTGAATGATTTAAGGAAAAAGAAGAGGCGTGCCCCTCTTCCACCAGCCTCGTCTGCTCCACCTACTCCTGCCATGCCGAACAGGACAGAAGACAGGGAAGACAAAAGGAAGAGCACAATGGGTGAGAAATGTTCTTTTCTCCTGGATAATCCCTATGCATGTGCTTTCTATGCTCCTTGTTTGAAGTTGCCTTAATTCTATTATGCCGTGAGTTTGAAAACTTTTGTAACTTGGGAAAAAAATACATTTCTCTGCAGAATGAAAGTCTGGAAATAAATCTTCGTATGTTATGGGTTTTGGGGTTTTTTTGGGTTTTTTTGTTTGTTTTTTTTTGCTTTCAAATGGCACCTTTCAGAGTACCATAGGGTAATAAAATGTAGATAACACTCGTCACATTATTTGAATATTTGACACAAGCTTTATATACAAGAGCACTACCCCTGGGCCTATTCTGCATCTTTAAGGTCATGGTCAGTTTGCTAGTAAGTGGAAATACAGACTTAAAAATGGAAATCCTTGTAAATGGAGATAGGTCATACAATTCTGAATGCATATGAAGCTATGAAGTGGCAAGAACTGAAGTACAGTCAAGTTGGTTTAGTGTCTCCTCATGTTCCTAAAGCCTGAAGATGTTTGATTTTCATGTAGTCCAACAATTTGACATCAACTGACCGTATGCAGTAAACTTTTGAATTTGGTCTTCATTTTGATTTTAAATCTATCTCTGCTGAGTCTTTAGCTAATCAGTAGAAAAAAAGAACTGGTGCTCTCGAAGGAGTGCCATGCATAGCTGGAGACAACAAAAGAAACTTTATCCTTCAGCTGCATGTGACACCACATTAACTCATGCAGGAGGACTGAAAAACATTCTCTCAGACCTCTGTTGGTATCTGACTGGTAGATTATTCACACTGGTGGAAGCTCTGCCCGAGTGAGAACTCAGAGATTAGGCTTTTAGCAAGCAAAGTGATTTTATGATGGGTAAAGATATGAGATAATAACCCCACATATTGAAACTCATTTTTCAGTACATTAAGAGAATCATTCTTCAAGTGCTGTAATGCACTCAGTGCACTTCAGTTCATGCCTTTGACCTCATGTTTCATAAAGTGCCTAAGACATACAGATATGACATTCTGTCATACATAATTGCTTACATTACAAATGCCTCACAGTTTAGAAAGAAACCTCTTGGCTTTGTTCCAACATTTATTTTCAGTAGATGCTTCACATTTAATGCCTCAGCATTTATGTAGCAGCAGGAGTCCATTATCGTGTGACATGTTCAACTCCAGTGACGTCTCTTATTTAAACCCTCTAAGGGGAACATTATCACTGTGCCATATAACACAGGAGTTTTCATCAAATTGGCTCACTTTTAATCACTGCAGATGTCACACTGTCACTTCTCGTGCTTGCCCTACTGCTGGTCACGTTTTGATGACATTTGGTGCTTTAACTTTTTGTAAGTGTTCATTTTATTTTGTATTGGTGCCCAAAATGTTACAGATGAAATAAAGCAGAGCAGAGCCACTTCTAGTCCGTTCAGTACTGTGTACATAAGTGCTTGCTGGCCAGACTCTGCTCATGTAGGATTCTGTAGTATCATTTACTTTAATGGACCCTTATTATTTTGTGCTGACAAAGAACTTGTCCCACAGTAGCCCTGTCTTCAGTGCTTTTCATTTTCTGCTACTTTCTTGAATGAATGTGTTCATTAATAAGAAAAAATGTTACCAGAGAAGATTAGTTAAACAGCCTCTCTTCGAAGCCCTTGCAAGAAAACAATGAGAAAGCACAGATGGCTCTGAAAGCATGAGAGAAAAGCTGTGAAAAAAGCAAGACTGTAGTGAGGGGAAAAACGTGCTGCAAGAAAGAGTCAGGCACATGATAGAGAAAGCATTAAAGCTACCTATGTATCTCTCAAGTTAGCCACGTGAATCAAAGCAAAATGTCGTATCAAAAATATTCTCAAACTGACAAATTCACTTCAGTATTTGATACTGAATCAGTTGCTGTGACTCCAAAGTATTGTGCCAAATTTCCTCAAAGCAGTTAAAAAAGGTCTTGCACATTTGCCAGCATTACGTTGTATCTCTGGAAGATATTTTCCTGGAAGCTAGTGACTTCTAGGTAGAGAATCGTACTGGTTTAATCTTTTTCCTCCCTCTCAGTGCTACTTCCCTTCTCAGCAGCACCAAAGCATGAATCTGAGAGTATGGGAATGATCAGAACTGATCAGATCAAAGATGTGTCTCTGCCAGTATTCATCTTCAGCAGTGACCACAGAAGATGCTTAAGGCAGGGTATGAGAGCAGAACAAGCAGGTAGTCATGGTTCCTCAGTGCAATTTCAGCCTCTAAGAACCTTCCAAATTGCAATTGCTCTAGTTCAGTATACTGCAAACTGGAAGCAGATTTTTATATTTCAAGTGGTTCATGGAGTGTAGTGCAAAGGCGCGTGTGTTCAGTTATTGCAAGTAGTGTCGAAGTAAACCCCCAGCCAAAGTTATGAGCATTTCCTTTGATAGATTCAAACACTGTTTTGTAAAAAATAACTTTATCATCTACTTCTCTACAATGTCAAAATAACAAAAACCTACTCAAAAACAGGAAAAAAAAAAAAAGAAAAAAAAGAGAGGGGAAAAGAAATAACAGAAAAACCTACAAGATATCTACTTCAAAATACTGACCTGAGACATCTTCCTCTCTCTCAAAGAATCAGGAAAATAATCACAAAAAATATCCTAGACATCAACAAATTAAGGCAGTTTTGCACTTCAGAGTATAAAAATAGAACACATTTTTCACATTTTCATACACAGCTTTTAAAATTTTTTTAAATTAAACTATTTTTTTCTTTCCTTATGTCTGCCAAAATGGGTGAGTTTAACTATTAATTGTAATGTACTCAGTTCTGGTGCCATTGCTTTTGGTTTAAGAAAGGTCTACCTTTTTCTTCTCCCTTAATTATTTAGGAGTAAACAAGAGCAAAATCAGACCCAGAGAGACTTTGGATGTAAGGGAAAACCAATGTCTTTTTTAAAAAATAACAGTGAGCAATGCAATCATGATCTTGCAATGCAGTAACTAGTCAATTGATCCCCCTGTAGGTGATGGACGGCAGGTGCCACAAAAGCCTCCTAGAGGCACCACTCGTGATCCCCCCCAGTTAGCGATCCCCCCACCCCCACCTTACCCTCCTCCTGGCAGTGACATTGTGGATCCAACAGTGTGTTACAGAGAAGCAGATGTTACAGCACCAACAGAGCTGGTACCTAAACGTATGTTTGAAAATATATGTATTTGCGTTTCCATTCTTTTGATGACTGCTTTCAGGGGTAGCTTTTCCAGACTTTCCTCTCTGCTCTCTAGACATCCATGTCTGTTTTCCCCCCTTTTTTCATCCTGTTGCCTTTCAAAATGTCCAATGCAGTGTAATTAATTAATATGAAGTAAGCAAAACACTTGTTTGGAGGAAATTTTGTAGATGATACCTGGTCATTATATAAAAGCATTTAAAAATAACCATCAAGCTATGTGGCTTTGTGCAACTGAAAGAAAAAAAATCTGTTGTATTAATAGCCTGTGGTTGTTGCTCTGTACTAACATTTTCTTACATCTCCCCAGAGACCAGTTCCTTTAAGAGTCAATAGGTCTATTAGTCTAGGTTGAAAACTACAGGGTATCTCCCTTAGGAAAATTAAACCATATACAGGTACTGTATATTATTAAAATCTTTCTTGGCATCTCTGGATAGTCTTTTGTGTGCTCCTCACCTTGGGGCATGACAGTTATCAGACAAAGAAGTATAATATTTTCCACGTCTTTGTGTACTTGTGAAAAGCATGTTTTCCTGCTATTTTTTTGTGCTTATCCATTGACTGTCTTTTAATCTTTGTACACAATCCAAGTCTTTGATCATGTATTATGTTCCCTGTGGGCTTGCCCTCCACACTCTTGTAGATCCAGTAAAAGCAGCAAAGCTCTGTACATTATGATGCCTCATGGAGGTGCTTCCTTTGAAGGTTGTGAGGGTGTCTCCTAACCATGGGATAGAGAAATATCCCCATTAGCTAAGTTGACAAAAAATCTCTTTCCTTACCAATTTTCCTTACCTATTTTCCTTACCAAAAGTACTCTTCAAGTAACAGTTTCTCTGATATATTAATGTTGCTGTGTTTGCTGTTGATTACCATCTACATCTAAAGCATTAATTTTCATATCTGTGCTGAGGAAATACAGATTGATGAGTTTTATTGGGGGAAAGAAATGAAATTTAGATCATACTAAGGGAAGACCTGAATCTTATTAAGGATTAACCCTAAATCATTTTTACCATCTTATGCACAGAAATCATATCATACTTAAAATCTTCATTTTGTTCTAGATACCGTCAGCTTGCCTACAATGTTTTCTTCATTAAAAATCCATTGTGGCCTTCTTTACATTAATATTTCTGCATCATTTGAGTTTCTATCCCTGATATTTTGCAATGCTTTCCTGATCTACCTTGGTCATCAAATACCCTTTAATCAATGCAGCCCTGATTTAATCAGTGTGATCATTTGCTCTTAAATAAATACAGTATCTCAAGCCAAAAGGATTTGATTAAGTTGGTACATGGAAACATGAGGTTTTATTATCCTCAATTTACTGACAGCAAGTGCTTTGTGGGTACTTACTTTAAAGCGCAGTGTTGGAGAGGGACAAGTTTAGCTTTATAATTAAGCTGTTTCCTACCTAGATAAAGGTAAGTGTATAGATTTACACAAGAGAAATGTGTACAGACGTCCCCATGAGAGACAGTGGCACATACAACAGATGTTAATTGTATTGCCTAATGCCATTCTGAACAAGGTGCTTAGATACGGTAGCTATTGAGCTGTGTAAGAGCAGTTTTGCAATGATGTTTTTTACTACCCGAGAATGCCTCAAGCAGTGCAAATAGTACTTGAGTGCTAGATTCAAAGAACAACAAAATTTTCAATCTTCCTGACTCTAATAAGCTCAGTAAATATGTTTTCTCATAGAACAAGGTGGGAAAGAGAATAAGCTGCTGACGCCAGCTATTGATGAAAGGCATATTTGTTCTGAAATTGCTCTGTCAAAAAAGCTTTCTCTGATGAGGATTGTGGTCTTCTTTTGCTGAGTGAGTGACTGTCAACAGCAGTATGTCTTTCACAAGATAAAATTCCCATTCAGAAATTAAAATTTTGTGATCACGCAGAGTTGAAATTCTTACTCCTTATTATCTACCACTGTCTATGGGGTACCTTGCTTACCACCCCTCATTCCTTCCCAGAAAACACCCAGTTGTCCCATTGTGCTATGGGAAACCCATTTTGAAGAATTTTAATTTCACACAGAATGGTAACAATCAATCTTCATGGAGTTTTCCAAACTTATGGGGGTTGTAAGTAATTAGTGAATAGAGCCTTCAGTAAGATACCTGGGCTTTTCTGTCTCGAGTTGTAAGAATCCCTTCCACAAACAAGAGTACAGCAGTTCCTCACAGTTTTTGCACTTTAATCTTTTTATTGTCATTACCTGACCTTTCCTCCTAACTTTGGGTATGGTGGAACCTTAGCTGCATGTTGCATGCATGTTTTAAATGATGTGTTTATGGGATCTTTTCTCCTTCTTTATCTTACTAATGAAATTGTTCATGGCCTGTGATTCTAAGACTGACTGTACTCTGAAAATGCAGACATGAAGATTGTTCCCTCTGTTGCATGGCATTTGGTTATCTCACATGGTTTGTGAAGTTCTCAATATATGAGCCATTGGTAAGATCTGTGCTACTTTACCTGAGATAAAGAATGTGCATAATGAAACTGCTGCACCTAGACAAGCAATTAAAACATACTGTCCTGAAATATTATCAAGCTAGCTCATTAGAATAAATTCAGTATTCCTGTGAAACTCCACAGTTAGCCCTCTATTTGGCTAGTTATGAACTATCATTAAGATATGGGGTAAGAAATTAAAAGCTCTAGGAAAGAGAATAAACAATTCACCTTCCCATAGAGTGAGATCTTGAAGTTAAATTCTTCCCTCTGGCACTGAATGGCCTTATCAACCATCAGCGCACTTGCAGCAAGAGTGGATAAAACCCTCCCAAATTTTCGTTCGCAAAATCTAGCCATGATGATGATGGATAAAGTACAAGTAAACTCAGAATTCACATTTTGTAAGGGCTTGACAAGTGATTGATTTGGAACTTTCAGAAAGAGTTCTGTGTTTGAAGAAATGAAATCATGATTTGTACCTGTCTTTAACTATAGATCAAAATAATTAATAATTACTTAATCAGAACGTTTTAAAGGGATGAAGAAGTGGGTATAAACAATTCCCAGTTATTTTGTATAGATGACATACTAGTCATTGGATAATATCAGGTTAATTTTAAGAAACAAGTAGAACAGGAAGGAACTGTGTTCCTATATCTACTTTTTAATGTTTTTCATTATATCATTGATGTATGAACAGGTAATATAAGCCACTTGACAAAAGCTATGACGTTTTCACAAGCAGTTCAGTCATATTTTTTCAGTCACCTTAGATGTAGATCTAGTCTTTCACAGTCATTAGGATTAGTCTCTAAGAGCTAGGCTTTGTTAGTTGGAACCAAAAATAGGTAGAAACACAGAGGAAACAATTTTCTTAGTCATGATTCTAAATCAATTGAGAACTGCAGTGTATTGAGAAGAGATTTTTGCTGGCTTATCATAGTACACTGTGTCAGGAGGCATCTGTCAAGTGACCCAGCTTTTCTTTCTTAGAGGTGGTCTTTAAAGGAAAAAAACTTGTAGGTGTGACTTAGGAGACTTATACAGCCCTGTCTGTTCTTGTTCATCCATCCTGATCTGAGGCTAAAGAATGAAATTGAGTGTCTGGCATCATCTATCTTGTACCTTCTGGAGAATTAAAATTCAAGCCAAGTAAGGCAGAATTCATAGACATACTGCACTTCAGTAGCTGTTGTGCTGTTAGGATTGAGTTAGATTATACAGGAAGCCAGGGATTTAGTCTCAGAGCACCTGTGGGAATCCAGATTTTAATACATGTGCCTACACACCTACATCTCCTTTGGGCATCTGAATCTTTAATGTTACTGAGCATGCTAGCCATTCTGCTGACTGACCTACACAGTATTTATAATGTTATCCTTTTACTCTTTTCCCCTGACAGTTTACTGTTGTGCATCATTCCCTTCATACACCAAGCGCGTCTGACAGACCTTGCCTCTTCCTATGACCTTCATACTTCTGAACCTCCTGTTGCCTCTGCTACCCTGATTCTTCTGTTGCCTTCCTCCCTCCCCTGCTGGAAAAGAACCTTTTTTTTTCTGACTGAGATTTTGGCTTCTTTTATTTTTAAACTCACACATTCTCTTTATTATTGCTTATTTTTGGCTGTGGTTCATACTCGTTTGCGAGATGTATGCTCCAGAACTGAATGCTGTGTTACATAAATCTATATATCAGTCTCAGAAGGATTATCTGTCATTCTTTTCCAAACTATTCTCTTTATTTTGATCCATGGTTTAATTTGATTTGGTGTTTCAAAAGAGTGTGTTTTTGGGATGGGATGTCTTATTTTCCATACTGTCTAAAGTTTTAGTGAAAATTTTCTAAGAACGTTTTTCGTTTTCTAAGTGCAACATTTTACATTCTCTATTCTATTTTTCTTTTATTGCATCTGCTTTGTTCCTTTGGAACAAAGCTAGAACTGGGCATTGCCTAGTCAAGCTTAAAGTGCAAGATTCTTTCTATATCTTGACTATCAATCAAGCTGCAAAAAAAAAAAAAAAAATCAGGAAGATCTGTTGGATCTGTAAGGGGCTTAAAAGGATTACCAAGAACCAATACCAAACGCACTGATTTATAGTCTTCTACTTTCATCTTTATGCTTAGTATGAGTAATTTTATCTTGATTCTCGAGACATCCTGTGGAAATCAAGGTGTGTGTTCTATTTCTGTAACAAAGACGCAAACACTGTTCGCTCGAGATAAATCTCGTTCCACAAGTCTTCCTTTTACACTTGTACTAGGAATAGTCAGTGAGGTCTAATTAAAATATCAGCTCTAGGTTGGTACTTAGCAAAACTTCTTTGTACTGAATGAAGTTCTTCATGTGAACGGCCCATAAGACATGAATTTTTAATCATTCTGTGCTACAAACATAGGTTTGATGAGTTGTAATGGTGCACACATCCAGAACTATTCTGACCTTGCATGTACTGTGCTTTAAGACATTCATATTATTTAAATGAGTGTATTGCAATACATAATTCTAATTTAAATGATAAAAAATTATTGTTTTACCCTCATGTTCATCTTGAATCCTTTCCAGGTAGGTAAAGTGTAGAATAAGAAAGCAAAGGATTCCTACAGATAATGTGAAACATGACTAAAAGGGTCTTTGACAGTTTTTAATACAAATATGACATGTAGTCAATAAGTTTTAAGTGATTCTTCAGAAAGTATACTTAGTACCCTAAGGGTCGTCTAATAAAAGTGGAGTAGAATTGAACTCTGTGCTGCTAGGTACTTTGTAATACCTTCTTTTGAGAGGACAATGGTTTAATTGTAAATCCTCTCTTAAAAAAAAATGGTTAAAAAAAGTGGGTGTTCACAATGTGAAGATTAAGAACCTAATTTATCTATTTTCATGACTCTATTTGCATCCTATTTGTAACTCCATAGAGTGACACACCCCATGGAGTTCAGACTAGTGTGAAAATGAAATAATGAAGCAGTAAAACAATATTTTTTATATTGAGTGCAATGTAGAAGTCCTGTGTATTGTCAGAGCAGTCTTCTGCGTTGACACAAGTTTCACTTAAAGGAGGCTGATGTTTTCAATAAAATTACATTTTTAATGAAAAATCTTTGCTTTGTAGGAAGACAGCTATTGTTCCTCTCCATCGCTGACATGTTAGCTGTTAAAAGCAGTCTCTTCAGGTGGTCTGCTCAAATTCTTAAAAGCTGTAGGCGAAAACACAAAAAGTTCATTACTTACACTTAATTTGCCTTTTCTTTAATTAAAATTCAAAATTTTTGTCTAAAATATGTTTGCAGGAATTAGCATTTTTTGTGAAATTCCTATGTAAAATATTTCAATGACCAGTTTAAGGTAGCCAGCTCTGCCTTTCAGGATTTAAAAACAAACAAAACAACAAAAAAAAATTGCTTATGCTAGCTCATATCACTTATTTATTATGGTTTCACAAGTTCCAGATACATATATGCTATTAAACAGGACTTAGCAAAAAAAATAAAAAAAACTAAAAAAAAAATAAAAAAAATTCTGCATCTCACAAGGAATCACCTTAATTACAAGAAATTTTAATGTGACATTAGCATGGTTTAAAACCTCCCATTACTGTACACAGTGTGGGAAAAAACTTTCAGTGACACTCATTAAATCCAAATCTATTGAGTGGAAATGCACAGATACTCAGTTTCACGACTGTTTATTCATTAATAGCGTATGTACAAGGGGGTTAAGTGTTTAAGCAAAGTGTGATTGTGGGAACGTGAACTTGCTGGAAATTTGGCTCATGAGCACCAGCTCGGAGCTGAGGTACAACTGGGGAATCCCTGCTTGTTCTAGTCTTCAGTTCGGGGTTTCTAAAGGCTCCTCGATTCAGTTTCTGGAAGAGAGTGAGAGTTTTTCAGTCATTTTCAATAATAGGGTGGAATGTAGGTTTAGGTTCGCTTGATGGAGTCTTAGGTTAGCAGTGACATGAAAAGACAGTAGCTTGGGTTTCCTCCTTTTATTTTAACCTTGGAGGAGACATTAGAAGTGTAGAGAGAATGACATGGAGAAGTTGATAACAAATTGGCTACTGTACTACAATTTTTCATGAAAATGTTATTACCAGAGTAAGTAAGAAACACACTTTATATAGTCTGGATTTATGTGCACTACAAAATGGCTTGTTCAAAATCTGTCCTTCATGGTAAGATATCTGGGGTGAAAATCAAATGAAGAAAAAAATTGGAAAATGTAATTGAGCTCTTTCAGGAGGACAAGTAAATGCACAGATAAATCAAAACAAATTCCACTGTTACAACTCCAATGTAATTGATACTCAGTGCTCTTAGGGAATAAGGGCAGAATTATAATTTATGATTAAACCCATTCTGATGAATATGCTCATCCCATACGAGATCCAGTGAATTAGAAACAGATTAAACTTCGTGATGCGCAGGATTTTACTGAAATCTTTTTGTGCGTTGGCCACCAGAGGGAGCCAGTGTTGTCCCAGAACTGCAGTAGGGAGCAAGAATAATGTTAAAGGTGAATTTTAACCTAATACAACTCACATTACACAGACTTTTTCCGTTCTTAGCTTTCAGAGTCTTTTTTTTCAGCAACTAAAAAGTAAAAAAAAAATAAAAATTTTGTTCTATTTTTTTAATACATCTCATCACAAACAGGAAAATGAAGATGAATTCATATTTGCAGGTGATGCCACTGTGATGGCATCTTCCAGGTGCAAGCTCCAATTTTTTCTCTAAACATTCTTGCAAAGGGTGGTGGCATATGGCCTTGGCTATTATATTGCATAGCTGTTGCCTCTGTATCTATGACAGTTGTGTCCAAGATGTCATGATTAGTGCATATGGTTTATATGTTTGATATATGCTTAAGAAGTTAATAGGACTAGGTCAGGTTGAGTGCCAGTATAGAAAGACTGTGTTCTACTAGGAGGATTTTATCAACTTGAATCTTAGCATTTTAAAAATGCTGAGATCAGACCAAATCATGTTAGTGTCCATCCTCTTTCACAGAAAAATTACTTCATTAGCAGCTATTCAGTCATTCAGAGACTAAAATCTAGGATTCAGAGATTCTCAAAACATCTCTACATTTCTTTTCTACATTTAATGCCTTTTTTTCACCTTCAATTGGAATCTTTGAGGAGTTAAATTAATATTGTTTTTCTCACTGAGCAGATGGATTTTTTTTTTCCTTTTCTGTTGACAAGGCTGTAGAATATTAAACTTTGAACTCATTCCATTTTTATCTTCAGAACATGTGCTGTGGTCCAGCACTGAAATGTATTCTGGGTCAGTAAAATATGGCTAGAATATTCTGAATATATAAATGGGAAAAAAAGAAGATATTTCTCTTTTTGTTCTTTTTGAACTAGAATTATTGTTCTAGAACTGTGGCATCTCAACTTCTCCACTAAGTGCCGAGGGAGTGTATTGGTAGAGAAATCATCCAGTTCAAACTGTGTAATGAATTGCAAAGACCTATGATGCATTTGTTTATTAAACATATGGCCATCCAGTCTATCACATATCCATCATCTGTGCCTCCATTCTGCTTTTTAAAACTAAACTCTGTGGTCGCTATTCTCATGTCCTCATCATTTATGTTTACAGGCACTTTAAGCCCTCTTTACTGTGCTGTCCCAGTGTAAAAGTGCCTCTTTTTGAGAGCTGGGCTGTGTGTGAATGTATGACAGCAGTTCTGTCTTCCGAGCTTGGCTTCCAGTCACTACCATGACTCTCAATATATATTTAGTACATGCAGTAGGCACCATTTAATTTTCCATACTAAAATACATGTTATTTTAGAAGACAAAATGTAACTTATTCCCTCCCTTGAAAATTACAGCCATGTTGTTCTCTTATGTCATTGCAAAATTATGGACTCCCCCCTCAAAGGCAGTGAAACAAATTTGCTGTCACTGTTATTCATATATTATTCACACTTCTTATTCATAAGCTTCTGTTACAGCACCTGTATGGCTAGAGAAGTCCACTGTTAAAATTCAGAACAAGTTGACAAAACAAAAAGTGACATAATTAATTCTTTGTTTATCCAGAAGAGCTTACACATAATAAATGCTGATTTTTGCTGAGATGGAGAAGGGGGAAGGTGATCTTGCGTATTTCTCTTCAAGAATCAGCTACTTCATTCCTTGTTTTTTTCAAATTCTTTTTTAATGCTCTGGCTTCAAGTGGTAAATAACTGTTGAAAGGATCAAGCCCAGTAGAAAGAATGGAGTTGAAAAGACACTGAATAGGTATCAACTACTGGATTTTTTTATAGTCCTTGAATATACCCTGAACATGAAAGATTTTTTTTTCCCTGTTCACTTCTAATAAGAAAATTGTAAATTCGGGTCACTAGATCTGCTTTATTTTCTCATGCCTTGAGAAAGTTCTCAAGAGGGAGACTGAATCCTGGGTACAGCTGACACTATTTTGAAAGGTGATGTGTTTTGTATTCCCTTACAAGTTCACTCTGCTGCCTGCCTGTATTGGAAATAAAACTTATCATTTTGCAGACTTTGAGCCAGAAGTCAGTCTTAACTGTAAGAGAGCACAATGACTTTGAATATTTGAAGAAAATGTTTTCTGGTTACTTAAGCATGGGACTAGACCCCAGTGACTCAAATAGTCTTTCTAGCTTCATTTCCTCATATTTAGATTTTTAACTGGTTATTTAACTATTTCATGGAGCGCAGAATAAACCTTAGCTTCATTTCCCATCCTGTCAAGATATTTCTAATTCCCTTGCAAAACCAACTCCACTGTCTGCGAGTGGTCTGTGGATAAACTGTGAATGTTTCTTCCAAATGAAACCAAATTCCCTGTTTTCCTCTCCCTTAGTCAAAATAAGAACAGTTTAACTATGGGAGTGGTACCTTTAATAACTGAGTGGCATCTTAAGCATACTCTGCTCTCCTTGAATGGTGGAATATAAGGAAATCATCACACCCATACAAATACAGTGACTTACACTTTATCAGTAACAAGCAGGACTAAACCAGTGTTCAATCAAAATGTGATGCAACCATGAGAACTTTCATCGTGGGTATGAATGTGAAGTTATGATAGGTTTACACATTAGGTATGGACCAAATCAAACTGGAAGGGTGGTATTTGAAATGGCATTGAAATCTGTAGTGCAAGGTCCTACTGATTCAAATGCAGGCAACGTACAGGGTGCTACAGAAAGCAAACCGTTGAAAATTTCTGTGTTCTGTGTTGCAGGTAGGTGATAATTCTCATGCCAAAGTGCTTTTCCATCCTTAGGGATGCTCATACTCAGCTTTTTCCTATTACCACTTCTAAGTCAGTAAACACTGACTAAAATGCCTGCCTGCTTTCTTCTAAGAAATTGAGAATTCTGGCTGTGCACATTCACTTCTGGGTTCTGGGGCCTGAGGGAGCAAAAGGCTGAGAGCAGAGACAGCATCTCTTTTGTCAGCTCCTTTTGTGGATTCCATAATTGGTTCCTGGCATGGATAAAATAATTATTTTCTAACCTACTCTACCATAAGCAAAGGTGGAGTGTATGGAGGACAAAGACCTAATATAAAAGAAGATGGAGGGAAGAATGAGAATGAGACCAACAAATACTATTTTTTTCTTTTAAGACTGTTGTGATTAAAAGGTGAAAATACAGTTCTTAAATATATGGTAACTTCCCATAAACAGTGAAAGACTGGTAGAGGAGTATCTAATTACTTGTTAGAGCAACCAAACAAAATAATTAATTTTTCCACTTAAGCATCTGTTAAAATTTAATAATAATTTCTGATGTTTTTAAAATGTGTAGATTGGCATTTTTCTTTTCTTCCATGTTTGGGGTTTTTTCCTCAATTTTTTCCCTTGACAAGAAGTTGAAAACTAAAATGGAAAATATTATTACAATTTATAAAAGCATGAAAATTAATGGAGAAATAGTTTCAATGGGTTTTTTTCGTCACTAAGAGGAAATACGAAACAGCTCCATTTTTAAGATGTATCTATAGGTGAAACAGTCAAGACTTGAATGAATATGCTTCCTAAATTATAAAAATTATGAAGAGTTCTTTAAGAATTATAAGGACTGTAGGCAAAAATAATTACTGGCTCTAGGTTCAAGGTAAGAGCTTTCTTTACTTGACTCTTAAGACGTGGGGCATTTTGGAAGGTAAACAAACGCTTACATGACTTGTTCTCCAGAAAACCTCGCAGTGGACTGCTAAGGACTGTAGAAGGGCTATCCTGTATAATTTCCTTATGTAAAGTAGGTGATGCTTTGGGGTCTACTGCATGAATGCATTGATATTTTGGTTTTGTTCTGAAACCCTTTTTGGGTGCTACCAGTCTCGGATGTTTTAATGCTCAGGAGTGACTCAATTTTTTTTATCAGCTAAACCACTTTTT
Organism: Formicarius rufipectus; assembly: GCA_013399695.1. Classification (NCBI taxonomy): domain Eukaryota; kingdom Metazoa; phylum Chordata; class Aves; order Passeriformes; family Formicariidae; genus Formicarius; species Formicarius rufipectus. Next base: position 518,051 of record VXAU01004261.1, on the reverse strand, counting down.
CCCCCAAGAAATAAGAAACCTCTCTTTTTTTTTTTTCTTTTCTTTTTTTTTCCTTTTTTTTTCCTTTTTTTTTTCCCAGAAGAGATCTTATTTCAATTACACACAATGTATGTGAACAGTTTATTGATTATAGTTTTAAAATGCACTTTTTTTTACTTCTAAAGTCTTCTTCTCTTCAGAAGAGAACAATATGCTGATTAACTGACAGGTCAGCTAAAGAAACAGAGGCTTGTGTCCAAGTTTTCCAAATGAAAACATTTGGNAAATGAAAACATTTGGTTTAGGGGGGGGTGGGGTGGGGTGGAATTCATATACTGTAATTTGCTTGTTTGCTCCACTCCCTCATGGACATGCCCAGCTTCCTCTGTACCTGGCAGCATTCCTGTTCTGTATTCATCATGCTAATCAATGGGATTCAGATGTTCCTATAATAAAATAATTTGTCTTCAGTCTGCTCTTAAAAAAGACACAGATTGTACTAAAAAGGCTTTTCTTAACTTTCAGAGTACATTAAAGACATGCCACTGTTCATAGTACAAGGTTTTGGCAATGTATCGATTGCATTCTTTTCACAAATAATCCTTGCATGGGGAAACTCCTGGTGGTTTTTTCCATAGAGTTATATTAGTGCCTGTGAGAAAATTAGCAGAGTGAAAGCAATTGCGACAGAAGTCTCTAAACTTGCATGCTGTAATGGGAAGAGTAGTAACAAACCACCAGCTCGATTCTGTGCTGGTTTGATAGGGTCTGCCCTAAGGTGAGTGGAGGTTTTATAATCCCATGCTGAAATTATGAGCAATCAGGAAAATTAAAGTAATGTTTGAGCATTACTGTACAAACTGTGCTGTACAAAGTGGAACAGTGGTCAGTCACACCTGCTAAAATATTTTCCGAGCACACACCTTGGGTAGTGGTTTTAGGAAAAAAAAAAACAAAAGTGGCTCCTTGGAGTTTAAAAAGGAGGTTTGTTTTGTTTTGTTTTTTAATTAGAGGTAAGAATGGGAAAGGGAAAAGATAATAATGGATTTTAAAAAAGGGAAAAAATAGCTGGAGATGAAAATCCCAGAAGCTTGAAATTCTTCCTGTTTAAAACCAAAATAGATGTTAAGATTTGAGAATTTTTCCTTTTTTTTCTTCTTTTTTTAAAATTTTTCTTCTTTGGTTTCTTATTCTCTTCCCCCAGACCTCATCAAGTTATTCCTTAAGCATTTCTTTTGAACTTTTGCATTAATAATTAAGTTCCTTGGTATCTAAACCATGCTCTGAGTTGAAGCTTTCCTATTGTTCATAGCATCCTTCCCTTAGGTATCCCTTGTAGACAGAGAATGAGCTTTTATGTCAGCACTTAAATGAAGAAAGTCCCCTTGCTCTGTCCTTCTCCTCATTATTAAACTTTTGGAACTGAAATTTAGACTGTTATCCTTCCTGACTATTTCAGAAGAAGCTGGTAGCCAGTTTAAAAGTTACTGGAGGGTTTCACAGACAAACTTAAAACCTACAACAGGGTGACCTTCTCAGCCTAATTTCCATAGGAACCAAGGCTAAAAAAGAAAGAAACTCAAAGACATTTCCAAGTTTCCCATAGAAAAAAATGACCTTTTATGCTGATCCTGTTTAAGCCCATTAACTCAGGTGAAAAATTCCCCAAACTAACTTGTCTGTTTTGAGGGGATGATCATACTGAACCTTCAAATTCCAGAAATGGCCCTGCTCCAGCAAAGCACTTAAGCATGCTTAATCAGGTACCCCATTATACAGTATGCACATTATTACTGAATCAACTGTGTGAATGAAAGCTTTAAAATGCTTCACATGAATAAAAATGCAGACAAATTTTCCCTGTGGGGATTCATCCCATGCAGGAGATATCTGCAGCTTTGCATTTTAATCAGTGAACGGTCTGATCCTGATCACGTTGAAGTCAGTGGCAAAACCTAACTGCTGTAGTAGAAGCAGGATCCGATACTAACAGCACATAATACGAAAGGGGAGAATTTATTCCAAGTGGGTGTTCAGTTGATGACCCACTTCTTGCATCAGGCTATTGTTCACCAGAGCACCAGAGATGGCACTGCCATTAACATTTTACTATCTGCAAATCAGTACAAAGCATAACATCCAGTTACCACTCTTGCATGTTTGCATTTCTTCAAGTTAATAGGGAAAGAGAGCCCCAAGGCAAAGCATGATTGATGAGATAATTGACTTCACAAGAAGACTGTGGAAGAGCAGGCCAAATTCAGCTCTGACTTAAGTATTCCTATCTCTGCTTATGTCTGAAATAATCTGATGTAGTCCATCTGCTGTCAGAGAGGAGTGGTGGCATGGCAGCAGTGCTTTTCTGTGAGCACTTTGTTCTCCATCTGTCCGATATTCCCCTTCTTACTCGGCTCCCAGGAAAAGCTTCAGTGTGCACTGCTGGAAAAGGTAACTTCATGGCTGGAGTGTGAGATGGAATTCATAGACACAAAGAATTGTAAAATGGTTTGGATTGGAAGGGACCTTAAAGATAGTCTCTAGCTCACCCACCCTGCTGTGGGCTACGTGTCCAGTCCTTTAGACTAGGTTTCTCAAAGCCCCTGCCTTCAAACGCTTCCAGGGCTGGGGTGTGCACAACTTCTCAGGGCAACCTGTTCCAGTGTCACAATAAAGAATTTCTTCCTAATGTCAAACCTAAACCCAGCCTTTTCCAGTTTAAATCCATTCTCCCTTGTCCTACTGCTACATGCCTTTGTAAAAAATCCCACAAGCTCTGTTATAAGGCTTCCTTTTAAGGAACTGGAAGGTGCTATGAGGTCTCCCTGAAACCTTTTCGCTTCCAGGCTGAACAAACACAGCCCTTTCAGCCTGTCTTCACAGGAGAGGTGCTCCAGTCCTCTGATCATACTCATGGCCCTCCTCTGGACTTCATGATACCCTGCATTTGATTCTTGCCCCGTGCTGTGGTTGCTTGGCTATGTCTGTGACACTGAAGAAGTTTGTCTCTTGCTGTGCTTTCATGCAACCAATCTATGGGCTTCTGCATCACGTCTGCAGCTATTTCCTGCAAGTGTAGTAATGTAGGCATGATCAGCATGCACTCTCCTGGCCTCACTGCTCTTAGTTTGCCCTCATTCCAGCACAAGAGTCTCATCTTCAAAGAGCCTAGGAAACATACTTTGAAAATGCTACTATGCCCCTGTGGAGGGTATCACACAAGACCTTCAGGGAAACGCTCTGGTCCTCAGTTTTGTTCCCTATAATTGTTTCATTACTGGGCAGTTTCAGAAGGCAGACTGTCTTAGTGGTGAGAACTGTTCAGGTACTCCCAAGTAGTTTCTCACCAGGTATATACTTTTATTTACATCATTGGATGTCTTACAGCTATGAGAAGTATAACAGAGTAATCAAGTGTGAATATGCAGTAAAACATTTAATAACTAAACTCAGAAAAGAAATATGCTCTTCTAGGTTAAAATGTTTCTGGAAATAAAATTACCAAAGTAAACCACTAGCCCAAGTTTATTGAAAAGCCTGCTGGAGAGGGAAACTAGTATTCCATTGTTTAGGAGGTCCTAGAGGAGTCAGGTAATGTACACAAAAAGAGGTCATAGTAGGGCTTTGTGTCTTTATAGTATGGAGGCATATGAAAATGTTTTCATATCTGTATTTGAAGCTAGCTGTTGCAAATCTTCTGTATAGGCATTTACATTATGGTTTGGCTGAAATACGTTTTGACCAATTAAATGGAGGGTTTTTTTGTGCCATTCTAATTGTAAGTTAGGTGGTTTTTGTATGAAAAAATTTTCTCAGGTCTCTCTCTGACTTCAGATTATACTGTAAGTACTATCCTATTAAAAAGCAGAAAGACATGTAAGGGGAAATGATGGATGCCTTAACGGGGGAACTGAAGGGTGACGTCATATATCTCAATGGAGTGAGGTACTCTGAGGGTGGGTAGGAAAAAATTTTGTGAGAGTGATAAAATCCCATTTTGTTTACTATCACTCCAGACTGGAGTTTACTTTTTGGTATTAAGCAAAACCAGTGTTTGTTGCTTAGTAAGTCTGCATTGATAGGAAAGTTTTTTCTCATTTTTGCAGCAGTTCTCAGTAGAAGTGCTTCTCTGCCCAAGGCAGGTATATTTTGTCTCCATAAATAAAAAGCAACTGTTCAAAATCTTTTAGGTGTGTAATACCTAATGGTTTCAGTAATAGATTATTACAGATTGATTTGATTCTCTTCCACCCTTCCTAACTTTTACATCACTTTTAATTAGAAATAAATGCACAACTGTGAGTGGAATATTGTCTCTGTACTATGGAAAAGAGCTCATAAATCCCACAAGTGTGTGTGTACCTATGTGTATGTGTGTTTGGTTTAGGGCTGGAGTTTTTTCTGTCTCTGCTGAGTTTTCTGGCAGCTAGTTGCTGGACTAGGGAAGTATAATTACAATACAAAAGTGTTTTATGCTTTTCTCCTCTGGATTATGTTATAAATACAAAATTGTAGTAGAGATTTTATGGAATCATTAACAGACAAAGTAAGGAAGAGAATTGATACAGAGAGCACAGGAGGGAAAAGATGTTGAAGTTTAAAAGTTGAGCAAATAGCCTTCTTTCTGTGGTCTTAAAAATCACCTAATAAAACATTGTTTTATTGCATAGGTACACTAATAATTTCTGCTTTTAATCATTACACTGCATATGCTTTTCATGCAGTTTTATAGAGTGTGTTCTCTAAGGTGGCTCATGAAAATCACCTTCACAGTCCATTTGTATAGATTTTGCAGCGTGCACGAATGAAAGCCGACCACCTCTGTAAAGACATGAATTGCCCAAAGCTATCACTTAAGACTAATAATTCCCCAAAAATGTCGATAGTGGTTCATTTCTTCACCAGGCTCATTATATTGGGCAATTTCTTTAGTTCTAGGTTTTCCTTTCTTGCTGTGGCCCCAAAAGAGCCCCATTATTTAACATGGCATGTTACCAGTATTACACATGGTGATTTATGAAGTGTAAATCTGAAGTTATCTGTAATATGCTCTAAAATATACTCCCATATTATCCTTCTCCTCTAATCTGCTTGTTCATAATTTTTTGAACTGCATGGATTAGGCACACTGCCCCTCTCCTCATCCTAAATAAAGGACCACCTAGAGCCCTGAAAGCAACTTGTGAATCATTCTAGCTTGCTGCTAACCTAAGATAGTGAACATCAGGAACTGTTGTGAATGTGTCCCCATCATGCTTCATTGTGTGTAAAAAGAAATGAACAATTCCTACTACTGATTAATTTTCTAAAATCTGTTCTTCCCTCAGCCAAGCAGCAACATGCTCCAGTTAATCAAGGAAAGATCTACTTTGACACACGATCCTTTTTCTGTCAAAGAGCATTTTGCTCTTCATGTCGCTGTTATGACATCTGATCCCTTTGAATGAGGAAGGCTGGTTCCTGGCTATAATGTAGAGTTGTCAGAGGGTGCAAACAAGGCTTTTATGAAAGCAAGGAACTAGTAGGTTCAGGAGAGTGCCAAAAAGGAGAGGGTCAAAAGCAGTTTAGCAATAGTACCAGCATTCTAGGTCAAAGGCGCTTTGGAGAGGTCAGAGATTCTTTTTCAGTCACTGAAGAAAGGATTGTGAAAAAGAAAGAGGAATAATAACGTTCAATATGTTAATTCTTCCTTGTCTGAAAATATGTGCTGTAGTAGTTCAGAAATTTTTCTTAGCTTGTTTGGCATGTGGTAAAAATAAAGATCTGAAATGGGAGAGGGTAGCAAACATTTACTTACAATGGTCGTTTCCTCTGAGTCTTTCAAGAGCCAGCAGACATTTCAGGTGGTATTGTTTGAGAGAGAGACTTCACAATCATTTTCAGTATATGTTTTAAAGAAAATTCAAACATTAGTGCACAGACCTTCACGGTTACTTGTACATGGAAAAAACGGTGGAGGGACTGGAACACTCTTCAGTTCTCATTCCCTGGCTTGATCCTATCTTGTGTTGCCTTTGGTGTAGAAAACACTATTGCCAAAAAAGCTTTTGTAAAAGTTAAAATGCTTTTCTGTTGTGATATCAACTAACAACAGGCAAGTTTAACTACAAGGGAAGAGCTTAACTACCTCAAATTCATAAGGCAGGTTAAATGAGTCCATATTGTATTTATTTTTCAGCCGCAGGAGTGTAGATCTGGTTAGCTAAGTTAACTGTCATTAGTTTGGGATTAACTATGAAAATGCTGAAGATTCACAGGGTGTATCTAATAACACTCCATGTGTAAGTTTCTGATGGTATGTCTGGAGAGACATATCCTTTCTGAGTCTTTTAAGTTTTGTTATTGGCTAGTGTGTAAAGGAACGAATTTACTTCTGTTTGCAGGGTTTGTGCAGTGAGAATTATTGCAATTAAAGAACCTATTGGAAAACATGAGCAAGGGGCATAAGACTAGGAAGGAGACTGAAAATGTCTCATTATGTGAGAACTGGGAGTCGCATGCAGGACTGTGTGAGTCAGCAACATGCCCTTACAGTGATGAAGCGCTAACCACAGACTGGGTTGCATTTGCAAGAGCACAGCCAGCAGATCAGAGGAAATGATTACTCCTCTTTAGTTGGCTGCCATGAAGCCACATATGAGTCCATTATCCAAAAGCAAGTCTAGTTTTGAGTTCTGTGTAACGAGGTACTGACAAACCAGAGCAGAGGCATCAGAGTCTGTGAGAAGGCATCAAAGAATTACATGAAGGTGCTGAGGCAACAGGGCTTGTTCAGCCTGCAGAAGGGAAGGGTGGGGAGAATTTGAATGCCATCTTGCATCTCAAAGAAGAGTGAGCCAGACTCTTTTCTGAGATTCACTGCAAAAGGATAAGATTGCAACAGTGACAAGTTGCAGCTAGAAATTTTTTTAGTTTGCCATTAAAAAAATGTTCTTAAGTGGGAGAAGAATTAGATGTTGCCCAGGGAATGATTCATCATTTCTTCCAACGAGGCTGTGGGGTCTCCATGCTTGGAGATTTTCAAAGCTCAGCTGCTCTAAGTCCTGAGCTACTTTGTTGAAGGTGGAAGTTATCCTTCCTTTGAGGAGAACCTTGAACTAGGTGACCTCCAGAGGTTCTTTCCAAATGAAATTATTCTCCAATTCTGTGGCCTAAATGAGCTGAACCAACATGAATCTGGTTCATCCTCATTTTGGAGGAGGACTGGAGCTGCAGAGCATGGTATCTCACCTCAGCATTTCCTGACCTCATCTTCATTTTCTGCAAGTTACAGGAGTTGGGAGAGAACAAGCACCTCAGAGCTCAAGCCATTCCCCCACTCCTCCCATACTGTTGTTAATCTGTAACAGGGGTTATTTATTTTCTCATTGTTTCTTTTATTTCTTTTAAAAAAAGAAAGTATGCGTGTAGGCTCAAGTATGCTAAGAAGCGTGTTGAATTAAAATAGTTTTAATTATGATAGGGAGAAGACCACCCATTTTTCTCAAGCTTTAACTGCACTCTGAATGGTCTTTACTACTTATCTCTGCATACAAGTTTTTGATCAATGAGCAAAACAAGTGAAATGTAACAAGAGCACATTGCACCTGTCTTAAACTCTTAAGGTAATCCTGTGTTGTTGTCATTAACATTATCTCTGTAAATAATTGCCACAACAAATGTTTTTTTCCCCCATTCTGTCTCTGGCTAGAAGTTTTAAGGACTGTCATTGAAAGAATTATGTTATAATTTGGGGATTATTATAAGAATTAACATTCTTTAAATCCAAGAAGTTTTTAACATTTTTTACATCTTCATTATAGTAGACCATTTGAAGTACAGCAAAGCAATACTAGTCCATGAAAAGAAAGTTTTTTAGCAAGGGAACAAATGATGAAAGAAATTGTAAAACACTTACCAACCTCTTAGCAAGATTCAGAAGAGCTAGAGGAACCCTGCATCTCTAAAACCCTTCTGAAGTTCAGGTTACTCATCATGTAGGGGTGAATCAATGGTTATACCTTCAAAAATGCTTTTGGATGTACTGCTTCTGTGTTTACTGAATATGACAATAAACCACCAGCAGTGTTGTAAAACCAGAAGGTCACAGCACTTCCTGAACAGTTATGACTTAGACTTTGTGTCCATCGGACTCAGGAGTGATGCCTTGGGCTTTGGTGACTGATTTTGTAAGTCCAGGTGGGATAGGCATCTTTTGAAGACTTAGGTCTGATTCTAATCTCATTCAAATTCGAGGATGATTATTTTAATCATAGTAATCAAAGTATTTTACCCATGATAGTTTTCACCTCTTGAATTAAATCTTCATTTCTAAAAGTTCTGATTCGCATTTAAACCAAGTGAGGTTTATCTGTCTCCCCATCACTGGCATTCTGTATGAGTAATGTGTACATATATGTGATATCAAACTGTGTGAGTGCAGATACGACTCTTCTAAACTCAGAGTTCAGTGTTTTCCTAATTACATACAGACTATTGAGATTAAAGCAACAAGATCTCTTTTGTGTTAAACAAGAAGCTCACATTCTTTACTCATGAGATACTCTCTTCTTTCCCTCTTGATGGTCACGGACAACATTCTTGCAAATAGACATCCCAGTCCATCCCCCTCTGTAAGAAAGCCTTTGTAACTTGTGGTTGACCTAATTGTGCAACGACAGCACTGCTGCTGTGAATCTGAGGAGATCCCTGGTACAGCACTCGTTTGGGCTTAGCAGTGTCTGCAATCTGAAGCAGGACATAGGAAAGAGGCAATGCAGGACACTGAGGGACTCTTTCCAGTTTCACTTGTGGGTGAGATATCCCACAGAGATTTTAGAATGACTTGGAGACTGTGGGCCAACTTCTATAGCCCTTTCAATATCACACTCTACCTGAAGCCAGTGAATGGGGTCACGTGTTACCTATATATTTGAAAACTCAGTCTTCTGAGGTACAAAAGTATTTCAATAATATGTTATCTGTGGCAATTGTTACTTGTGTGTTCACTCCTGAAGTACTTGCTGAATACTCTTTCTTAACCTGGGTGTGTCTGCACGAGGTGGTGAAGATCAGAACCTGAAAGTGCCATAGTGTTATGACAGAGAAAAGAGGCAAATATTGAGATTTTTGTTTATTCAACCAACAAATAACTTCAATAGGTTCCATCATAGTGATCACACTGTGTTTAGTGTGTGGAGGTCAAATGCATGTGGATTCCCTCAGAAAAAAAAAACAAAAAACAACAAAACAACAAAGGAGTATGCAAAAATTACAATGCAGATTCACATCTACTACGGGGTGTTGCCTTGTCCTCCATGTAGAATTAGAAAGTTTTATAAGGTATATTCCGACTCCTGAAGTCAAGACTACTTAGAAAAGTTGAGGTAGGCTTTTTTCATGTCATGTATCATTACCCAGTAACGCCCATCCATCTTCAGTTTGCATCAGTGAAGACTTAATCAAGCATGTAGAAGGAAAAATAGTTCTTGCTTAATCCGTCAAAGAATGGCTCAAATTTAAAACGGGTGTTTTAGTGCTGCTCTAAACTGGAACAAGGTTGTTAACGTGACACAGAACCATCACCGTTGTGTTTTATATGTGTGCTTTCATGTTCAGACAAGTAGCCAACAACTCTGTTCAGCGCCATGCAATAACTGTTTTAAAAATTCATTAATCTTCTCAGTGAAGATAAAAGGCAGGGAAGTGCTTTGACAAACTAATAGGCTTGAAGAATAGGGGACGTTTTGGTTTTGCTTGAGTAGAAAGATGTCTGTTTGTAGTTCTGTGCTTCAGGATAAAACTGCTGTTGAATGAGGAGATTCTTATTCTGAACTGAGTAATTCAGCTGCCAAGATCGAGACATAACAGGGATCCTGTGGACCCTGGTAACAAGGGAATTGGGTTTCATTTTGTTTGTCAATATGTCGGAACAACGGGCTGGGGAGTGGGGATCCTGCCATAGAGCAGGAAGAGACTTGAATGTTGTTATTACTACAGTAATACCAAGTAGGGCTGTATGACCAAAACGATCTAAATCCCTGAGCAGAAAGATGCAGGAAGTAGTTGCAGGCAGGCAAGAAGAGAATGAGGAAATGAGAGAGACAGCTAGGGAGGAAAAGGGTGCCATCCTTGTGTCAGGATCTGAGAGTAGGTACTTTGTTATAAATTGCTGTGGCAGCTGTAGTGCAGAGGTCATTTATGGCATCCAAGTGACAACAGATTTGGCCTGTGTTATTTAGAGGTCTCTTTGCATCAAGGTATACTGCATTGTGCATTACTTCAAAATCTTCCCATGTGCTTCCACTCTTCAACTTCCATTCTTTAAATTTATTTCTTTGCTATCCTACTTCATCCTGGGTTTAATACAGTGTAGCTTTTACTAATGTTTTGGTGGTGGATTGTTACTGGTTTGTTTTGTTTCTTTGTTTGTTTAAAAGCCAAGAAGGCCATATACTCTTACCTGTTTCTTCACTGTCTATTTTGGGGATTTTCTAATTTGATGTTCAATGTCAAATGATTCATATTTGTGTTTCATGTTGGTGTTTTCCTTACTGTAGTTCTGTCATAAGCATACTCCATTCAGTGACACATAGTTACTGTAATTGCTGTTTTAAAATGGAACAATCTCTTGGATTAAATCTAGAATCCAGAACTAATGTTACAGAAAATAAGGTCAAAGAAATCAAATAACATTGCTTCCAAAGTTTCAATAGAGTCTTTGGATCATCTTCCATCATTAATATCAATGCCTGACAGCACGTAAAACTTTAATCATGATTTGCAACCTTCTGAATTTTATTGCTTCTGCTGTTGGAAATCAATTTCAGTACTTAATGGCATCTTGTAACCTCGTCAAGGAGAATGTTGGCTTGATTTTTATTGTAGTTTTACTCCAATCTTCACTGCTAAGCTACACCCTTAAAAATTATTTCTGTGACATTTCTTTGACAAAGTTTTTTTCAGCTCTCTGGCTTAAAGAAAATACTTTCGTGTATACAAAGTATTTTAAAAGTATTTCTCTCTGTTGATGTTTTTGGTTTTTTTTAGCTGTAACTTTCATGTCTGCTTCAAAAAGTTGTAGATTCTGACCCTAAAATACAGTGAAGTGTATGTTTAATCTTAGCCATGCTTACAGACTTGGGACTTCCAATCATCCACCACAATTGTTTGGAAGATCAGACCATAAAATTTTTAATCTTTCTTTTGCTTACTGAGGTTGAAGAAGAGAATGGAACACACTTATGATTCCAAATTAAACTGTTAGATTAGTCTTCATTTATTCCTTTTGATCAGGAGAAGTATGTTTGGGCTTGATTGTGTCTTTTGTCAGTCAGTAATTTCAGTCATTGAGATTATTGACCTTGTTGGGAGGTCCCCTTTAATGGCATAATTGCATGATGAAATCTAGAGTACATTTCTTATGTGAAATTAAAAAATTGCATTTTTTACAAAATAAAATAAAATTAAAAACTACAAAAGATGGTGAATATGAGCAATTTTCCTTTGTCTAATCTTCTCTCAAAATTTGCAACTTTTAATCCAATTGAACATGCAAAGGGCATATCCCTTGATCTATTTTATAAGTGACTAAACATTGGAAAAGTCTCTGCTTTAAGCATGGTATTGTCTACTTCTCTGCACACTTATTAATAGATTTTTTTATGCTTTGAAAAATAATTGTTATTCTCCCACTTAACACAAAATTGAAATTGAAGGGTGGTAAAATAAGTGGCACACAATGGGCCAATAGTAGATCTAGTTTACCAATTCAGTGTCCTGACAGGGAAATACTGCCCATTTTTACCTGTATCGAGACTTCTTATTAGAAATACCATTACCTGTTTGGCAGAATGGAAGAGGAATAATGAGATTATGTTATCAGAAGGAATAACAGAAGTGATTTCTTGAACTGCATAGTTTAAACTTGGGTCTAATTCTCCAAGAAATTGTTCCTGGAAAGTTTTTTCTTCATAGAATTAGGAAAACTGATGTGCTATGAAAGTTGTAAAACTCAAACTCCACAGAACTGGCATAGCAATAAAAGCAAACGACATAATTCTTGTCACTTTCCAAATCATCTTTATCTTATATACAAACACTGAGCTCCCTCCTACCATTTCTTATGTATTTTATGTGGGTTTTTTTCCAATTATAAAGGAATAGCTCTCTGATTTATGTACTGATGGCTTTCAGCTAACTTTCCTTGTTGTATTTCATTTAGAGAGCCTGCTGTCTACACATGATGCTTATGTAGTGGATGACACAGTTCTGGAGCTATCAGAGGTGGAAGAAACAGCATCAGAAAGCAGCTGTTTTGCATCTGAGGATACCACAGAGGACTCAGGTGTTGTGAGCTCCCCATCTGACATTGTGTATTTGGATTCACAAAATGACAGCATGAAGCTGAGAGACATCAAGCTGGTCAATGGCTACACGGACACAACTGAGGTGGATGCGATGTACAGCACCAAGACGTGCCCTGTGAAGAACACGTCCCGCAATAGCGTGGGATCTGACAGTGTTCCACGGAGGTGAGTGTTTAGTTGCCACCCTCTCTTGGAAAATGTCTTGCATGTTGTCCTGGTAGGGAATCATTCAAGAAAACCAACTTATACTTTCTTCTGTTCTTTCATAAACCATTGCCAAGTGACTCCTCCCAGTGAAAAGCTCACTGCCAAATCCCCTCCAGTGACATGCTTGTAGCAACAGGCAAAGGTCATTTTTTTGTTTGAACTTGTAGTCGCACTTCTTGCAAAAGACCACTGCCCTCCAGAGTTGATTTCTTCAAGAAGTCTGAAAACATTTTGTTACAATTTGGTTTTTATTGCACTTCTGATAACATCTGTAGTGTTTAGAATGTTACTATATATTGATCCATAAAATTATATGCAGGTCATATAATGGAAACTTTGAGCCACTGAAAACTAGGTGGAAAAGGATTGGATTGTATGTAGTGAATTCTGGAGATTCATTTGGGAGTGTGTGCATGCATCTACATATATATTCAACTAATGCTAACCTTCCCTGGCATTATACCTAGGGGTGGGGGTTTTTTCAGCATATTTCATTTTTTTCTTTTTTTTTTTTTTTGTTCTCATAAACATTTTTCTGCAGTTTTTGCAAGAAAATACAGGAACATGAATTTTAACTGGGAACTGCCTTCAAGCACAAATTACTCTGACACTGTTTGCCAAAACTCACATAGTTGGTGGCAGGGCTGCAAAGGGAACCCAAAATTTATAGGACTTTGCAAATACAAACTAGCTAAATAGGAAGCCGTGCCTCCAGCAAGGAGGGTGGCCTGGTAATACTGACAGGGATCCACTCTGTGTGATGCTGCAGAGTCATGGGACAGGGGCCAGAAATTCCTCAGAATTCTCAGTTGACACAAAGTCTGTGCTTTCTGGTCTCTCTCCATTCAGCTGCTAATCTGTAGCCCCTTCATAAGAGCATGTATCATGACCTAGTTATTTCCTTCCACACATTTCTGAGTGAGAACTTCATTTTGGATCATGCAGTGGGTGATAACTGAGGGATAAATTAGGCCAAAGTCAGCTATTGGAATGATCTTGGGGTTTTTCTTTATCATTCAGTATCAATCGGGACAAGGTCAAGCCTCACTTCAATACATGCTCAGAAACACATTTTTCTCGTGATTTGTCCTTTTGCAGTGTCTGAGCTCCCGATGCAGTTTCTATTGGAAGGATTAGATAGGCTAGTGTTGTAACTGCAATTAAAATTTCAGATGTGATCAAAAAAAGCAACCCATTAATTTCAGTAGACTTAGATTGGTCCTTGTGAGATAAATAGGCTATCCCAGCTTTCCTCAAAATGCAGGATCTAAGCTGGTTAGAAAAACACACATGCACATTTGGTGAGGGAGGAAGAAGTTACTTTGTTGAGCAAAGACATCAAAGCAAAACCCTATAACATTAATAATCTGCAATTTGGGGGGAAATTTTTCTGATTTTTTTATCAATTAAAAGATTGACCATACATCATTGTGACACACTCCCTCCTGAAAGTCAATATTCTCTCCATCTTATACTTCAGACAAAGATACATTTTCTTTACATTGCCTTTAGATTTACCTTTGCCACACAAACACACAAAATTTTTACTAATTGGAAAGAGTGCACATAGAAGAGACAGCAGGATGTTTCATAACCTGTCCAGCAGGACTGCTGCTTAGAGGTCTTGCTGAGCCAAAGGAGTGGGAGCTGGAAGGATAGTGTGGGGTACCACCCATGGTAGTCAGGGAGGTGGGAACTCTCCCTGCTCAGCTGCTGCAAGGCCAGTGCTGTATGTCCAGTCTTGGGCCCCCAGTTCAAGAGAGAGATTTGCAGACTAGAGAGGCTCCAGAGGAGAGCCACTGAGAGGGCTGGGACACCAGGACACACAGAATATGAGGGTGAGAGAAAGTTCACCTTGGGAAAGTCATGTGGGTAAGGAGGGACCTGACTGCAGTCTTCTCCTAAACAAAAAGACAACTATGAGGCTTCTCAGCGCTGCAGTGTGAAAGGACAGGTAGCAACCAGCTACTCTAAAGGAAATAAAAAATGAATATAAGGAGGAAATTCCTTAAATTGGGAACTGTTGAGCAGTGAAAGAGGTTGCTCAAAGAAGTCAAGGAATCTTCATGTCTGGAGATTCTCAGAACCAACCAGAAAAGCAGACTGGTCTGGCTTTTGAAATTAGTCCTGCTTGGAGGAGGAGGTTGGGCTAGGCTTCCAGCTTAACTTTTTCTGTGATTTTGTCATGCTAAATATTCTGTATTTATCTAATATATCCCTAATTTTAAAAGAGTGATTTGGGACTGAAATAGGAGACAGTTGTTGTTTGGGGAGTACAGTTATTTTGGATAAATGCTGTTTCTTTTTTTAAGCTCTGGGGTGGCAAAACTGCTTTAGATCAGCCTTAGTGCATAGCGAAAATTTAGCGTTTGTTATGCATTTTTATCTTATGTCAGCAACCACTTAGAATGACATAGATGTTCCAACACATAGCAGTGATGCTGATGGTAATATCTTTTAAGATGTTATGCTCTGAATGTGCCAGTAACATTTGAAGGTAAATCCAATTCCACCCCTAACCTATCTTTATAAACAAAACAGCTTTTAAAATTGTCCTCTTCTAAATCTTTTGGATGTCAAGTTACTAAGTTTTCAAAAACCACTTCCTAAGTGTAAAGGGAAGAAAAAAACAGGTTTTTTAACCTATTCACATGAAATTCTTGGTTTAATCAGATATAAATCAATTCTGAGTACAATTTTGAGTACAGCCAAATTCAGAGAACATCAGTTTCCACTTCCACATTCAGAACAACACCACCCTACTAATAAAATGTGTTGTGAACTCTGAAATTGTACATAGTTCTTTGATGAATGGGCTACTTTCAGGACCAAAACAGCCTCTTAAATCCTTAGACAAGTCAAAATGTACTTCATGTGAATAATTGATACCAAACTATAGAGAGTTTTAAATATATTTCATATGATACAAAACTGAAAGGAAAATTTTACACAGAGTTTATTCATTCCTTTCTATCTTCTTCTTTGTGGTACACTAGTGATCCGTGTACCAAGATCTAATTGAATTCTAAAAGGATGACAAGAACAAAGAAATTGGAATAACATGTTGCTGCTGCAAAGTAGCAATGATTAGCAGCAATGAATCTGAGTCCACCTTGAATATGAGCACTACTGAAGCCAAAAATTTTATTTAGTGACTAATTTGGCCAAAGCTTGGGGGGGAAAAAAAGGGTTAATAAGAAAAATGGAAACATTTGGCTTGTCATTTTAAATTGTAAAGCCGACTAAAACTTGGGCTTTTCACTCAGTGAAATAACAAATTCCTAAGAATTTATAATGCTGTGTACTAAAATTATTTTCTACTCTGTGGATTTTCAAAAGTACCCTGAAAGTGAAAGCAAACTATATTTGGAGTGTAAAGGGCTATAAAAAGGTCCAGGTAGTGTTTTGCACATGCAAATGTGAAGAAGTGCAGTGAAGAGCAGAACCAAGTCCAGAGGCTTAGCCTGTGCTCCAGGAGATCAAGAATATTTTGCCACGTTGCTTACTTTAGTTAATTGTATGTTTAGTTTTAAATTCTTTTTTCTTCAAGTTTCTGGAATTGTGTTCTGGATGTCCTGGGTGGTCTCTGTTTGACTGAAATGCCTGATAGCATCAGAATATCACAGCAGGGTCTTTATCTGCTGAAGTCAAGGAAACTTGTGAGCATTTAAGGATGCAGTCTTCCACACGCGATAGGTTTGTCAGCACATAGCAGGCTAATAGTGTGTTCCAGTCAGAAATGGCACGTACTACGGGCTTTGCACACACAGAAACGACAGCCACAGCAGAGCTCAAATCCCATTCAGTTCCCAGAGCACCAGAAACAGAAATTTCTAAAGGAAGGTACATGAATTCTAAAGTTTCCAGGCTGCGGTCTTTGCTCTGTGGTTTTGTTTTCCAGTATATGGAAGCATTTTTGTTTGGTTTTGGTTTGGTTTTAGGATTCTTCTTCAAGCAGTAGTAATCTAAATAGACCTCTTAATTAGCAATTAGAATATCAAAGCAAGTGTCAAAACACTCGACCCTTAGCTCTGACTCTAAACTGTTAAACTATTTTGGCCTCTCTGCCCAGGGTACCCCCTTCTACCACTGACTGTTTTTTTACAATAAAATCCCTAACACAGCTATCATATCTCATGATACCTTTATACAGTGCCTGGTGGAACATAATCTAGACCTCAGCTGGAGGTGCCAAGGGTTAAACCATATAATAGTTGACTATATGCAACGTTTGTCTGTGAATGTTTTAATATTAACTGCTGACTCTGAGTGTTGTACTACATAGTTCTCTTTATTCGTATCCTTTCTTACGGCTGATGTCTTTGTGTTATGTATCTGTTCACCAAATTTTAATATATAGTGTTAAATGAGTAACAAGAAAACCACAGAGAAGCTGAAATGTTGCTTATGTAGCAGTACGTACATCTCATGATCTCACAGTGTTGCAACCCTGTCCTCCCATACCCCCTCTTTTCCCATCCCTTGTGTGGTGTCATCACGCAAACTCCTAGGGGCAGGGATCAGACAATTTTACATGCCTATAAAACATCATGCACCTTTGCTGTCTGGAACTTTATAAATAATTGCACATTAAAAATTATGTTAAAATAATAATCTTAGGGATGCTGGGTCACGTGCTCAAAGTTAAGTAACTGTAATATTAAGGCTGTCTATGTAACCTTAGATTCCCCCCTTTAAACTTAATTTCCCCCCTTTTGTACAGCATGATAGCATCTCTAGTTAAAGTGATTGTTCTCAATTTTGTTTTATTTTCTTTCTGAGTTTCAAAGTTCAATTAATAAAACACGTATACCAGTATTCATTCTGTTCAAATGCTCTTCTGGAAACAGGACTATTTAATTTCCTTTTGCTCTTTTTATCTTACTTGTCACATTAGCATCCATGTGCCATGCAGACTTTAATTCATTTCTCTGCGTGGTGATCACATGATATGGAGAGGTGTCATTAACGTGTTTCAGAGAAGGAGGGCTGATGGGCAGAGTCAAGGCAAAGTAGTGAACAGTTGCACCATGCAGGACCACCTTTTTTCAGAGGACTGAGCATTAAATAGCATTTCATATATCAGAATGCAGCTCTCCTTTTCCTCCAAGCTCTGTTCTTGGAAGACAATTAAACATTTTGGCTGAAATAAAATAATGATATTATTGTAGGCAAGATATAAACTGTCATTTGGACTGGCTCCTAGCAAAGATGTGTAGTTTCTCAAATTTATAAGCAATTGAAATTGGGGTTTTAAAAGATTCTTAAGACTGACTAATCCCACTGGCCTCTCTCAAAGTGGGATAAACACTTTAAAATAAAAGACCTTTTTTTTTAATTTTGAAAATAGCTTTAATGTGTTAAAATGTTTTTTAAAATAAAATATTTTTAAATGTAAAGGAACTTTGTAGCTATAAAGCTAAATAAATACAGACGTGGTGGGAACAGAAGATAAAGTACCTTCCAAAGGTCTGAAAGGGATTTTCCCCTCCCTTGAGTGTCTGCTTCAGTAGCCATGAGAGAGGAATATTTTTTCACGTACAGCTAGTGGAGGATATAGAGTGGGGGTGGGGGAACCCTCCAGAGATCAGTTCATGCTGTGGGTCTGGACAGAGATAATCTCATTTCCTCCCTTTCTGTTGGAAGCATTTGTTACCTTTGGCTCTGGTTGGGGTTGCTGAAGCTATTGGGAGAAGAGTCCTCTTAGTTACCAACCTGAGAAGTACTTGCTGTTTGCTACTAAACTGTTGGGGGTTTTGATGAGTTGGTTTAAAACAAAAGTTTGAGATGAAGGAGTGGGTGAACTTGTTCTACTTAATTTTCAATGCATTCAAATTCAGATGTTACAGGGTTTTGTATTCGACTTGGGAAGGACAGGAGGGGAGTAGTCAGTAGCTGGAGAGAATTCAGTGGCCAAGCTGCTCAGAGGCAACAAAAATAGTGAGTGGCAGAAGGCAGACAGGAAGGAAAAACTGCAATGAAAAATAGCAATGTATGTATGCATTATATATACCTCTGTGCACAAGTACATTCTATATAATTGCACGTCTCTTGTAACCGTCTCTGAGAAACAGGAGACAGTTTTATTCTGCTATTTCTCTATAGGATAGATCTTATCTTAACTGGGCAGGCACGTTTTACCTTTTTGAAAACAGTTTTAAGGGGTAGGAAAGTAGAGAAAGGGTTAAAGTGAAAGGGAGAACTTCAGAGATGAAAAATTATTTAATTAAGACCCAGATGTCTGACAGATTTGCAAGCCTCTGCTTCTTACATAGTTTTCCTTCCTTATCTCTGGCTTTCCCTTTCCCCTTGTTCCAGAAAACTCTTTAAATTTGGAAACTCTTGTGCACTTTCTCCTGGCAGATCTTCATGGAGGGAAGATATTAAAGATATTATAGTTAAGTAATAGATGCTCACAGTCATTATAGAGCAAAAACACAGATTGGCCTTTCTGTTAAACCCATCCACTGGAAATCTGTTGTGTGTTTCGGAGCTGTAGAATATTTTAAATATTAGAGAGCCACTTGAGTTGTTAAAGGTGTAGTGCTGACTTTTGGAGAGAAAGGCTCTGGTTCTTGCTCCGTTTCTTTTTTGTTTTGTTTTGTTTTTTGTTTTTTGTGTGGAAACAAAAATAAATTATTTAACTGTGCCATCTTTTAACTTGCAGTGGTATATTGCACAGGTGATGTGGCTGTATTAAGATTTAAATCATGCTAGTCCACTTTCCTGACTCTTTCTAGCAATGCTGCCTGCCTGCAGGCTTTCCTGTTGAGAAGCTGTTGCCAGAGACCCGCGCGGGGCAGGGGGAGTGGGGCACGCTTCCAGCTGTACAGCAACTACAAGCTGCTCCTTATGCAGCAAGACCCTGGAACTGACATATGTCATGGCACTCTGGAAGCTTAAATCACCCTGGTATCTAACAGGCTTAGAGATTTCTAACATTAAAACACAAAATTATAATATGCAAAAGCATATTCATATGCTTTCTGTTTAGATTCTTGACCAGTAACCATAGAGGAGAACTGTAAAAGGACCATAAACTCAGCTGCTGTTGAAAAATTGCTTCATTTTCCTCCTTGTCTATATTTGCAAGTTCTTATTGTTAATTGGGTGGTAATATGTCTGTGGACACTACTGGACCTGTGTATTACAGAACTGAAAAATAGTTTAATTCAGTCTCTGATGATTTTTATTCAGCACAGGTACAAATGCAGTGTAAAGACCCTTGTGAGTTTGATGTTGCCCACAGAACTAGAAACAGAACATAAACTAAAAAACTAAGAATGTACAGAAACTGTACCATGCTCTTAAAAACATGTGCAGCTTTTTTTTATTTTTTTATTGCACTTCTGAAAACTTAAAAAGCGAAGTTATCTGGCATTCAACAGACTATGACCATGTGCTTCTTCCCCTTTCCTAGCTGCCTGCCACTCTAAGAAATCTTGCATCAAAGACGAGTGATGATTTTGCTATCTAACCAGCCCTAAGTTTGTTGTTCAGTCTACAACTTTTGAATTTTAACAGGCTTTGGTTAAAAATTTATGCTCACATTCACAGGGGGTAGTAGAAATGGACAATATCACTGTTGAGGTCATGACTTTGGTGACCAGAGAGTTCAGCACTTACACAGGCTCTTCTGCTGCTGTTATATTCCTTCCTTGAAAAGAAATGGGGGGGGGGGGAGAAAATCATCTAGTCTAAGAAGTGCAAAGAATGGAAAAATGGTCCCTAAAACTGTGTAACCCATTGGTTAATCTGAACACAGTTAAGTTCATTTCTTTGCTACATCACTCACAAAAACAAAGATATAAACACCCTGAGTTTACTGAATACCAACTTTCTGGCCTGATTGAATAGTTTTCAAACAGCTTCACTTCCTACCACTTAAAATCGTTCAGCATTAGTTTCTTCTTTAATACCCACCTTATATACCCAAGGTAGAAGCATTTCTCTTTCCAGCATTTGTGTAAGAGGTGTATATCATGGATTCATTTTAAAGAGGACAAATTTGGGTACATACAGATGGATTTTGTAATTCCCCGGTATCAGGCTGGGAGGACTGTCAGAGCTGGGAGCGGAGCCTGGATGGTCCGAAGTCCAGTCTGGAGTAACTATATCAGGTTTTCCATGCTGATCAGTCCCTCTTAGCTGCCCAAGAAACATGTGAGAAGCTGAATGCTCTCGATGTCCATTGAACTCATAGCTGTTATTACATTCCTACTACACAATGTGCCTGTCTGTATATGACGTTTTTGCAATGGGTCTGTCTTCCTTCCCCAGCTACTAAGATATTCACAGGAGTCACATTCTCAAATCTTTCAATGTAGCAAATACTGTGCAGAGTGAGATTTCAAATCACTTTCAGTTAACCTGAGACATGTCTACTGCTGTTTCTTGTGTACCAGCTACCACTCAGGTAGGACGTGGGTTTCCCTGTGTTCCATGTCTACCAGCCCCAGACAGATGTCTTGAATATCCTACAGCATTTAAAATGGCACCAAGTGCCTGTGTTTAGAGAATTGAATGCCCTCCTTGGCACCTTCCCTGCAGTTTGTGTAGGTCTATGTTGTATTGAAACAGTGATGGTGGAAGATGTGGTCTTAACCTCTGGTACCATACATGAGGCTCACCAGAACTCCCAAGAAGTGCTCAGAGAGACTTGGGTCACTTTTATCATTTACAGACCCATGGGTAAAGCTGCTCTAACTATAACAAAATGGCAGCTTCTCTCATTGCAAATTCTCTGTCTTATCAGTGGTTTGAGGGTTTTTTTTAATGCAGCTTTTCCAGCTAGTTTTATCAGAGGATTTTCTCTCTTTCTTAGAATGTAAACTTTATTATAAACGTCTGTCTCCCATGGCACTAATCTGGTAAAATACTGCTGTAAGTTTCATTTTGTCTCCAACTGTGCAAATGACTGTTGAGGAGCAATTAGGGATTGTAGCCTGAGCTCAGTGGAACATTAAATGCTGTAGTTTACTAGTCACTTTGCTGCATTCTGCGCTCCTGCACAAGTCTCTGCTAATCTACATAAGTAACATGTGCACAGGCCTCCAGGAACCGAGCACATGTGCGATTTTGAGTTTGGGCTACATAGTGACCGGTGCTGTGTTTTTAGCACCTCATGTTTTACCAGAAAGGCAGCATAAAGGTTATCAAGTTCTTCCCTCAGTCAAAAAAAAAAAAAAAAGCATGTATGGGAAAATACCGCTGGTAATGTTTATCCAAAATGTAAAACATGGTATCAGAATAAGTTGTATTTTTCTTGGATTCTGGCCAAAACAGAGCTGTCAACAAAAGAAAAGTGGATAGGGTTAGAAGGGAGGAAGGCTATGGAAAAAAAATAGAGGCCCTTTTGTTTTCCTTTTCCTGTGAGAAAGAGTCTTCTTAGGCATATTGTAAGTCATGTGAGCTACTGGAAGCCACTAGACCTTCACCTCATGAAACACATACCCCATTCTAAAATCTCAATGGTAAAAATTTTAAGAAAAACTGTTTAAGACTTGCTTTGTAGGTGAGTTGGGAGATGCCTTGAAAAACCACTCTTTTAGAGATTTAGAAATGCAAAATCTGCTTTTTCTGAAGCTTCTGTAACAGCAAATAAGAATCCTTTAATTTTCACTCTATTGTTATCTTTCCTTCAGAAAAAATTATGTGAATTGTGTATTATTTTCTCAGTTGTCTAGACAAGGAGATGGAAGCAGAGATTGAGAGGCAAAGTATGTGTGGTCACTGCATAAGTGCAGAGGATAATGAAAGAGACTTCTGCTGCCTGTTATGCCCAGCAAAGAGAAGATAAGTTTGCTATAAGGAGTCATTGAAAGATACCCACTGATAGCTGTGAGAAAAGAACTGGTCAGTGCAATATGCCTATACTGTTTTTGAAGTCCAGGAATGCTTGTTCCCATCTGAAATATGTTTTTCTAGATAAATTGCCCATAAAATTCTCAGCCCAATAGTTCCTCTTATTTCCTGTAAAAAGCCCAGCACAGACAACCTTAGTAATACAGAATTTGGCTGTATTGTAGAACAGTCAGGCAACAGACAGAAAAATAAAATCAGGTACCAAAAAAGTGGTGAGATGGCATGGCGTTTTTAGAATTAGGTCTTGTGACATCCAAGGTTTTGGAAGCAACTTCTCCACAGTAACTTAGAGAAAGATTCTCACTGTGTGTCTCTTACTTGCCTTCAGCTGTGTACAACTATTCCTCCAGACCAGCTTTGTAAAGAAGAAAGTGGTAGTTGCCTTCCATGCTGGATAGACCTGTTGCTTAGCTGGTGCACAGTTTGAGCAGCATTCCTATTGAAAATCCTCTCTCTGAGTTTACAAATAAATTGCTTTAAAATGCACTTGTAGCAGAATATTTTTTAATAATTTTATAAAACTTGCCACTGCAAAAGCAATATGAAATTCATCCAGTTCATTCTTTCTGCCATCTTCAAGTTGGGAGTTTTGTTTGCCATTTTATCTCCCAAGTTGAGTGCTGCAGTAAGTTTAAATCTTCTTGTCAGATTGCTCAGATGAGTAATCTCATGGACTTGTGTTTGTGCGCGCGCGTGCGCACCTCAGGGTGCAGAGGGAACTGAGGTCTTACAGCACCAGTTGCCTCCTCTGGGGACTTCAACTGATTTGTGCCACTATTCTTGTAAAAACTCATTTTATCATTAATTATCAGTGTGGGTGTTGAGCTTGAGCATCATTAGTTCACATTGGCTTGTGGGGGTCTTCAGAACCTGTCAAAGGTCAGGTCAATGGCAGATGTTGGAAGAAACTGTATTCCAGCCACAGAGCACTGTGTCTCTTCCCCTGTAGTTAAGCGACCAATACAGAATTCTTGCTTATATTCCATTTTATGAAAACACTCAGGCACACATGAAGCCTTGCTGTCTTGAATTAATCCCATCTGCATGCCCAGGTACACAAAAATGTTTGTATGACAATTTTAGAAGGCTTCCTTGAAGGTGTACTTTTTTATTTCCATTGATCCCACATACATGAACTCAGCTTTGTGAGTGCAAGGCAGCTTAGATACAAGTAGAAGGATTGGGCTCTAAGACTACTACAAAAGACAAAAGGGAGAGGTGAATGCTAAATAAATAAATAACGAAGAAAAATAAAATACCTAATGCTTCAACACATGCTTTCAGTTGCTTCTGGTATGAGCAAGGGAAAAATCAAACAAATAGCAAAAAAGGAAGCTGCATTGTTGGACATCATTTAAATCAGTGTTAGGAAACGTCCCTGAATTTTTATTCAGTTTGCTATCTTCAATGGCAGCAGAAAAAATGGCATTTTTAGGCATTTCCGTTTGAGTGGTCAACTACAAAAAAAAAAAAAAAAAAGTCATCTGTTACTGTATTTGTGCTATTAATGGTTTTATCTTGAAAAGGACAAATCTGTTTCACCTGAACAGAGTTAGTTTAAGTGTTGCTAGAATGCAAAAATTCTTTTTCAATAGGCTAATCACAAGGGCAAAACTTAGATACAGTGTCACAGGCTGTGACATCTTAAATTCAGGTGAGGTAACTGGAAAACATTAATTGTCCAATGTGAAATCCTAATCAATGAGTTAGATGAAAACGCTCTGCTGGTCATGATTTTATTTTCTGTTTTTTAGGTTTTTTCATGTTTTGTAACAGATTGCCATACTATTTTTATTATTATTTTAGTTATCTTTTGTTAAGATTTTTTTTTAGTTTCATTTTCTTTTTCTTTTTTTTCTTTTAACAAGCTAAGACAACACTTGGCACTTGTTTTGATTTCAGACTTGGTTTAGATCATTGTAACAGCTTCATCAGAGTTCTGGCAAAATCAGGCCCCTTTTCATGTTTCATTAGAAACTACTCTCACGGGATTAGTTTCTCCTTCCCTCCCACCCCTCAGGATGCAGAGTGATTGTCCAACAGTACTTTAGCTATATTTATTTTTCATTACCATGCAATTTTTCTTTAATTAAGGTGCAGGTGTATTGGTACAGTGGGTGCACAGAATGGCTAGTGGTCTGCCTTAAAAAGATACCGATATGCAAAACCTTTTTCTTGGCAAATGCAGTGTTTCTTCAGTCCAGATGAATTGTGTACTTCACAGTGAAGCCAGATCATTTCTCTGTGACAGGCTTTATTAATCCTCATTCTTGATTTCCAGCACACTGAGTATGCTCAGGCACCACCAAGATCCTTCCTAGACGTGGATGTGTCAGTATGGTGGTGTGTTTCTCTCAGGGTACATATTTTTCATACTTTGGGAAATGAGTTTCAGAATGCCAGTGAAACCAAAGGGGATGAAATTATAAAGTGTTTCAGTTCAATAGAGCAAAGCAAAAAAGAAGAGGAGGGACCCATTTTTCTCCTCTTTCCTTTAGCAGGCAAGATGAAGCAATGGCTTGGGCTAAGCATAAGAATGAAGATACATTCATTGCGGCACAACTCCAGCAGACTTTGGCTGACCTGGATGACGATTTAGAAGGTAGGAAAGTGTGGTACCTCTGAAGTACAAAAGAGAGAGAAATATCCAGGAGATACAGAATCAACTGTACTCTGAGGCATTCTATGTGTTTCTCACCAGGATCACTAGGAACAACTTACGGGTCTGCAGCAAAATATGGTCCACACAAAGTGGTTGTTCTCACTTTGCTTCAGGAGCAGCCACCCTTTATAGGCTTGCACTGAACATTTTTTCTAGCTGCATATCAGATTGTCATTGTTTTTCAGTGTCTGATACCAAAAAAGAGATGAACAGAAGTTAATGGATACATTTTATAGATAAAATTTGGTATAATTTAATTGACTTCAGTGAAGCTAAGTCAGTTGTGAATTGAGGTCTGTGTTTAATGAACAGTCCCTCTGTTTTGTATTTTGATGATAATGAAGTGGAAAAGGATGGGACGTTTTTGTACCAAGTGCCTCCTCTGTGTTAACAAGCATATTTAAAAGTTAAAAATGGAAAAGCATGAAACAGTGGGAAGAGAGAAAATGTCATATTGTGCTCCTCTTTTTCCTCCTGTGATTTAGAAATAGTTCTCTATTATTGGTTTGTCAAAAATTGGCATTGAATACTTTTTTAAAACTTCCCGTCTTTATTTTAATACTTCTGCAGTGGACTTGGTTCCAATTTGATTTCTTGTGAGTTCTCTAACACTGCAATTCCCTAGCTTCTGTGTTGTAACCTTTGATTTATACCATCAAATCTGAAAGGATATTTAAGCTTCTTGCACAATGAGGCTTCTGGAGTCACTGGTAATAAAGGGTGAGCAGAATGGAGAAAAAATAAAAGTACTGTTTCTTTGTTTGCTTGCTCAAGGAAATCCTTCAGCTGGGCTGTTATTACTAACCAGGTCTGGGAAACATAATTTGGAGTTGCTTGCTGTTTCTCAGAAATGTTTCTCCTTTGGAGTCATGCAGTGAAATGTTTATCCCTGAGATAAGTTAGTCAAAGATAAGGTATGAACAATAGATGAAATTCTGCTTTCAGCTGTGTTTCCCACTGGCTGAAGCAGGAGGACTTCAGGAATACTTGGCTGATCCTAATCAGCCACCAGACAATAAGAAGGACCCAGACCTCTCCTTTTTACATAATACAAGCATACAAACAGAAATATATGGTCTATTTAAACTTTTGCTAGCTGTTTGTGTAATTTAAAGTCACACTGCCTAAATACTGCCAATATATAATGTTGTATGTGTATTTTGCAGCAGTGGATGATATAAGTAACTCTGACTCTGACTACATCAATGAAGCATTGAGCCCACATATAAGAAAAGTTGAGGCTGCCCAAGATGCTTCCATTTCTGTTCCAGTAACAGTCATAGATGATGGTCCAGAAGTTAGCACCTCTAACTCAGATGAAAATCAAGAAATGGAGATGAAGGTTCCACGAAATATCTCAACTGACTCTGTTAATACAGGGTACTTCACAAATAAAAACAACAATGCAGGTTCCTTTGATAAGGGACACACAGATGGTGGAGCTGTATGCGTATCCAAGGACCTGATACATCAGCAACCATCTGAAAACGAATTCAGTCACTTGCCTGTGGAACAGCGGAGAGATATGTTTGAATCTCTCACATCCTCCTTTGAAAAAAGAAGTGAAAAGAACTTAAGACTGGAACTCTCTCCCAAACATGGTGTGAAGTCTGAGGAATGTAAATCTAAGCTGAGTCCATCTCACTCCAAGACCACAGCTGAAATCCATACAGCAAAAGAGAAGATAAATCCAGTTAATGAATATAGTAGCAGGGAAAGATCTCTGAAAAAAAGTAAATCAGAATTAGAGATCAAATGGCCACCAGCAAAAAAAGTGGAAGTAGAAGAAGTTCCGTCAACACCCACATGGTGTCATCGTGCCCAGAATTCAGGATCAAACTATGAACCGAAATTGGGTTTGACAACCTTTAAAGTTGTCCCTCCCAAACCTGAAGTAAGACATTTCGATAGAGGAGTTTCACTGTCCACTGGTGCCATTAAGATAGATGAACTGGGCAACCTTATAGGCCCAAACACTGGTGTTAGTAAACACATACCAGGTTCTTCTTCTGATGAAAGTGAAGAAATTCATATTGGGAGAGTGAAGGCATTCTGGAGGTCAAGTTCTATGGAAAAGCAAAGTGATGACTCCACTGAGCATTCTCCTAAAAAGTCAGCAGTCACCACAAACTCTAAGCCACTTACTGTAAAACAAGAACACAAACCTGTCTCTCTTGCAGCAACAAAACCTGTCGCACCACAAACTGTTACTACCCAGGTAGCTGAAAGACAACCTGAGAATGAAAGGACCAGGCTACCTCTTCCAGTTACGCAGTCTCAGGTAACACCATCAGCAGCCCCAGCCATTAATAAGGACAAGCTGGAACTTCCGTTTGTAAAGCCACATAGGAGAACTTCCAGTCAGTATGTTGCCTCTGCCATTGCAAGGCATATCAGTGCAACTACATTTAAGTCTGACTCTCTGGAATATCATGAGAAAGATGAAAACAAGCAAGGGGCAGGAGAGGTTAAGACTGAAGCAGAAGTTTCACCAAAAAGATGTATTATTGTGGCCAAATACAGCCCTGTGGAAGCAGAATCAGCAGAAACAAGAGAAACACTTTCAAGTATTTTTACTTGCAGTCAAAAAGCATCCCACAGGTTTACACCTGGTGATAATTCTGGCATGGAAAACAAAGTAGTTAATATCAGAGCATCAAATCAAGCAACTCCTCTGAGTTTCTATAAAAAGACTGGCAGTGTCCCACTTACTAAATCCTCTTCAAAGGATAACAACAGTGCAGAAGAGGATCGTGGTTTAAACAGCAAACAAAGTATAACAGAGAAAAAGGCACATCTCATGTTTGACCAGAAATGCGAGACTTCAACCTATACTAATTCAGGCTCATCTCTCAAGTCTCCCGATCTCCAAGGAGTCCCATCCTCTTTTGGCTCATCTTTGCGAGTCACTAAATGGCCTCCTGCTAATGGTGTACAAGTTAGTTCCTTTAAAGCTTCACCAGAGCTAAATGGTGCACCAGCAAGTGCAGAGTCAGAACAGGAGGAGAAACCTGATGATTCAGATATTAATGCTGTCAGTGAAGTGGATGTTAACGTGCAGACCAATATCTTTGGACCAAAGAAGAAGTTCAAACCCGTTGTCCAGAAACCAGTTCCAAAAGACACATCACTGCACAGTGCCCTAATGGAAGCCATTCAAACAGGAGGGGGAAAGGAGAAACTGAGAAAGGTAAAGTGGAAATATTTTTTTAGCCTGTTCAGATGGCAGAGCCCTGTATTCACTGTCAGACATCAGAGGTTTCATAACTAGTACAGTTGCTGGTGAGCTGAAGAGCACAAGGCATTTGAAAAATTCATAATGGCAAAATACAGACCAAGCCACTGCTTATTCTGCATATCCTGTATATTATGCAACATCATGGCTGCTGCACTAGCTAGAAGAGGCAGAGGGGGCATGGACACAGCATAAAGGAGAGCTAATTGAAATTCATCTTAAGTGCTGAACCTTCATTTCAGTATGTTATGTAAAAACAGGAACACACAGCATGGAGAAATCTTGTAAATAACTACAATGAAAGAAAACTGCATTTTGCATTACTAGGGCATAATAGTTTGCCACTGACTTCATGCTCAGGGGATATGAGACTGCATCTCTAAGTACAGCATTATGATCTTCACATACCCTGACTGTTCAATGTGAGTAAGGGTTTTAAAAGCAGACCCAAAAAAAAAAGACAGAGTGATTAGTCTTCATAGTTTGCATTCTGATACAAGTGCCAAAAAATGTTTCCAAGCTATCTCTAAGTAAATATCTAATAACAATGTGAGGTTTATTCCTTTCATATTCTAGGTTTCAAACAGTGCACCAAATGGCAATCACAGGAAGCCCTCATACACTGAACCAGAGAATGAGCGCACAGCCCTACTAGCAGCAATTAGAGGCCACAGTGGCACCTCAAAGCTGAAAAAGGTAAGAAATTAATATGGTAAAGGATCTTTAAAGTGCAGTCTGTTCCTACTGGGTGTTTTGAGTAAACCCAGATATGCCACAGGCTAAATATTGTGTTACAAAGGGAGAAGATGAGGGGAAGCCATATGACAGAAGACCCAATCTGACAGGCAGAGAGCATAGCAGGTCCAATTCTATCTTCTGCTATAAAACTTAAACTCTTTCAAATGGTGTGCTTTTAGCTTAGAAAGAAGGACAAAGATATCAAAATGGATTACAGGGAATCTACATAGAAGACATCAAATGTTCCTCATTTTCACATTTAGATGGAGTTTTTTTGTAGAATCATAGAATGGTTTGGGTTGGAAAGGGCCTTAAACATTATCTGGTTCCAACCCCCTTACCATGGACAGGGACACCTCTCCCTGGACCGGGTTGTTCAATGCCCCATTCCACCTGCCCTTGAACACTGCCAGGGATGGGACATCCCCGACTTCTCTGGGCAGAGTATGCAGTTAGATTAATGTATTTGCATTGCCTACCATATACATCCATATACTAGGACTTCTTCATGCTGTTTAACTGCTAACATGGTGCATGTAAGCTGTATGCAAGTAATTGATTTTGATGTTCCATCAACATTCACCACAGCAGGATGATTTCTCTTCTCTGATTTACCTAAACATTAAAGCATCTCTTATTCCTAATAGCCAAAACCTGTGTTGTTCTACCCTTAGTTTTCACTCAGCTGAATAATCAAGCCAAAGATGTGTACTTGGCAAGATTCACATTTCCCTGATGCAATGACTCAGTTCATTAGCACATGCCCAGATAGATGACATTAGATAGAAGAAGTCTCTTCCTGTGTTAGGGAATTACTTCATTCCTCAAATATCTTACTGGCCTTGCTTGCAGGTACAGTACAGCTTCCTTTGAGCCTGTGAGCAGGATTGCTAGCCATCAGCAATCTTCACCCATACTTAATTGTATTCTGCATTCATTGGGAATAAATGTAAATTTGTGGAAAAGAGGCTCTGACAATTAAGTGATAGTGTGTCATCACAGAGACTTTCTGGAATACTTTCCTCTAGCAGGGAAGCTTTAGCCATCATTTTAGAGGAAGTTGCCTAGAAACCCTGCACTTCATTCTCACACCATGTCCCCCGTGCTAGTTAAATGACCATGTTTGTATGTATATGGGGCATGATACAAATGCACTGGGATGAAAGGACTGTCCCTTTCATAATGCATCAAATGTTCATCTTTTATGAAACATGATGTTATACTTGTATATATATAGTGTTTGTACAGTGAAGGAATAGAAGACAGGTGCTCCTGTGGATTATTCAATGGGAGATGAATCCTTTAATTCTTTACCACAGAAGTTCTGTGCCTCAGTTTCTCTGAGAACGGGAATTACACTGGATCTGCTTGGAAACCTCCTATTTGGCCCATGATACTGAATTTCCTAATAATTGCCAAACCATTGTAATTACTAACACTTCATCATAATTATTACTAGCAATGGTGTTAATGGTAAAAGTATCTCTTGAGGCAGTTGATGAAAAAGCTGTCTTAGTCTGAAAGACTGACTTCTTTGCCTGCATGCATTTGAAGTAGAATGAGTTTCTAAGCTGGTAATTTGTGCAGAAATTTTAGTTTCAAAACTTCCACAGAAACACAGTTGGAAGAATAATTAATTGATTTTCTTCTCGGTGCTTTCACACAGTTCTCTCTGGTCCTTTTTTTTTAATTTTTTTCTTTTTTAAATATAGCTGGAAACTTTGGGTTTAAAGGCACTTTTTTCAATGAAGCCATGTCTGAGACCTCAGATCTGGAAGAGCCTCCCTGTCATCTGAAATTATTTCTGTGCAGCCCAAACTGCAAAAAAGTAATTAAATTCCTGGGTGGCTACTGCAGTCTTAATATATCTTCCTGATTCCAAAACCCTTGTGGTTCTTTCCAAATTAATACCAAGTCCAACTTTGTCTCTTACCTTACATGCCAAGAAAAGTTACAGGATGCTGGATCTCACAGTAAATAAAGATTGAGTTTCTGAGATGGTCTTGAAGCCAAATCCTCGATGCTGGTAATCAGCCCAGCTGAGTGATGTGAGTGAGTAGTAACAGATGTTCGACCACATGAGCGAACAAAAGTTCTATGTGTTTTACATCATTCAAGCAAAGTGAAATGAGGGTACTGAAAGTGCATCAAATGTCAAATAATTACAGTTTAACTGTACTTGATATTAATCACCTTCTTTCTACTGCATCCTGACCAGATCTCCTCAGTGGCCTCCGAAGAGCTGCAGCGTTTTAGGGACGCAGAACTGTCCTTGCAGAAGGCAGAAGACCTTCAGGAAGAGCAGTTTTGTATCCCACCTGCCCCTGCTCACCCACCACCGCCACCACCTCCCACCCAGGTGTCAGCAGCAGCTCCTAAATCTTCTGCCACAGTTACAGGTAACCCACTGGAGGCAAGGCAAGCCCTAATGGAAGCCATTCGCTCTGGTGCTGGAGCAGCAAAGTTAAGAAAGGTAAATGTCCTTTTGTATTTTACTGTGGATGAAACAACCTATGCTTGCTGTGTCTTCAGAGCCATTTTTAAGCTGTTTTCTTTCTTCCATCAGAAGAAGGTACATGTACTGTTTTATCCAACTCAAAGATTAGGACTGTATTTGAAACCTTTGGACAACTAATGAAATACATCTGTGCATATATGCAACAATTTGAGTAGTCAATACTTTTTATTAAAAGAGACCATCAAGAGCATGTATAAAATTTCAGAAAGCATTTTCATGACCCTTTCATTCTTGTGTATCTGAGATAATTCTGTGTGTCCTTTAGACAAGGTCAGCTTAAGAAAGATCAGATATGAGAAAGCAAATTTATAAATAAGTACTCTCTCCTAGTTTCAGTAGTGTATCCTAGACTATGATTCCCAACACTTACACCTTGCTCACATCTGCTGAGAGATGTCAATAAAACTGTGAGGTCAATTTAAAGTTCTGCCTGAGCTTTATTAATTGAATGATGTGTGTTTCATTTCTGTGGTCAGCTGTGAATCAGTCAACTCCCAGATGGCTAAATGCTCAGTTGCCTGTGTTGATTTTTGGATAAATTCACTTACCTCTTTGATTAAAGTTTTTTCTTCCTAATCGCAAGTTACTCTGCATTTCTTAATGCAGAGTAAAGAGAAGCAGATCAATTGACCTTAGTGGAAGCATCCCAATAATATTACACTGCAGTGTCCAAGAATAGACTTTGATCCAAGGATTACAGGGAGTGTACAAAAGCAGATGTAGTTTTTCTTACACATGATTTAGCTAATGCCAACCATAAATGTGTAAACAGGCTCTAACCTTTCATACTTGTCCTCTTTTAAATAATTGAAAAAATATGCTCAAATTTTAACATTCAAGAGTAGACAAATAAAAAATCTGATTTCTGATAAACCAGAAATTCCACAGAGTCATACAAATGGCACAAACTATTCACTGTTTCAGCGAAATTTACATCAGCGTGTTCTGACTACATCAGAAATCTGGGTGTGAAAAATTGCACCTATGTTATGCATACAATTATGAGAAGCATCTGAGTTCACTTGATGTGTTCAGTTTCGAGAAAGCTGAGGCACAACCTCATCACAATGGATGTCTTCCTCAGGGAAGATGACTGAGGGGCAGGCACTGATCTCCTCTCTGTAGTGGCCAGTGACAGGACATGAGGAAATGCAGCTGCGTCAAGGGAAGTTCAGATGACAGCAGGAAAAGGTTCTTCACTGAGAAAGGGGTTGGTCACTGGAACAGGCTCCTCAGGGAAGTGGTCACAGCACCAAACCTGTCAGATGTCAAGGAGCATCTGGGTGACACTCTTAGATATATGGTTTAGTTTTAGGCAGTCCCACAAGGAGCGGTGAGTTGGAATCAGTGATCTTTATGGGTCTCTTCCAATTTGAGATACTCTGGATTCGAAGACTACAAATTTTGAAGAAATCAGGCTTTTGTTTCCCTGCTTTACCAACTGACAGGAAAAAAACAGGATTTGGACATTCGAGGATACTTCATGCAGTTGTTTTCAAGATCCGTCCAAATTTCTTTTTCTTCCAACTGTATTGTTCTTCCAGAAGTCTCTGAGGGGATCCCTACTTCTATTCATGAAAAACAAGTCTTTATCATATCTTTGTGGGTATAAAAACACTTGGATAACCAGTGCAGGCCATGAAAGTGCACCAGATATACTCATGTATACATACTGAATACTGTGCCTGTCTTGTTTCATTTCCAAGACAGTAATTTTTAGTAGTTTTGACATTGAAATAACAGAAGAGTACATGTCATTATA
Organism: Formicarius rufipectus; assembly: GCA_013399695.1. Taxonomy (NCBI): domain Eukaryota; kingdom Metazoa; phylum Chordata; class Aves; order Passeriformes; family Formicariidae; genus Formicarius; species Formicarius rufipectus. The sequence goes on along the minus strand of VXAU01004261.1, from coordinate 484,742 downwards.
GAGATCTTTTATGAAAATAGAAGAGAACAGTGTTTTGTCCAAGACAGAGTATGACTTTTTTATTACTATGCTATCCTTTCAGATATTGGATATGCAAACTAGTCTTGGATACACCAAAGTCATTGTGACACTTTGACATCTGAGATCTCAGGCCCTTGATAACTGATAAAAGTAAAAATATTCTCAGATTTTTCAAAGACTTTCTATCCAGTGTGTATTAATATCTCTTCTAGTTTCCTCCATTAAATTGAGAGCCAAATTCTGATTCTTCCTTGTAGTTGGACAACTTGTGACAGCAAAATTTGGATCCATAGAGGAGAGAAAATACATGATAGCTGCATGTTAGAGTTTTCTTCCTTTACCCCTGTCTAAGGAACACTGAGGTTTTTTTGTAGGCAGTGGCTAACAGGTGGTTTTGTGCCAGGGCTGAAGGCTTTGTTTTGCATCCTCTGTCAAAGTTCTGTAATGTCATGATATGGAGATACAAGCACAGAGCTATTTTTAGCTTTCTGGAAGATTTTGGTTGCAGCAACTAGACAGCAGAGTATGTAGTTCTGTTTAGTAATGGCATCTGTTTCTCTTCCATTGTCTTCTCAAAGTTTTCTGGGACAAGGGCTACTGACTGCAAAGTCATTTATTTAGTTAATATTGTGGAGAACAAGGAAGAATCTGTGTTCCTTAGTTATGTGTGACTCAGTGCTTATTTATGAGGGATTATTTGCAATGGAAGTAGATCAAACAGGGCTGTCAGGGGAACCAAATGTAAAAAGCAACCAATTGCCTAGATAAGGAGCATCCCAACAAACATTTGAGCTCTAGTAATATCTGTGAAAAGGCTACTCCTCCACTCCTCCCCTGATTACCCAGCTGTTTGCTAAAGTCATGAACCTTAAGGTTAAAAGATCCACTGTGCAGGAAGGGAGGAGAGAAGTTGCTGCAGGCTGCTCTTGCCTTGCTAAGAGTCAGGGTCTGCACAGCACAGTCTCGAATTGGGTCAGCCAAAACAAACCAGAGCAGCAATAGGTACTTGAGGGAAGTGCTAAGTATAGGTAAGACACTATGTGCATAAGTCTCCTGTCTCTTCTTTTCTTGGGGTGCCATGCCTGTTTTGGCGAATAAATCGCTTTTTGTTTTGAAGAAACAGCTTCTGTTTTATTGCACAGAGTTGCTGTCCACAGACTCCCGAAGGAAAATTCTTGCAAGTGCCAAGCCTAGTTGGGCCTGCTCAGTAAAATGGTTCATCTGCAGTGCAGGGCAGTTCAGAGACCTGCCAGGAAGTGATTACACTACAGATCCTACCCGAAGGGAATGGAGATGCCGACGTGTCACAGAAACAGGATGAATTTACCAAACTGGAAAAGACCAGACAGTGTGCAGGAAGTAACCTTTTTCTTCAGTTTTTGAAATGGTCTGTCAAGGAACCTGACAGGTATTCAAGACATCTGAAGTATAACAGCAAGTCAGGCAGGTGGCATCAAGTAAAACCATCAAGCGGATGGCTGCCCTAGTGCCTTTGGTGGTTAATTGTCATGAGAAATGAACGTGCCTTACTAGTGCCTGCTTCCCAGCCATGCAGTCTGCTTCATGTGCAAAGGAGAATCGGTTGGTCTAGGAAATAAACAGCTGATTTGAGACCAAATTTTGGCTATTTCTGATGTGCAAAACTGAGGTCATAGAGCTGTACCATTTGAGCTTCTGATGTTAAAAGTGAACTAGTGTTTTCCTTGTGTCAAATGGTGTCACATAATGAAGATCTATATGTCCAGTTTTAACTTCCTATTTCCCATTTCAGAAAATGCAAAATAACCTAGCTAGATTTCTGAAATTCTGTGTATCAATGCATGTGTATTTTTGTGTTTATATAACTTGCCTTGGGATTTATTATGAATATCTGTGGAAAAAAACCGTAACTATGCATGCAAATAACCCATTAGATGTCTAGCTGTAGGTCTAGTTACGGCACAAGTCCATGCAGGATTAAAAATCTCTACCCAGCAAAGAGAAGCTATAAAAGTTGTTTTAGCTTATGTGCTGTCCACTCATTTTAGGTAGAGTTGTACCCAGGGATTTAGTAGAACTACTGTACAGAGATGTGCCTGCAAATGGTGGGGGAAGGCAAGTTATATCTCTGAAGAAAAGGCTGTTGCTCATGGTAAAGTGATTGCTATAGACCACTTTTTAAGGATATGTGCAAGGGAATTCTGAAGATTCTACATATTTTCCAATAGTGAGTTGCACCAAAGCAGCCTTTTTTGTTTGCTTACTGAGATTTTAAAAATTAATTTGGCTCCATCACAGTATCCACAAGCATTCATGCCAGTGTTTGGCATCGGCATTAAGTCATGTGAACTCTTGATACGTGCAGTGTATCATTTTGTTGGCAGTCAAAGAAGCCAGGTAAGATAATTGCTGCACCCATTACAATGAGTCCCTGGTGTACACAGGGATATTTTGGAGTTGGCTGTTAACAAATAATGCATCCATTATGGCAGATTGAGTGTCTTCTAGGAAGCATGGCCCAGTTCCATACCTTTATGTCAAGCAGTGGACTATTCTTCTCAATTAAGCAGAGATATATAATTGTGAATGAACAAATACTGTTTCTTGTCATCAGTACCTGTGGGTGCAATTACAGGGTTACAAACTCAAAGCCACAGTTGATGTTGGCTTGGTATGCCGGATATGGGGCAGGAGGCCCCACAATAAGATTGGCCAAGCTTGATATACAGGTAGTCAAGCAAGCCTATAAAGTGATTCCAGTTCCCATGCATAGTGAGAGGCATGCATTTGCATGCTATTACTTTGTTTTAATTGAAAGATAAAACTTAATTTGAACTCTTCACCTTGCTAATAATTTATACCATGACCTATATTTTCTCCTCAAGAATAAAGCTTCCGTCATGAATACTAAGGCCAAAATGGATGATCTAGACTTGATCAAATACATTATTCTTGTTTAGTTTTTATGGTGACCCTAATGTATAGCTCTGATAGAATCAAAGATCAGTAACTTTGAATTTGGAAGAGCACCTTTAGCATATGTATTTAAAATTAAGCATATGCTTAGATGACCTTAGGACTGGGAAGGAAGATAAACATTTGTTTAAGTATTTTCCTGAGTCAAAGCCATTGGGAGTTTCCTTCTTTCTATCACGAAGCAAAGTACTCATCAATTGATTTTTATAGCCAGTGACAGGTAGCCAACAAGAACAGATTTTGAGTGAGACATGTTGCATACCTGCAGCCTGGGTTTCATTACATAAGATGAAGGAATTTCAGAGAAAAAGACATCACCTGCATTCCAGAAATCAAGTAACTATAAGATCCAAATAGCTAAGGATGTATGAGGTGTGGGGGTTTTAGGGAAGGATAGCACCTTTCGTTAGACCAACTGATACAGCTAGGAAAAAAAGCAGGTAAACTTTAAGTAGTCCCAAGAAGCAGATGAAGAGACCAAGCTTGAAAACAGCCTCACAGGGGAATGTTTGGTTAACAATGTCAGTGTTGGAATTTTAAAAATATCTTGAATGATCATGTGCTTTTCTTTGTTATAGGTCCCTCTGCTTGTTTGAATCATACAAAAAGAACAGATAATTGAAAAATCTAACCCTTTATGCATCCATAAACATCATTCAAGATCTGAAGTGGCAAAAAAACATCAAGAAGTTCAGTTTATTCTCTTGTCTACAAGCCAAAATAAGTTTTAGTTAATTTTCTCTGTGTTCCTGAATAATGGTTCTAAGGGGGAAATATGTTGCTCTGCTGTAAAGTTTCTGTGCCAAGGAATTGTGTTTTGCCTCTGAATATTTAAGGTTGCCAATAAACCATTCTTGTTGGCAGGTTAATAAGATTATAAACACTGTGCAGTCCTGTGTTAATTGTATTTATGGGCAAAATTAAAACCTTTGCTAGCTATCTGAAAAGTAATACTCATTTTAAGTTGATAAAAATATTTCAAACTATTTCAAACTATTTACTTGCTCCTTATTCGATTTCAAAAAGGGCTGTAAATGGTTAGGGTGAAAACCAGAATAAAAGTCTAAAAGAAACAATCACAAGAAAAAAGTTATGGTACCTAAGTTGTTGTATGCTGGGGTCATTGGTTTTTAAAATTAAATTAACTTTATATCTCTGATGGAGCTCTGAGAAAGCAGGCAATCAGTAATGAATGTGAGACAGTGTCTATTGGAAAGTTACTTATGGGATATGATGTATAGAATGCTAATGTGCAGAGATATGCTGAACCCTAGTAACATTCATGGCACTTTAAAATTATTGAGCCACCTTAAAGGATCTTTATTTGCAACAGACTGTGAAGATTTTAAATAAGATTCGGAGTCCTACATATTGGTCCAAGATGTAGAATTCATTCCTGCACTGCAAAAAGTGAAGCTGGTTTATATCAGTAACCAGGACTTTTGTGGACTCTTGTTCAGGTCATGCATAAGTTGGCCCTTTGTTTCTAAATTGGTATGACTGTTGTATGTTGTCTCACAAATATTTATAGCAGCATCTTTTTCAAATGTTAACTACTTTGGTAGTTGTTGTTGTATATATATTTTGAAAATATTTCATTAAATTGATTAACTTAAAAAGGACAAATGAAAATGTTTTTTCACATTTCCTATATTGTAATGAAACTGAAAAAGAGGAAGTTTGTACATTTACATTTTTATAATCATAGACTAGAGTGGTGGCAGATTTTTTTTTTTAGCTGGAATTTAAAATGTATAGCTATGGACTGTTGAAAGCATGGGAATATTTAGCCATCTTCATTTAATGTGACTATATATTGTAAAATACTGATGTCTGTTAGTGCCACGAATAAAAACAAAATCCAAACCTAACATGGCTTGAAATAGCTTTTTTGCCAAATATTTTCTATTTACAGAAAGAAATTAGAACTAAAGATGGACTTGAGCAAACCAGTGTGATGTGCTTGATATCTCAAATCGAATATAAAACATCTCAAGCCAGGAAAGAGCTCACAACTAAGAGTCTGGTAATGCAGTAGAAATCACCAACTAGTATCAGTGTGTCAGTTACATACATTTCAATAATGATGCAGTTAGGAAAGCTAATATATTAAGAATTAAGGTGCTCTGTTGCACCACAGGATAAATAAGATCATCTTTGTTTCTGTGATTAGCCTTCTTTTGCCTTAAAAGTCTTCTCACAATGCTGAAGATCAGGAATTCTAACATGTTGAAAATGCTATCGCAGGAAAGGATTCAGTCACTCATAAGTTTGAATGCTGCAGACAGTCCCAAAGCAAAGACAGCTTTGTTAGGTGCTGCAAGACAAAATTCAGTGCAGGTCTCTTTCTTCTTGTTCTCAGACCTGAAGGCCCTGGGCACTCCTTACTAGTGCCCTTTTAGTGTAATAAGTTATGTGAGTACTTACTTTTCAATGCAAGTAAGATTTTTAGGTGATAATATCCTCTGTACTTCACAATGCAAAGGTTCTGGTTCTGGATGCTGGCTCTGTATAGAACTGAAGTTTCTAAGTGTTATTCATGGGGAAACTTCTGAGTATTGAATTCCCACATGCAAAATGCTATAAAAACAGGTACAAGATAAGAAGATGTTGTCTTTACTGTGACGAAAAAAAAAAAAAAAAAAAAAAATACAAAATACTGGTGCCTCAGTCACCCCTCAGACTAAAAATGGAGAGGGAGTTCAGCTGTCTATAGTAGGAAGCCTAGACTGGGTGTTCATTCTCTTCTCGTGTTGATGGGAGTTGTTCCTGCTCTTTCCATCATTCAGGTGCAGATGAATTCTTGGTAGTAGCTCAATTTAATCCCAAGTGAATGCAGATTTAATTATAAATCCATTTATAATGCAGTCTAGTTACTGGTATAGCCCTTTCATACAGTAACTTTCTGTTAAAGCTTTTAGATGTAATAATGGTTAAATCATCCTAAGTTAAAAGAAAAACCCTGAAATGTGTTTGGTAAAGACGGCATGTCCTAAGTACCAAGTTTTTTTATCTAAATGGATTCTCTTACTGTCCCTAACTGTTTGCTGGTGTAGGCAAAGCCTGTGTCTAGAGGTTAGTCCCTGACGTGTCCTGTCATGGCACTTGTAACTGCAGAGTCTTCAGGCTGCTTTCTTTTCTGAAGGACTGAAAGGAGGTCAGTGAGCTCCCCTTTTCCATAGTGTAGCTTTCAATCTAAATTGTCCTCACATGCTCTTGCCTCAGTTCAACCAGAGGAAAGAGTCTGACATATGCCTGATTCATCTTTTGGATTGTCTTTTTTAGTAAGAGATTAAAACGAGGTGAAAAAATGGTACCACCAGGTGAACTGAATGCAGACTTTGGATTTGGTATCTTTATTTGTTTTACAGGTATAAATTAATGGTCAGAGCTTAGAGAAATCCAGTCTAATGTCTCAAAGAAAAATTTGTATGTCTCCCCTCCCCTTTTTCTATGTGTTTTTATTAACTTTCTTTTTAAACTTGAGTTCAGAGTATTACTCAACCATTAAGCCAGCATTAAATCTCTCTGATTAAATATTTAATTTTAAATAATATTGGTTGTCTGCATGAGCTATTTAACTTACAGGACTTCATTATATATTCTTTTTTCTTGTAGAAACAGCCTGCTAATGCTAGTCATGCAAAGTATTGGACCTGAAGACTTTGACATGCACATCAATCTGCAGAGTTTCGGACATGGCAGGGTTCAACTTCCCCACCTAATACAACTGATTTGCACAATTTATGCTACATTTGCCACAGCCAAAAATTGGCACTTCATCAGTGTGTAGAAAAAAGGAAGAGAACAAGAGATGCATTTATGAAACAATGGATAATTCCACTCCAATATAGCTTTCCTTCTAACCTCTTCAGGAAAGAAAGAAGCACTTTTGTTGTTGGGTGCTGCTTAGCATTAAGCACAAGGTTTAATTTAAATCCAAAGACCTGCACAAATCTTGATTTGAATCAGTTTGTCTGAATGAAATGTTTATAAATTGGTTCTTTGTTGGTGCAATATGAAAAATAGTTGTCTTCTGCAACCGTTAATTTGCAACTTTTACATATTTAGAGTAATCTATTTGTGTGTATTGTTTCTCTACTCATCTCTAATCCTCTTCTGTGTTACATATGTATTGTGTGTACGAACATGCTTTGCCTCTGAGACTTCTGTTAACATTTATTAGACTATTCCCATTCTTACTCCATTTGTTGCTGCTGACCACACACCATAAAATACGCCATGCCCCTGCTGTGGCTTTAGGTGCCATAATGATTGCATTCCCCCACTTGTAGAAAGGGACTTTTGCAATGAAGATTGAGTTTCTTTTTTAAACATAATATGAAACAAAGAAATTCCTGATTGTTTGGTAATGGATTTGGTGCATCACTGTTCCAATCTGCTTTTCTTTTTTTTTTGTTGGTGAGTAGGGTATGGAGTTTGATTCATTGCTGATGTCTTCCTTTGGCTAGACAAAGTTTCCATGAAGTTGCATCCTCAGAGTTGTTCATCAAATATGCTAAGATGAATTAATCTTTCTAAGAGCAAAGAGGTACTTTTTTTTTTTTGTTACTGTTACTAAATATCATTAAGCATTTGTTAAAGCATAATTTGCTTAAATACTAACTGGTTACATGATGCTGCACCAGATATAAAAGTCCCTCTCTCCTGTACTTGTCTACCAACTTGAGGATTTTTTTGTTCTTTTTTAAACAGTTTTCTGATTTATTGCAATATTGAAGACTTCAAAAAGAGATAGAAAATAGAACTACTTAACAAGAATATTGTATTTTTCACACTTAAGGATTTTAGGAACAAGCTCGCTTCCATAGTCTGTTCCCTCCCATCACTCATTCCATATGTACAGGAGCATGCACACACACACAGTCTCCTTCGTCATTTCAGAAGGTCAGGAATAGTTAAAAAAGCATTTCTACCATGGGATCCTTTTCCATTTTTAACAGTAGCTTTTTTTGTCCTGTACAAAGGAACTTTCAGAAAGTCAGGGACCAAGTTTTGATGCAGTCACAACAGCTATACGCAGTCACTGCTGGAAGCAATGTCAAATCCAGTTCCAGATAATGCTATCTTCAGCTAATTTCTTTTCTTTTCTTTTTTTTTTTTTTAGTTCTTTCCTTTTTTGTCTGTGGACTGATAAAAACATGTCCATGCCATGTCTCGTTTCTAAGGTCAGTATTGTGCTTAAAGCCCTACAAGGTTTTCCCCTAAACAAAGCATACTGGTGTTGCAGTTGAACACCAGACTGAAAGAAGACATTATTCATACACAAACGCCATTGTCTAGTTTGCAAGTCAGGAGTTGAAAAAGGAAACCTTATTGAAAGAACAAGACTGTGGAACATCATTGTCCTCTACATCGGAACCTGTGTTTACTGCCATAGAAACAAAGTAAGCACAGTGCAAATAGGCATTGCTTTCCTTTGTCTTGTTTTATGCATTCAACAGAGGGGTTTCTGTCTGAAACTCTGGCATTTGCCCCTTGTGGTGCTTGGCACGGATGAGTGGGTCAGAACTCCAGGGTTCTGATTTGGGTGGCAAGGGCATCACTGATAGATTGTGTCACTGGTTTGGGTTTTTGGTTTGTTTTTTTAATCTTGTGATAGACAAAAGTGTGGTTTGCTTTCACCAGTACTCGAGATGGCAAACCAAGTGCTTCTGCTGAAGTGATGAGCAAAGGCTCTACAGGTGAACAGCAGTTGAGGTGGAGAGTGATTCATGATCCAGCATTTGCCAACTCCAGTACCCAAATCCCAGTAGCCAGTAGCATGCACAATTTCATTTTCTTAAACCAGAGGTAATGATAATGGTAAAGAGAGGGAAATGGATGCATGTGCCTTCTGACAGAACCTAGGAATGAGCGGCCTGAAGAGCTGCAGCCCTCCCTGCCACAGCAACATCTAACAGTGCAAGTGACCTACAGGAGGTGCCTTAGTAAGCAGCAGGTCCACCAAAACTACTGATAGATCTGAATTTTGGAAGTTATCAGCGAGATCCTGAGACTGCACGTATCTCTCCTAATACAGCTACCTGGTGGGTTAATGTGCTCAAGACCAGAATCAGCTATCCCCTGTATAAGACCCTTTGCTGATAAAATCCAGCCCTCAGTCCTTCAGTCAGCTCAGATGGCAGCTGTGACCAGCACGTTCCCTAAATAGCCAGCACCAAACACAGCAGTGGTTTGGCTGCCTACATGGTGCCTATCCCCTCATTCATTCATTAGCCTTGCTGCTAATGTTCCAAACTTGCCTACTTTTGGAAGGAACTCTCAGAGGCAATTTGCTGACAGCCAGTGCCGCAGCACTGCAAAGAGTTATATTTTTATGTGTTGTTGAATAATTTAGCAACATTTCTGTGTTATGTAAAATTACTGCTTTACTGCTACCAGGGCCAGTGTTCGTACAAAGTGTTCTCTAAGCCCAGTTGTACAAGTTAAAGCTTGCTAGTTTTATCCTATGCATCTGTCATTAGAACTTTTCCAGGTTCAAACTGGGAATCAGAGCAGGTCTCTCATTCCAGGAGAGGGCAGTTCCACGTTCTCATTCTCCTTTATAGTCCTGATAATCCTACCTATTGCCAAGTAGTCAGGTTTGCATCAGGTTGTGTATTAGTGCTGGCTTTCCCCACAGAGAAGGATGCTGTGTAATATTTTTTCCTATAAATGCCATGGAAATCCATCCTCATAGACCTTTGCGTTATATTAAGGAGCAAGCTAAGATATTTTTCATGCAGAATGGCCACAGGTTTCATCCCCCTACCATGTGGATGAAGCCTGTGCACTTACATGGGCCAGGACCACAGAATATGGGCAAATGTAGATATATCTGGGTTTGGTTTCAGGTTGGAAATTGTTCCTTTGAGATTCTGCGATTTCTATAGTCAGAATGGGATTAAAAGGTTAGGAAATGAAAGCAATATTATTGCCACCCAAAAACACATTTGCAAAGATAAAGTGAGATTGAAAATCTGCAGTAATTTAAGATGGGGCCACATCTAGAAATGGAGGAACTCACAGGCTTCCTCAGGACTCTGCATCTCAGCTATTGCTTCTGCTGTAGTCTACAAGTGTTGCCAAGAGATGCTTAGTTGCAAATGCAAATATGTTCAAGGCTGAAGGATCAAAGAGCAATTAAATTAAAAACTGCTGACAGGTCAATCTTAATAGTCATTTCCATGCTGAAATAAGTCAATAAATCTTAGCATGCAATAAATCTCACCACATAAAGGTGGGCTTGCATAACAGGAAAATGTAGTAAAATACAGCAATATATTTTATGCAAATGCTTTTTAAAAGTAATGAGTAGCATGTTTTATTCATCTTGTCCTGGCATCAAAGCGGTCAAGAAGACATTGGACTTCTGGAATGGGTTAATCCTCTGCAGCAGCAGTATGCTGAGCAGGCAGAATGCCTTCTATTTATATTACTATTTACTTATATTTGTAAATACAAGCCTTAATTGAGCTCCTAAGCCCTGCTGTGTTTGGTACTGTGCAAACACCATGTAAGTGACTGTCCCTGCCCCAAAGACCTTTACAAACTAGAAAAGTCAGAAGACGAGAAGAATGGGAGCAAAGCAATCATGTGAGTTGCCTGAGGTCACCCGAGATGTTAGTGGCAAAGACAAAACTGGAGCTCGAGACACCTGTGTCATTCTTTGGTCCTGTTCTCCTAGTCATGCGGCTTCCTGGCCTATATACTAAATACAGTAAGTACAGATCAAATAAGAAACGAAATCAACCTCTCATGGTATTGTTCAAGCTTCAGAGGGGCAGAGAAACAGCTGTTCAGCTGGCTTTCATAGCAGACACCTTAACGTATCCGGGTGTTTTTATCTGTTCTCCCAAATGTATTAAGGAGGACATATTAGATTATGTCCCTGGGTACTTGTATCTATAACTAGACACATCTCCAACAAACACATAATACAATAGGGATTTGGAATCCAGCTGCTAAATTTAAAACAGATTTTCTGCATGGTAGAAGTTCCCTGATCATTAAATAGCTTGTATCTCCATTACGGCTTCCTGCCCACCTGTAGCTATACTGCCCACTATCCCCAAGGGAAGACCCAAGAGGAAAAAGTTCCTGATGCTGCTGCTTCAGCAGCGACTGAGTGCTGTAACAAGGATCTTTCTATTAGCCCCTGTATAAACACAGGATGGCAGACCAGGCAGGCAAGTCCGGGTGGAGCGAGCATGGATCGTTTTAAATCATTTGCACATTCTAAATCACTGGGCACGATCTGCAAAGAGTAGATCTTGTGTTACATGCTGCACTTGGGAGGCAGTGGAGACTATTTTCAAGCTAATAAAATTCCCAACAAATGACCCAGCACAGGAGAAGTCCTGTTCTCAAAGAAAAGCCTGACATCAGCACAGGCTCACAACTTGCCCTTCTTTTCACAGTGAAAAGGCTGAGGATTTTAACCCCAATTCTAAAACAAGTCAAAACTTGGTGAGTGCAACAATTGCACAAATGAAAACAAGGGCTTGGGGACAACTTGTACTTCTCCCCATTCGCCCCCTAACTTTTTTCATCAATTCAGAAGAGCTGTGTGGTCTATGGCAAGATGCAGTACCTCACTTCCTGTGTTTTTCTGGTGACAGCATAGAGTCCAACCCAGGATAACAAAGTGCTGTATGTTCTCAAAACTGGGAACAAAAGATGAGGATTTCTTGTTTTCCTCAGGATGCAGATCTCATGTTACATGACTAAGGGTGCAATGCAAATTAGATTTCAAAAGTAATTTCAACCGGTTCACTTTGCATACCCTTAACCAGAAGAAAGTTTTCCACCATTACCAAAAGTGGCGAAAATGCACTTTTGCCTCATATGCCCAGGATAGTAAATTGCCACCAATAATCAAAGGTGACATGAGAAAAAATAGGTTTAACTTGCCAGGGGTTATTTCTCCCAAGAGCAGGTAACGTTATGCTCCATGGCAGCAAACCAGTCCAGCACTGAAGTCTGCCAGAGAAATACCAAATGGAAGATGTAAACCTGGTTTTATAAGAAATGCATCCCAGCTCTACCTGACCTGTGCCTAGGAGCAGTTTTTATTTTTCATTGTGTGAGGCAGAATTTTCAGAGATGAAGAATCATGAGTCAGACACACAAAATCATGAGACCAGTATCCAGTATGATGAGGGTTGCATTTTTCTGTTTTTAAGGGAACAGGTTCTGCCATGTGGTTTGGTCTGCCTGATTTCTGAAACTCCTTTGTCTATCCACGGGGTGTGGGTATGGCTGTCAGCACCAACCTCTCTCTCGCCTGGTCCCATCAGGCAGGGAAACCCAAACTGGCCCCAAAGGCAGTAAGCAGTTCCAGGAGAAGGGATATTGAGTCAGCATAGTGCTTGGCCAGCCCTAGTGAGCACAGCTTCTCACCCAGCCCCTGCCCACTAGTATCTCCACACCAGGCATTAATTGCTTCTTGAATGGGAAAAGAACCAGAATAAGAAAGATTAAAATACAGTGTTCCCTGTGAGCACTGTCATCACTCTGGGAAGCATCCCTGGCTGCCAGACTACTGAATATTTGACCCACATTTGCTGATGAGCAGTAAAAGGTAGTCCAAACTAGTGCTCAAAAAATATCTAGCCAGATTATTTACTAAGACAGTTTTTAAAGTATTTAGGGGGTGGGGGGAAAGGAGCCTGTATAAAGCTTTTGCTCAGGCCTGGTCAACTCAGGTTTTGTTCTGGTACAGCTATTTTCATCAGAGGTGTGATTTTTTTTACTGAAAGAGATAAACCAATATAACCACTAGTTGGGGATGCTGTTGTACTGGCACAAAGGTGTTTTACATCAGTACAGCTTATTCACCTACTTGTATGAAAACAGAAATTTAGGCATAAATAAGCTTCTTTATACTGGCATAACTGTTTCTACCCTAGGGAAATTATACCATTTTTACTATACTAATATAGTTACACTTTTGTGTGTTGCCAAGCCTTTGCAGTGGTACACCTTCTGTGTAGAAAAGCCCTCATGGCATCCAGTGCCTCACTGTGCCAAAAAGCAGCAGAAAGTCAATGCAGTTATTCAGGTATTAGTTATTCCACTATTCAAGCTATCAAAATATGGTGGAGGAGAAGGAGTGTTTTTGTTTAGTTTTGTTGGGTGGTAAAATAGTCCATATATCTGGCATCAACTGGCGATGGTTTTTGCTGGTATCTAAAGGCAGCAGACAACAAAAATGGGAGTCAATTTTTTGCAACACATTCCAACAGGAAGTTACTTTTCCAATGTCTGCTTAAGTTAATTTTACAGGAGAGAAATAATGCTTTGGTAGCTGAAACCTGTCTCTGCTTGGCTCTGCTTTGGAATTGAGCATCCTTCCCTTGCTCACACCTAGGTATCTCCAATTCAACTCATCATGAAAGAAGTAGAAGCAGAAAGCCATTATCCTGTGAGATAATAGCCTATTCATTTGTCATTGCTTTCAGACAGTATGTGAAGCAGGAAAAAAAAGAAGAAATACAACTTTTGGGGGTAGTCAGCAATTATGTGAAGATTTTCACCTTAAAATGCCTTGCAAACTCTAGTTATATTTAAACTCATATCACTAGAATATGTCTGTGTGAGTCTACCCATGTGAATGCTCTGTCCTCTTTTATATGCTCTGTGTAAACATATAAGGAAGATAGGCAGCAGTCAGCAGGTCAGTATATGTAACAAGAAAATGAGTAAACTGTGCATAGCTGTGGTTGGGAAACATTTGAGCTCCTGCTCTCGGGACTCCTGTGGGAGGGGAGTGAAGGGAAGGGAAGGACAGGACATATTGTCTCTCACAGCGTCTAGTTACACTCAGAAATGGAGTTGGCCTCTCCATTTATGTGATAAGAAAAGTAACTTGAAAAATGAGGTAGAAATGATTTTTAAATACCTGCTGACAGTACGATTACTTACAGCATTATTGATGTATGCAAGCTGGTGACCCAAGTCCTTTCCCACTAAATACAAATTCACATTTTCCTCTCTTGGTCTGTCATAATTTAGAGGTTGTTTTGGAAGTGTGAAAAATTAGTTCACTTGCTATCCTGGTGGCCATTATGAGAAAATCACAAAGTCAGAGCAGTGGTTTGATTTTTATGACTGAGGTCTTCTGCAGACATGAGTCTATTATTCAACTGCAGAGCTCTGTGGCCCTTGAAGCTGAGTTGCAAGGGTGAAGGTCACTGCTCTGCCAGTAATCAAATTGCCATTACATGAAGTTTTAATCAGCAAATACTGAATGGATACAGCTCTGGTACCATACTGTTAAGTACAGTGGCATTTGCCCCATAAGTGACTGTAGATCCTTATTGTTAAATCAGTTCTGCCTGTTTACCTTTCAGCTGCAGATTAAACGTATGAAATGTGCCATAATCCAGCTTTTCCCACATCAGAGGCTTGAAGAAACCGCTTTCCTGTAGCATTGCATATAAAGAGGTAGCATTTCTTCATTTGCCTCACATATCAGAATTCAAGGCAGTCAGTCATTCATTCTACATCATAAATAATACATGTACCCAACCAAACACAAAAGGCTGTACTTCTGTCTGTTTTCCTTCCACACTTTAATAAGATCATCTGAATTTCAAGATGAAATGTGCAGTCTCATATTTAAATCATTAGGTCCCTGTGTGGTATTTCGTCTCATTTTTGCAAGGTCAGGGTGGCCAACGTGGTCAAAGAAAGAAAGATAATGACTTTATCAGCAGAAAAAATGTAACTCGTTCAGGGTGAAGAGGAAATAGGGGACCCATAGAGGGTGAAGACTTGCTGGAGGTTTGCAAGAGAGCTGTAAATCAGTGGTTTACTACAATGAGATGCAACTTCCCTGTGGTACAGTGTCCTGCCATAATGAGCCCTCAGCTCCTCTGTTAGCTCTTTCCCAAGTTTCATTTGCTGAAAGGGTAGCAGTCCAACTTCCAAAATACATGTGGCAATTTTACGGAAACTGGAACAGTCACCCAAGGGAAACAAAATTTCACAATATCAGTATGTGGCCAGGAGCTAAAACCTCCTCGTTTCTGAGCAGTTTCTGGCTGAGATTCCCTCTTCAGAACAGGGAATGAGACCTGAGACCTGGCAGGCCTGGGTTACATTTTTGCCTCCTCAGACTTCCTTCCACCTTGATCCTGGGCAAGTCACTCCATTCTTGTATGTCCCGGTTTCCAGGCCTTTGTTTGTACAGGATATCCTCTCTGCTGTCCTCCCCTGTCCTGTCTGCTTCAAAGGAAACCTGACAGAGTGTCTGAATTGGAAAGCATTGGAAAGGTCCAAATTTTGGGCAGCAGTTCTGATCCTCCTGACATATCCCTATTATAATAATAGGACAGTTATTTTAATCCATCTATACTAGCTTCCCTGGATGTGAAACTGAAGATATTTATGGTGAGTTTCTGCCTCATAAAGGTATTGGGGGTAATGTTTGTGAGGCACTGGTTAGATTAAGGGTGCTAACTTGTCTTTATTTCCAGATCTCAGCAAATGCTCATATAAATGCATTAGGCACAGGAGTAAATGCTACAAGTCTTGCTAGTTTTAGCACAAGCAGAAACAGGACCTCAATCACAATCCATGAGTGAGACAAAAATTTGGCAGGCAAAGTACCCTATATGCTCATGTCATCTTTATATAACCACTTAACCAAAAAAAAAAGAAGGTCACCTATAAATCCAGATAGAGCTACACAAATGAACTCTAAAGGTAGTTTACAAAAAAAGATTTCCAAAGCCCATATGCTTGTGTATGAGACTCAAAATGTTATCTCGGACCACAATAACCTTGGCAATACCAGGACCACTCTCAGCAGTGACAGCTTGGTCACAGGATAGCTACAGAAGTGCATGATTAAATGTAGATTATTGAATGGGTAACCCTAGCAGAAGTGTCACGTCTTGCCCCCTAGTTATAGCCATGGTACATTTTGCCCAGCTAGTTAAGTCTTCTATGATTCTGTGATGCTCCTTACAGGACCTTTCAGTAAGAAGAGAGATCACAGAGGACCTTTATGAGGAGCTAACTCTCAGGTGGGGGAGGTCTGCCAAATGCCACCACAAACTTTAATCTGAGTAAGTTCATCCAATAATAGTCTAGTTTGGGCTAATTGTGATCTTTTGGCAGGTCGCTTTTCCCACTGTGTCAACTGTTCAGGCACCCACGGGTGGAGCACTGTCCTGTGGCACAACATCCTTTGCTCCCATCATCTCTCAAGCAGCCCCATTTCCAGCTGTGATGCTGGAGGCAAGAGCAGACCTTGGCCACTGGAGTGGAGCTCATGGCTTCACTGCTTGGCGGAGAGGTAGAGATTTTCAGAATTCAGACTCTCCTCAAAGCCAGCACAGCCAGACCATAGTGGTCAACAAACCAGTGACCACAGAGCAGTCATTGGCCCAAGCTGAAGTTTATTCATGAGAGGAATAGATTATTTTCCCCTTCAATTATCTTTTTACTGCTGAAAGAAAAAAAAATTAAAAAAAAAAAAAAGAAATCCTTTAATTATATGTTTTCTTTTTCAAGTCCAAGGGTTCAAGATAGACTAGTAGGCTTAAGAAAGGAAATGCCCATATAGGATAAAATGAAGAATTATGACTATTTGAAACACATATTCTTTCCTACTTCTTTTTTTCTCTTCTCTAAGTGGCTGAAAGAAGATGGTCTGATAGACATGTTCCTGAAAAACTCTTTGTACATGACATATCTAGAAATCTCAATAAATATGTACAATTAGTTATATTGACTGACTTATATCTAAATTAATAAATAATAAATAATAATAAATAAATAATAAATTAATATCCCAACCCAGATGGAATGAAAGAAAGATCTTACTCTCTCACACACACACACGCACACACACTCAAGCAGGTGTCATACCTCCCGAGGAGGTTAAAAAGGAAACCTGTAAAGTGATGGATGAAAAGAGTCCTCTCTGTGTTTATTTAAATATGCATCTTCTGCAGAGTTTATCTAAACCCTGAGCTCTTAAAGATGCTGATAAGCAAGATAGACCTATTAAAGCCCCATTTGCAAATTTCCAGAACATCCAGGCCCCTATCAGCTGAAACCCCACTGTCCACAGAGCCCCCAGGCTCATGTAGAAACATTAGTGATGTCTGAAAAAGCATGGTGTGTTGCATCTCCATGTCTATAACCAGTGAGAGTCCACAGCTCCCTTCTCCCCTCAGCAAATACTGCTCAAGCATCAATAAATATTACTTTTCTTCAGGTCCTGACTCCTAGCCTAACTTTCTCCTGGGTCTTGTGCCACACATTTTAAGCCAAAGGCTGAGGTTTTCCTTAGAAACTTCCTCCCTAGCTTCCCTTGCTCGTCCTGGCAAGCAACCAGCTCAGCTGCCAGCATAACCCTGACTCCTCCTGAAAAACAAAGCCAAGCCTGAGCTTGGCTTTCTTCCTCCTGGAGGGCAAAGGTCTTTCCAGATGCCTGGATGGCTCAGGCTACCTAGGGGTAGTTTTCTGATGCTCAAGCAAATCTTCTGGAGGGAAGAAGCCATAAAGAGAGCAGGGGCAGGGAATCACCTTTCAAAAGTATCCTGGTGCAGTGTGCCTCCTGCAGCATGGTGGGACCTTTCAGGATTACCTCAGAACTGTATCTCAAGGAGTGAATTCACTGGTAATGGCCTTAAGCCTTTTTTACACATGCCGTCCTAGAGCCAGATGGGATCTGGGCCAGTTTCTGGAGTAATTACGGTCCTAAGGGGTCATTTGATAGAAGACAGTCAAAGGCACACAGCAAGAACCTGCTCCTACATGGTTCCCTTTAAGCACAGTCCCATAGCTGGGGGTTAGCGAAGGAATGACCATAAGTGCTCTGCATGTCTTGCAGCCTCCCTTCTCCTGCCCCACCGCAGTCTGTTTAATTAAAACTCCACCATGACTCCTTTGTCTCACAAATCAGCTTCTCCAAGAGTGAAAATCTCACCCTCAAATCACAAACAAAAGTTTCTAGGTGACACAGCTCACATTTTGCTCTAGCTCTATATGGATGGTATATGAGCTGTCACTCCCTTTTGCCAGGTCTTGTGTATGTGATTTTCCTGAGTCTGTGAGCTTCCTAAAGCAAAATTTCCCATGGGGATGTAGAGCTGGAAAGGGTCTTTTTGGTCTTCTGCTGCAAGCCACACTTACTGTTATCCCATTCACAGATCATCACTTTTCCAGCACTAAGGTTTGGAGCCTTAATAGCAGCTGAAAGGCAATGGCAGTCCTTCTGTCCCTTGTTTAAGCCTAGTCAACATGTGTTCCTGGGCAGTTTACATTTCTTCTATCTTTGCAAATGTTGGAGAAACACTGCAAAACTTGTGAGTTGAAAAATTGGACTAAACATTGACTTTCACTGACTTCAACAACAAAGAGCTCTTAGATATGTCCCTGCCTCTCCTATACAAGTTCAAACCACAGCCCCATATCAGGCAGCCGCTGCAGCAGGACCAAAGGGACGTTTTCTCCCTTCTGCAGAGATACTAGCTCGCTTGCAGCCATGTAGCTGAAGAGTGTATTTGCACAGCAGAATAGCTGGTAGCTATTGTGGTAGAAATGGGCTCTGTAGTGTGCTCAGCCTTGCAGGTAAGTACCTGCCTTCTTAACAAGCTGTTGTTTTGGGGCAATTTTTAGGATCATCTTCTATTACAACAGTCCAGGCTTAAAAGCTTTGATGTCTCTGTGATAGAACCTTCTGCTCAAGACAGGTTTTTTCCTCCTTTATTACTCCAAAAGTGTATGAAGAAGTCTTAGAAGATGTATTTTACTTTTTTTTACCAGTAAGGTAGTTTTTTGATAGCCCTGTTCATACCTGTCAAGAGGAGTAATGAAGTGGATTGTGAGATTTCTCTACCACTTGCTGAAGAAACAAAGTCCTATATTTTTTAAGAAAGTTTTTCTCTCAAATTCTGGGAGTTCAGTGCGTAGAAGCAAAGAGCTGAGCACATTTGGTCGCTTTGCTGGTGGTAGTGGTACTCCACAGGCTCTGATGCTACAAGACACAGGTGGCTGGCTTTCCCCAAGTCCTCAATGCTCACATCAAGTATGACAGCAAGAGATATGCCTGAAAGTCTGAGCTGGAAGAAGAAAAAGACAGAGAGAACCTGAATTTCTGAGCTAAAGTTTAAAGAAAATACATAAACAGCTTTCCTGTCTTTCATGACATGAGAGCAGTCAGGCAGGCAGACTGGACTTTTTGTTAAGGCTCTCTTTAAGACCTTAAAGGAGTTGAATAAAAGGGACAATCTCATATCTTTCTTTTCTAAGGGTACTGACTATAATGCATGGGTTTTATCTGATTAGAGGAGCAAAATCCTGACAGAAGAGGAAAAGATGTATCATTTTCTGAGGGAATGCTTCCTGCTGGTTTTTGTAGCCCCTGGACGAGGCTGTAAGCCTTTGGACATGATAAACTCTGTGACCTCCTCATAGGAATGAAAGGTGGTTTGATTTCTTTTTCCACTTTCTTTTTCCTTTTTTTTTTTCCCCCTACTGCTTCAAGTGATACGCAGCTTGGCTGAAGGCATTAAAGGACATTAAATTACTCAGTTTCCAGAGCTCACTTTCCTTCTTAGAAGGACTGCTTCTCTTTTTTTATTTTCAACTTAACAATTTGATGCTGCTGTCTGGAGAAAGGTCAGGTCTGATCATATTGCACAGCATTTGAGTATTTTTTAAGATGGGAAAAGGCTGGGTGCTGCCACTCTCCATGCTGTGCAGGTTCTGTATCGCACTGAATATTGGAAAAACTTCTGAAAAATTCATTAATAGAATTGAGGTCCATTTTTAGGGTAAAATTACTCTGTAGAGCATTTGCAGGTGTAATTTCTCTATTAAATAGAGGTGACATCTTAATTGCTGGTTGTGGACAAATCCTCTTCTTCTAGAGTAAAGGCAGCCCCGGCTGAGTCTTATCATGGCCTGAACACCATGGCCTGAGCTTCTCACTCTAATATACTCATCAATTATATATGTGGTACCAGCTAATGCAGGAGCTCCTTCTAGGTGGAGGGACCTCAATGAAAATTTCTGTGGCCTTTTATCTTCTAAGCCATCGTTGGCCAGTCACTGCCTGTCACACCCCAGGTGCCAAAACGCCAGTGAAAAGACCCAGTGTGCCCTAACCTGTGTGGTCCAGGGATACAACACAGGTCTCCCACCACTGTTACTGTACTTGGAATTACATCATCTGTTTTACCCACAATCCCTCTGACCAGTTCAGGTTTCTCCCCTGCTTCCAGGCACTCTAGTGCCCATATCCACAGTATCTCAGATGCACCCCAAATGCTGTTAGGTGTTTGTCCAAGCAAGCTATAAGATGCCTGAAGACCAGCAGATGCTGCTGACAGGGCCAGTAAGCTGGGCAGCACAGTCAGAATTGTTGTGGCTTGCTGTGCACTTCCCAGCCTGGGCCAGCACCATGGGATGGCCAGTCAGTCCTTTGGCTTTGGGGAGATCACATGGTCGAAACAGAGTTTTGCGAACCCAACACAAATTTCCAGTATGAAGGAAGAGCTGGATAACTGTGTGCCTCATGTCTTGTCCTTCCAACCTGCCTTCAGATGCCACATCACTGT
The DNA here is from genome assembly GCA_013399695.1 of Formicarius rufipectus. Lineage (NCBI taxonomy): Eukaryota > Metazoa > Chordata > Aves > Passeriformes > Formicariidae > Formicarius > Formicarius rufipectus. The sequence continues at coordinate 464,181 of VXAU01004261.1, read as the reverse complement.
TTGCATCCATGTCACTCTTTGGTGTAGGCTCTTTCTGCCACTGCCTTCAGACAATATTCCCCACTCTCCTACACTTCCCACCTCAGCAATACATGTCTGCTCCTTCTGTAACGTCTTGCACTAGTCCACTCCTGCCAGCCAAACCAACTGGGATGCCTGCCCCATGCACCTATAAAACCTCCCTGATTAAAGAAGCGCACAAAACCTCCTGGCTTTTTCCTGGAGTTTCTGGAACTTAGCTGCAGTGAAAGGGGTTTTGCCCTTATTCCTTCCCCACTCAGGGAAAAGTGCTTCTCCTTCTTCCTGCACTCAGGGGCATGCTCCCTTGCAAAGTCGCAATTCCTGCTGCACACACATGCAAACACACACACCACAACCCTGCATAGCCACCCTTGGCTCACAGTCCTCCCTCTCCCTATGAGCTTTGGGGTCTGTTGCAGGGATCTGCTCTTGAGTCCCACATCACTTCTCCTGTCTGTGCATGGTGGTTGGGTCATCTCTCATCTCCTACCATCTCACTTTCCCCAGCACCTCTGGAACAAGGTTTCCAATAATGCTGGATGAATACTGGTATTTCTTGCATCATTCAGTCGTATCAGGAAAATACTTGAGCTTCTGAAATACGTATGAAATGTATGCATCATCTCATTAGCATAAGCAAATAGAAAGTACATTAGGAGTTATTCTACCAAATTAATGCGCTTAATTTAAACTTCTGCTGTTTTAAAAGTATGTACTTTAGGTTGTCTGTTTCTTTTCCAGTTTTGGAGTCATTCAGTGCAGTTGGGAAGACACAGAACTACTATTTCAGAAGTGACAGTTGGCCTTCAAATGACAGCACTACATCCAGGCAATGGGCTGAGAACAGAAAAAGAAAACTAACATAATGCAAAACTCATGATGAGATCCTGAGCTGTCAACATCAAATACTTCAAGATAATTAGAAGACCAGACATGTCTACCCCAGATGGATACTTGATTTACTGCATCACAAATATGTGCTCGTGGGTCATTTAATCCCTGCTTCTGAAGCAAGGTAGAGACAGTAGCAACTGCAGACAGGGATCCTGTGTGCTGGTAATGGGAATGGGGTTGGGCACCCCCTCTCTGTGTTGACTTCCAACAGAGAAGACACCAAGGAGCACAACTGGAGTCAGGAAATCTTGTTCCCATCATCTTTCACTGGCACTTCTCTTATCTTTGGTAACCAACCACATGGCTGAGCTTTTTGCAGCACTTCTGTGCTAAAGCAGTTTGTGTGGGTTTTGGTGCTGCTGTCTGTGTGTAGGGACAAAGAATGCTATTTGCTCCAGAGTTCTGTTGCAGATGCAGACTTAGACCTCATGGCTGGACCATATAGTTTATATGCAGCAAAGGAAAAAAGTCACCAGACAAGAAACACAGTGCTCTGTGGCATTCGTATCTGCTTAGTTTTAATCCCAGTTCTCCTCTACTATCCCTTCTTCAAGACCACAAAAGGCAGGGAGATGCTCTGGGGTAGGTGAGGCATTTCTGCACGAGGAGCAGGTTGGAGGCATGGGCAGGGACTGGGCATGTGGTATGGGAGAGCACTCGGGGTCAGGAACAGGGGCTAAATGAAATAGCAAGAAGCTTTTCCACCACCACCACCCCACCCCCAACCAGTTAAGTGAGAAACTAAACCCTCATGAGAGCCAACACAGAGTAGAATGATGATGGGATAGGGCACGACTGATTGTGCCTCAGCCCTGAGCAAAGCCCCCTTTCTCCCCTGAGGAAAAGCAGGGAGGGGATGGGGAATGGATAAGTAGTTTTGGCTCTGTGTGGCACCAGCCCTTCGTCCCTGGCAATTGTGCCTTAGGGGGAAGCAGACAGCAGCCCTGGCTGAAGGGGGCAAGGGAGAATGCCAGGGGAAGTGGTGGGAGGGGAGAAACTCCAGCAAGGGCCATGGGAGGCAAGCAAGCCCCAGCAAAGCACTATTTTCAGTCTGTACTGTCAGGCAGGATTTGTTCAGGGACAATATATTTCCCTATTATGACAGCTCTGGCAGACAGTGCAAGGGTGGCTGGTCCAAAGCCCTGCGCAGGGGCTCACTTCCTAATTAGGAAGAGAATTTAGGAAGAGTTCCTGAATTTTTGTTGTTTACCGACACGCTGGTGATCATTTTGCTAGAGCAAAGCAATTCTGCAACCTGGAGACCTTTGGTAAAACCTGCCAGAGGAAAGCTGATGGAGAAAGTATTCATGGTACAAATGGTCGCACAAAGGCTCTGCTTGCACAGAATGGGATGCACAGGCTTGGAGCTGACAAAGAAGACAAACAAGCAATGGCTTTTGAGAATGTATTTAAAGCAGTATAATGACCCTTATAGAGGAAGGTTCCATAGTCAGAGTGTAGGAATGAGAAAGGATCAAGTAAATTAGGAGGTAAATGTAAATAAAATACAGTTCTTTTAAGGAAAGGCCTTTATACACAACCAATAATTAACTAGTGGAACTTACTGCCCCAGCTGCTATTATTGAGGTCAGCAAAGAAATGAGATTTAAAAAGGCCCATGAATAATAAAAAACACCAAACATTGCACTCAGTAGAATAACAAATTGCAAGGGATATAAATCACCATGCTTTAGATCTTAAATAACAATAAATTGCCCAGTGATTAGAAGGCAACTTTTGCTAGGGGCAGGTTCCTTAGTAATTGCTCATTTTAGCACTTCTTGCCCTTTTTTTTTTCTCCTCTGAACATGTGGTGCTGGCCACTGCCTCAACAAGAGAAATGAGTATAGGTGGCAAGCACACATTTTCTGTGCATGGTATATTGTAGTGAAGAATTTCAGCTTCTTCTCATAGATAAAACTTATTTAAGAGGGAGTTTCCCTTACAAAAACAGCACAATAGCAGCAGAAAACCTGCAGTATGCTATTGTAATCTGCAATGTCAGGAAAAAAAACTTAAATAAATTTTGAATTATTTAGTATTTTTAGCCTTCCCAGATTAGTTCTTAGCTTTGTCATAATTTTATTGGCTTATTTGTTTTGGACGTTTTTAAGGAGGTCCTAAAAAATTTCAAGATAAACACTGTGCTTAGACTATTGTATTTTTGTGGTGCCTACTTTTGGCTGCTCTGCCAGACAAACTGATTTATAGATTGGATAAATGCATGTTGCTTCAGTTGACACACCAGAAAGCCTATATTCAAGCAATTTAGATCCCAGATCCTTACTAATAGAGATTAATACAGTTCTCTGAGTTAACATTTTCTGGGCTGCCAAAAAGAAAGTAATTTGAAGCAGCCAAGAGACAGTCATGGAGCTGAGCTGGGTACAAATTGAATCAAGGCTTTCAGAGCTCCCCTCACTGAGGCTTTGCTCCCTGGCTTGCTTCCTAGCAGGATGCAGGGCAGTGTTACTGGCATAGGCGCTCTACAAAGACATTTTGTGCTGCTTCTCCATCCTGAGGTTTTCCATATGTTTTTCCCCTATTCAGTGCTTAAGTGGGGCTCAGGCAGCACCACTTTGCTGCCCTTGGGATGAGGAACGTGTGCTTGGGTCAGAGGTTTTGTAGCTTAGGTCTATCTGTTTAGACTGGTGGCTATTCTGGTACCACTCAGCTCTGCTGGGCGCCTCTATGGGCTTTGTAGCCCATAGCATGCATAGTCCTTTAATTTAATAGGCTTTTTTTTTCCTGTAACAATTCATTATTGCCTTAAGTTCTGAAGAAAAGGCAATTGTATTACTTTTCTGTCTCCCCTCACTGCAGCACCCCCTGAAATGCAACATCTTCTGAGTATCTCTAACCCTTTTCTCAAACTCAGCTTGCCACCAGAGCAAGGCACAGCTGGCTGAAAGCAAGTCTGGTCAAATTCCCTTCATGGGGCAGCCACATTATTGTTACAGTGAAAAACAGACTCCTGCACGACACCAAAGCTGCTCCTAACCCACGTCTGCCCCTTCCCTCCATGGGGAAAGCATGATCAGTCCTGCCACAGAGAGAGACTAATAATACAGTCTTCACTGTTTTGGACCAGCTGCCTTCCTAAAATTAAATGCATTGGAGTGCCTGGCGTTTCTTCTGAGGAAGTGTTTATAAATGTTAGGCAAGGTCTTTACATCACCAGTTATCATTTTGCAGGATGTGCTAATAAGGCAATGCTTGACAGAGCATGTACGTCGGCCACACTGCACAAGCAAAATTGGTGGCAATGTTCCTCTCCTCAGAGGCAAACAAGGGAACAATATGCTGGGTTTAGATTTAGATAGCAAAGAAACTGGAAAATATGTACGTGCACTAGAGGCAGTCTACATTTTAACTGTACTGAGGGTGATTTCCAGGTTTTCCGTAGGATTTTTCATATTTGCCCTATTTTGCATACACAAACACACAGGCACACATATTTACTGTTTGGAAAGGTGGGATAGTCACGATTCTTTAATAACTTTTTGCAATTCAGGCCAATGTGGTACAGTACTCACCTAGCACAGCCCTGGCCGAGGTCAGCAGCTGGCCCCTGAGGTCTCAGTGGGAAGGATAAACCAAGGGGAACAGCCACGCTCAGCACAGTGACCTCCTGGTGCCACCTTATGAATGGACAGCCTGTGGCCACATGGTATTTACCTGTGAACACAAATGTTTAGCAAGAGGCTTTGGTTTGTTTTACGTAATATTTCTATCTCACCACAGGGCACTTATCATCATTTACCTGATTATTCAGTGTCAAATGGTTCTGCTAACTTTATTCAGCTGGGCTCTTCTCAGGGAAGGGTGGCTGTTCCCATCCACTGAGTCCTTGATGGAACAGTTAAGTCAGCATGATCCAGCCTTTTTTCTGGGCCACCAGATAGAGAGAAAGTAGATGAAAAACCATAGAGCCTTGAGACCAAAAGGACAAGACAATTATTGAGGTTAATGATGTCTTAGATTGAATTGACACCCATTTTGGCAGATCACAGGAAGAATTTATGGTACTCAGATGAGACTCTGCACCCACGCAGACAACTGGGCATACCTCCCACAACTGTAATTGTCTGGCTTTGGCTGCATGTAGCACATAAATCCACTGCTGGTTTTCTGTGCAAGGAATCCCACACAGGACCAAAAGGGATTGTAATGGTCATTTCCCTGGCCTAGTCCTCCTCCTCTGCTTTTAGTCGCACTGGCAAATTATGTGGCACCGTGGTGTGCACACATGCCTATGTGTGTGCGCATGCAAGCACACATGGAAGACAGAAACGTTCAGTCCCAAATGTTTCCTGGAGACTCTTCACTCTTCCGCCACTGCATTTCACTGCAGCTCAAGAAAATCTGCTTTTTGACTGTTGGCTGAAACTTACTAGGAATATTGTGGCATTGACAATTGGTGGGAAAAGGAACCCTTCCTGTATAGCTCTGCAAACTAACTTAGAGAACATACAGACAAAAAACCATCCACAAAAGGAGATTATTCAAATGATACACTTAAATACATTTTTCCCCTAACTGTTTTAAAATGAGGTTTATTTTATGACAGAGTTCTGCTGGAAAAAAATACTCACTTCAGCTCTTGATTGCCAACAATTACCCAAAAATGCTCACTTGTTTATTTGCTTGCAGAAAGAACCTCATTCTTCCCCCTAGAGAACAGGTAAACTGGCAAACCACTCACCATGACTATTTGCTCATCCTCATTTAAGGCCTGTAATTGATCCACTAAATGACACGATATGTTTCTATTCCCTTGGTGCTGTGATTAGATGAGTAGATCTCTTTTAAACAGAAGAATAATGAAATAATGACTAGTGAATAATAAACCTTTGTTTTCATGCTAATATTCTGTGGAATATCAGGTGCGGTATAAAAAGTGGCTACCCCCCAAACAATTTGCTCAAACAAAACCCTGGTTCTGAATTCAAACACTGTTTCTGCCATATCCAGTCATCTGTAGCCAGAGGCTTTGTAGAGAAAGTGTGTTTCAAGGAATGATTTAAATGAAAATGGGCGGCTTGTTGGATCATAAAAGAAAGAAGGAGTTCCAAGAATGAGAAACTCTGGAAAAAGGGCCAAAATCATAACATGTAAATTCATGGGTTTAGGAATTGTTCACTACTTTTCAGATGAAGGGAACCAGTTATCCTCCACTCACTGGGAAGCTTGTCCCCAGCTCTGGGAGAAGGGGAGGTTGTGAGTTTGATGGGAGGATGATGGGTGTCGAAAAGAGGCAGCCCCAAACACAGCCTGTGCTGACTCATCATCGCTGAATTCAGGCTGTGCCCGAGGCCCTGGGCTGCTGACAGGCCAAGCATAGGCTCCAGTGCAAGGCCAAGAGCTTTTGTTCCTTGAGCAGAAGGGCATGGATTCTCCACCTGCATGACCTGCAAGGATTCACTGCTGATACTATGATGGAGATTGAGGAGAAGCATGACTTTTAAAAAGCATTACAGGATATGTACATGTGCACAAGCACAACACACGTAGGCAGCAGACATGGTGTGCCTATGGACTGTGGGTGCATGTGTGTGCACGTGTACATGAAGCATCAGATTGACAATAGAAGTTGGTTTCTAAGAAACAGTTTGTTTCTAACACAGTCTGGGGATGTGATAAGCCTGACTGTTTGCTGAGGCTGAAGAGTTAAAATTGTCGCATGCTGTGCAAGAGGTTTTGATATTGTTATATTAGTCTTAAATTAATTTTAATAGTTTTATTAGATTTATTTAGGTATTGCTTTGTTTACTTCATTGAATTACCCATTATGGGGACTAGATTTCCCTCAAACGTGGCAATACACAAGTTGCTATAGCTACCCAGGTTCTGGCTATTTTTTCCATAAAGCCAGAGTTATGAACAGCTTCCTCTTCTACCATCTGAAACAGTTCACTCATAGTTTTTGTATTCATGTGTATCTTTGCATTTAAGACCTCAGAAGCTTCTGTTTCACCATCCTCTTGAGAAACAGTAAGGACCTTTATCTGAGGACTATTAAACTTCACTTAGGTACAGGAGAGGACAAAAGGTCTTTGAAGAACCCCTTTGAAATTAAGAATTTATGAAAGGCGCAGTGATGAAATCCTGAAGGAGGAGAGTTAAAAGCCCTCCTCTGCAAGAAATAACTAGCAGGAAACTAAAGAGGAAAGGCCAAAACCTAAAATGCAGCAGAGGTGTAAAAGCTTAGCAACTATCTATAAGGTGCCATCTACCAGGAAAACCTAGAAATGGGGAAAACATAGAGCTTTCTTGTGTGTGCTCTCCCACTGATGAAGAAAATCACTGGAATTTGGTTCCTGCTAGAGCCAGGGGAGAAATCTGACCTGAGGTGTAATTTCACCTTGCAAAGCCTCACAGTAAAGAATCCTCTGGAGATCAAATACCATCTATCTAGAGTAGTCTAGGTGCACGCTGCAGTCCATCTTAACCAACAACCATCTGACCCTCACCTGTGCTCATCTGAGACTCAGGAAGAATGGCGGAACATGCAGGCAGGTGGTGGGTGAAGGAAGGTGTGAGGAAGATGTTTTGTTGTGCAGACAGGGCAGATGAAATTTTACTGCCTTGGCAACTACCATGTATCATATCTGACAAAAATTACATCCAAGAAGTGCTTCTTACATGGCTCCTGATGTTGCTTCACCTAGAAGCAAACCCAATTTATAGCTCTGAGTTTCTTATGCAATGTTCATACCAATAGGCTGACAGAAATATCATAGAGGTGGTGGCACAAATGCAGAGTGTGGGGTCAGGGGGTGCACCAGACTTTCCCTATTTGTGCTTGACAAGCTGTGTAGACATAGCCTAGAATTATCACCATCCTCTACTCCATCGACATCTCTGGTATTTCCTCCAGGCCCTGCAACTGGCAGCACTGGATTCTTATTTTACCTGGCATCTGTTGTTTCCTTCAGACCAAATGGTAGCCAGTGTGTCTCATACACTTTAATATCATATTAGCAAAGCCCCAAAATATGTTTGAACACAGGGAATGTGGTTTCCTAAGGTTACACATTGTCAACTATTTTAAAGTGCAATTCACGATTTTTGAGTGAGGTAAATAAAATAGGGGAGAGAAGTTTCTGCCCAAGTAAGAGTTTTCAGCTTTCAATCTGCCTGAAAATCCTTGAAGTTGGTTCAACAAACAGGGAAGAAACAGTTGGCTCTGTGAGACATCCCTACCCCCTTGCAGTGACTGACTGCCTCACCTCAACCTGCCCCAGCTGTTTGGACTGAAAAAGTGGCATTTAACCTTGATTTCGCATTTCATTGAATGCCAAGTCCAAAGGCTTTTATTATTCAACAGTTCATCCAAGCAGAAGGGTGTGACTCTTGAAGAAACTGGGATTTCAGACTTGATGAGTGTCAAGCTACACCCTTATCACCTATTGAATTACTTTATGATTTCTAACAGCACAGGGTAGTCTGTCTGGGATGTACAGTAAAACCTCACCATTTATCAGCAAATGCTATAAATGTGACCTTATGTTCCTCAAATGAGTTGTAGATGCAGTTCACATTTCCCTGACCCCAGATGACGCCTATCTCACTTTTCCTGAGACCTCTCCCATCTCCCTAAGGACACTTTCCAAGAAATAGTCAAGTGTCTTCACTTCTTCCTTGGTGCTATGAATCAATGATCTCTTTGCTTCCACTTTCTTACTATCTTCATGCCAGCTGAGCATGATCCTTTACATGCTGTGGGACCTCCAACTGAAATTCAATTCATGATTTGGGTAGGCATAACTCAAACATTCCCTTCTCTGTAAAACTGAGCCCTGGTTATTCTTTGGGCTCAGACCACCTGCATGACAGTTTTTGAAAGTGACAATTTCCTCTCTTGCTTCTTCCAGAAATCAGACCCTTAGCAAACTGTCACCTTTCAGTTGCTCCCATCTAAGCTTTGGCAAACAACCCCACTGCTGGTCTGAGAAGCACAGTCTGAGAAGTCACCTTCTTGAAACTATAAAACTGTTTGAGGGGATGTTGCTTAATTAGGGCACTGTTTTGATCTTTTCTGCACCTTTTTTAAGCCACCACTCATGAGCTAATGAAAATCGTTCAGATAAGGATAGTCTGCAGCACAGATACACTGAGGTTATACGACATGCAGCTAAGTAATATATATTAAAGCTCAAACTTTGTGCTAGGGAGCTAATGATCAAGTTATCCATGTCAAGGATACCTTGACCTGGTAACCTCAACAGAGACAGCTTCCTTTTAACCATGCACGTGATGCAGAGCGCTGTGTTCATGTGCCAATAACTAATAATAAGTGCCTTGCCCAGAAAGCACCATTTTTCCTTCATCTCCTGCAGACACAATCTTGGTCATTACCCACCACTCTATTAGTCAAATGCATTTTGCATATCGGGATTCAAAGTATACAGAATGTTCATCAAAAATCAGTATCCTGACAAAATGTAGCAGGGACTGACCTCTGTAATCTCTTCTATGCAAAGACATCAGCATCAACACGTTTGAAAATCAAAGGTAAGAAAGAAGCTGTGCCTTTCCTAACCCCTGACAACTTTTTGTCATGAGAGCTACTGCTTTCCTTTCTTTACCCATGATAATCTGATGTTCGGTGCTCTCCCACTTTCCTCCTCCACTGGTATAATTTTCTTTGAAACCAGTTTATCTTGCTGTTGAACTCTCCTTTCTTTCGTGTTCAGGAGAGAATCCTTGAATAAGAAAGGATGAAAACGTTTGACCTTCCATTTCTCTAGCTCCATGGATTTTAATCTGTTTATATACATGGTGTCTCCAGCATAACGAATCTGCTGTGGATTCAGAGAGTTTGCTCATCTCAGTCTTTGCTTTGTAATCTGTATTTTGAGAACTAGCATATTGCTACTCTCAAGAAAATATACTTAAATAGGGAAATATGACTTATTTTTAACTTCAAGAGTGTGAGATATTCATCACTAAACTGTTTAGGAGTGAATTTGTTTGCCTTAAGTTTTAGAAACAAAAAATATATTCTTCATGTTTTCTTGAAGTAGCCCATTGTGCAATCCAATTAACCGCTCCAAAATAGCAGATTAATAACAACAATATACCTGATACCCTGAATCCCCAACATATTTATTTAATCAAAATAAATGTTATATCTACAGAAGATTTTTAACAACATGTTATGACTCAGCATGTCATATAATAGATTATTAAACACAGTGGAGAAAGTAATACAAAAACATCTGTTCTGTAGAACAATGGTATTTTAACACAAATATCTTTATTACCAGGCTACTACAGAAAATCAAAAACTAAAATAAATGCAACTGAATTATCTACTGTTTTATCTCCTTATTTTCAAATTTGGCTTGGGCATTTTTTAATTTGCAACTACTGACTGCTCAGCATGTTATTTAACTTAGCCAAAGATATATTATATAATTTATTTATATAATTGGTTCCAGCAATATGCTGAGTGTTGTTTGAAGCACAGTGATAAAAACAGCTCTCCCTGCAAATTATTTACAGTCTAGAAAGAGAGGCATGGTCCAATTCCCTCACAGCTTAATACTCAGGACACAAACATCCTTTTGAAATATTAAGGATTGCACTGGTTTCCAGAAACATCCCTCAATACTAGCAAGTTCCCTGTGCACCTTTTGCTCAAAGCCTCTGTTGTGGTCAGCAGTGCTACATGGGGTTACCTTTCACTCTGTCTGACACCTTCAGGCACCCTCAGCCTCTTGCTGATGAGCTCCAGAACTGGAAAAAGCAATTTTGTGATCCATCGTGTCTCCTGTTCTCACACACTGAAGTGCAGGAGTTTGCCTGCTCAGGAAGGAGATAAGGTACTTTCTCCGTTCTTTACACCAGTGAGGAAAAACCTGTATGAGTAAATCGTAAAGGGAAGGGATGATCCCTCCCTCAGAGAGGGAGTCTTCTGGTAAGCACCGTGAATCATATTAAATGCAGTAACATGGAGGTTATTAATTAAACCATTATATAAAAACTCCTTGCTTTAGAAATTTACTTGCATCAGGCATTTCTAAAATATATGCTGTCCCACCCAGATTTTTCATGAACTGCGATCTCAGGACATGTCTCTATTCCCAGCTGTGCAGGGGAGATAGCATTTGTCATGCAGCGAACCAGAGGCAGATAAGACAAAGCTGATTCCTGCAAGGCAGCTTAAACAGGTTACAGCACCTCATGCTGCACCATGAGCAAGCCTAACCACAAGCAGAGCTTTACACAAAGCAAAACTTCAGGATTGCTGCTGCTTTATTCTTTCATGAACCAACTATCAGTGAACACTCACCAACTATCTCTCCACGCCATGTTTAATTTATTGAATTGTTTCATTTATCACAACCACAAGGGTGCTTTAAAGCCTGAAATGTATTATGTCACTGAGAAATGCATGCTCAGAGAGGGCAAATTGTCTTGCCATTACTGTCATTAGTACAGTCATTAAAGAGAATGGTCCCCTAATCATTGCATCATATCTTGTTTGGGTTAGGCCATAATGTTTTACAGGGCAGTCATCATTCCAAAAAGTGACAGAAATTAATCACCTGCTGTTTCACTGTGGTCTGGGGACCCTAAGGAACACAGACCCCAAATCACCTTTCCATCAACACATGTGGCTGCTGAGCTCTACAGCTCTGATTCCCCATGTGCTGGTAGGAGAGATGGGCTTGACACCACTACAATTACTAGAAGAGTCCTCTACCTGGGAAAGACATACACTTAATAGACATACACAAAAGATAAACACATAATCCCAGCATATGCCCTTTGTCCTCTGCCCACCAGAGACTGGGGGTGCAACAGAAAGAGGAGCCAAAGAAAAGGCTAGTTTTCTTAAGGACACTGTCCAGAAGCTCAAGATGTTTTTAGATGGCAGGTTTTCAGAGGGATTCGGCATGGGTTTTATCTGGCCAACTGCCTCAAAATGAGTTGCTCTAAATCAGTCCCCTGGAATCCAGGAAATGTAAACCTTTCCCATCCCCAGCACATGCCAGCATTCACAGCTGCTGAGATGTGGGCATACTCCTGCATCCCAAAAATAAATTGTGATCATAGCCGATATACCCAGCCCTGCACCCGAGGCTGCAACTGTCTTAGAGGCCAGCTGTGGAAAATGCAAGGCACTTGGACAATTAGGAAGTGCTGGCTATAGAAGGGAAGAGAACATAACTTGTGAGTTAAGAAGCCAGAGCGACAATAGATTCAAGTTAAGACATGGCAAGGCCTGCAGTGGACAGAATTAAGGTTTTGGAGGGCAGAAAGAACTGATGAATTGAGCTACTTCCAAACCATTGCCCATGTCTTTTCTGGGGAACTTTGATGTGGCTATGCTGAAGTATACCACGCAGAGGCTCTGACTCATGAGGTCAGGTGGACTGAGAATTTTTGTGTGATAATCTCTTAGTCCTTATGACAGCCAAGAGAAGAATGGCAGAGTGGCACCCTGCTGAAGCCAGATAGTACAAAATGCCCGCTGGAGTGTCCCCATCACCTCTAATATGGAGGATGGCTTAATGACTTTGATTGCTGAGTCACCAGATCTTAGGAAAAATTAAGAACTGGTGAATAGTGATTTCAAATTGACACTGCTCAAACTATGAACTGCTTTGTATCTTGAGGAACACTTCAGTTTCAGGAAAAAGAAATCATGGCCACAGCTCACTGTTCAACCCTGTCTGTCCTTTGATCCTGAGAGGTGAGATGATTGCCAGACTCCCATTTTATACTGGTAAGGGCTGAGGCTGCTCAGCACCTTGCACAGGCAGATCCTGGAGCTATTTATGAGGAACATTTGCATGTAGTGATGATCTTAACCACTCACTGAAAGAACACTGCAGTCTGCCAGTCCCAAATGCATCAGCTCAAAGTGGTGGTACAAGGAGATTATTTGCTGCTACTGACTGTGTTTAAATACTTGGTTCTCCAACTGAAAAGAAAACTGCATAAAAAACAGCTTATAAAAAATATTATATCCTACTTGAACAGCCCTGATACCTTTTGTGAAAGACAAATGGTTTAATTATAAACTGATGCTGTTCAGAGTACATTCTCCTATCATTACTACTGCAATTTTTGGAGCTGAAGTTTGTGGTTGTTCTTTTTAAATTTCATTTTGGGTGGAAGAAAGCTCTGTTTTGAGAGGAAACAGGAAAGAAATGAGGCCAAGAAATTTAAAAAAAAAGACATCACACAGCAACTTCCCTCTTCCTACCAGTCATGAAATAATCAAGTAATAGCTCCACTGCACTCAGCACTCACCTTTCAGAGCCGAGAATGAGAGTTACACAGATGAGACTGCAGGAAACTCCATCTCCCTACAAAGTAAAGGAAATGACAGGATAGGCTGCAAAATGCTGACACAGGCAGTAACTTCCTGCTCATAAAAATAAGACATGGTCAAACTGTGTTCGACAGAGGTCATCGAAGGGGTGATAAGTCAGTTTATAAACTGCCCGAGATCTAAAGGTCCTGTCTATCTGATGATGTGCCCTGTTTCACGTGTCCTATTGTCTGACTTCTCCTAGGCCCACTGACTAATTACATAAAGTATATGGTTAGTTTTTCCCCCCTCACTCCTATAGTCTGTATAATGGGCAACCAGTAAAAGCTCCCTGAGAAAATAAACCAAATTCCCAATTTCCAAGTGGTGTAAGAATGATAAAGAATAACTGAGGATCCTGAGAGAAGAATTTAATTTCACTGCATATGCTTGAACCCATAGTCAGTTTAAATGACACAATAACTTTTAACCGCAAAAGCAAACTTTAAAGTATTTTTAAGTGGAAAGCTCCACATGCTAACATTCTATGGACCAAAGGACTGTGTCACTTAAGATGTGACGTGCAGAGTATACCTATATATTTGAAAATCAGATTTAGATCAAGAAAAACAGAGACACTTGCAAGGATTCCTCAAAATAATAAGATAATTACCCTGAGGAAGAAAATTTGGCAGAGACATTGCCGTTTTACAATCCTCTAATAAACAGATTGTTTGGTGCTCAGCTGTGTTGCCTGTCCTAGGGTGACTAGGTCCATCCCCATTAGACTTAGCTTGTCTCTTTCTTCAGACCTCCTTTTAGGTGAACCTGCTGGGGTTTGACTACCCATTTGGTTTTTCATTGGAATGTTAAGAAACTTGGACTTATCACAGTCACCATAATAATAGGCAGATATGAACCAATTTGGTGAAACAAAGACTGACCTCAAAAAATTTGTTGACCTCTTGCACCCCTGGATTTGCTTGAAGGATGCACAGCTTCTCCAGGCTCCTATTGACCTCACAAACAGGGCTCTAAATGAGGTTCCTCCGTGAGGGTCTCATTCACTGAAACACCTTAGCACCTGAGGAAAACAAGTCAGGCTGAACAGCTCTGTCTGACATGAAGAGACAGAAACAAGAGGGTACCATTGCATGTGCATGACATAGTGTCTGGGCTGAAATGCCCACAGCAGGAGGGCGCACTGTGAGTCTTATGTTCACATGTGACATAAGATTATATGACCATAAACTATTATGCCTTTGTTTTTTATAGTTCTGACAGATATAGTTATGAGTACTCAGGGCAACAAGGGTCATTGAGTTTTTCTGCATTTGTACAGATGTTCATGTCTGAAATGCCCAAAGATTATTAATTTTCTCTTAGACTGTCTGCAACATCCTGGAACAATCACAAAAGCCTTTTAGTTAAAACCTAAAATGAAAGCTCATATTCTGCAAGAGGCAGAACAAAGAAGACCCTGATCATGGGGTTGAATTTCTAGCACAGATGCTCATCTTGGCTTCACTTCAGGAGGCTCTGAGTGCACCATGCAATTAGGCAAACTCTTACCCAACACATCCCAGCACTGGAAACTTACTGACTTGTGTCAGATGACAATGATGCTCTGACCCTGCAGTCCAGGAGCCTCCTTCAAACTGAACAAAACTGCATGCTGCTTTTCTGGTTCGCCCTGCTGTAGTTTTAGAAGATATAAATTTTGAAGCAGACAACCCTAAATAGCATTGTTTCATTCTTGCTCTAGATCTGGTGGCCACTCTTTACTTATGCGCTATGCAGCTGAAATCTCATGGGGTAGTTTCTGAGACACAGAATCTGGTAGCTGAACACAGTGAACTGGATTGTCAGGCAGTTTGGGAGATGTCCTTTCCTAAACTGGGGCAACACTGGAGAATAGGAGACAGCCTATTTCCCTTAGCAATAATGTCCTTAACACGTAGGGGAAAAATTATTCAACCTGTCAGCATTCATGTTTATCCAATCAGGAAACATATTATTGCCTCATAAAATCGGACACCTGTCCCATCTGCCATTAAATATTAACAGCAGCACCATAGAAATTAACTGTAATAATGTTATTATAGTAATGCTCTGGGTGAGTCTTATTGCAGTGTTTTGTGGATGTCAACAAACATAAAGTATGAAAACACAAAATTTATAAATAATTGCAGACTGATATGATTTAGACATCACTGCATCCTTCTGGCACAGATAACAGTATCAAGTACTTTTTCATCCTTCAGTACTGAGCTATAGAAATGGTAATGCTTTTCACTTCTGAAGTATCTTCATTATCAGTAGATATCAAAGCATTTGCCTAGGACTACAAAGGGCCTTCGCAGGGTGCTTCTGTTGCAGAGGAAAGCCAGGTACAGACAGCACCTGAAGCCAGTTGCATCAGCTGCAAGACAGGAGCTACAGAAACAGGGCCAGCACCCTGACACCTGCTCTCCAGCACCCTCTCTTATCCACTTAGCAGTGTTTGCTATATAAGGGACAGAATGCCACATCTACTGACAGCTTATATCCCACACAATCTCCTTAGCTCTGCCGCCTGGTCCCTGACCTCTGTGGGCATTGTACACCAAACTAGAGCTCTGAGAACCTCGCTTTAAAAAGTCACCTACCTCATTCTTCCCTGCTTCAACCCAGGCAGGAAGTGGCAGTACAGAAATACTGCATTGATGGCTGTTCCTGCTGCTTTCCAAGCCTGACCTTTCCACTTCTGTTCCCTGTGGACAGGGCTTCTGAAGCCTCTGGGTTGTGCTGGGCATCTCCAAGATTTCTCAGAGGCTTTCCAGTTGGTCCTGGGCTTAGCTGAGCTGGGAAATCTGCAAGAATAGCTTCTGTTCTGTTGCTGCTGTATTCCTGTTTCTCAGCCCTACTGAAACAAAAGCAACACTGGGAACATTTTCAGTGTTGCAGATGAATAAGATTTCCTGGAACAAATGAAAAGGTCAAGTTTGGTTCCTGCCATAACTCCTGCACCTTTCTAGCTCGTGGGCCCTTGCTGAAGTGCAGCCACTTTATGCTCAAAAGCCAGTCACTGCCTTTTTGCCCAGCATTAGTCCTTTGTACAGCAATTTATTTTAAACACACAAGCAAATAAATGGTTTATACTAATTTTGTGGACACAAATCAGTAACTAACGTGATAGACATGAAACACAGAAAACCACTGAAGACAGTTTTGATGTTTGTGCGTGTTTCTCAAGCTTCACTAAATCAAAGCTCTTCAGGTTAAACCATCCTTACTGTGTTCACTTCTCACCAGTGGTATCCAAATGGCTCAGCCTGGAACACAGTAATAATTGAGCTGCGAAACTGTGACTTCAATTGAAATTCCTAAGTTCATAAGCCAGAAAATAAATTACAAATTACCCCAATTATTAGCAATAAGGTCTTACCTACACCACACCTCCATATGCTCTCTGCACGTTATTTCCTAAAAAAACAGTTGGTACTTTTAGAAATAATTCAGCAATGTCTTTATTTAATATAAGTGTTGTTTTTCATGTGGATTACTCTGTGATAAATTCGGACCTTTGTCATACTATCCATCTACCATACAGGCCTCGATGAGAGAAGGAAAAATTGTGGTGGGTTAGTTCTGGAAAGACAAAAGCTTCCTGCAGTAGGTTTTCCATACGTCCTAGCAATACTTAAAGGGAAGGAATATGAGGAAGAATATTTAAGTGTCTAGTCTCTATTTTTTGTCTTGATAGAGTTTATACCTTCATACAGTCCCAGACTAAACAGTGTGTGGGAATTGAAGGGAAAGAGGAACTTTCACTGTTAAGGAAAAATAAGCTTCGTAGAAATTTGAAGAGTAACAAGAGTTGGTGTTTGAAACTGGTCAGGGGCCTGCCTGACTCAGTACCAGGACAGATGCTCAGGGATTTTTACAATTCTAGGGGCCTGATAAACCCTCTTTGGGACTATTCCAGGAGCTGGCTGAATGACAAGAAGATTTACAGATGTATGTGTGAATAAATAACCTTAGAGATTCTTGCAGGACAGCAGCTTTTGTTACTTGCACTGTTTGTAGGGTCATAGTATTTGTTCCTTTAAAATATCTGATCTGAAATGGCAAGAAGTGGTTTGTTTACTGGCTTTTTTTCCTTTTTTGTTCCCCCCCTAATTGCTCTTCAACGTTATCCTGTTAAACATTTTCAGTCATCTAGTCCAGGTGCTACAATTATGTGATATAACACAGTGTGATAAAGGCAGTAAATAGCCAGAGCAAACAGCTTGCAAAATAACTACAAACATACCACTTACCCAAACCAGCCAGCAAATTTTTGCAACAAATGACATTTACAGACAAAAGCAGGAAAGATTTCATGACTTCTGAACAGTCCAGCGTATGTCAAAGAAATTTATGCAATGTTGGCTTCAATGATCTTCAATGTTACTTTTCTTCTAATATATCTTATTTATACAGTATTTATTGAACTTGGCCTTAAAGTAGAACAAGAACCCATCAAGCGCATTCTGTATCTTATAGAATTTATATTCTCTCACCAAAAAATAGTATTAATGAATATTACAGTATTTCAGATTGTAAACATCAGTTCTGGATTAATGAGGAGGATATATCAATGCCATTTTATACTTGAATAGACAAATTTTAAAGGATTTTCCTTATGCACAAGGCTGGTGTTACAGTTAATGCAATAAAGACCACACACTTGTCAAAAATTAACTTTAGTTTCTGAAAAAGCTGTTGCTTTAAAATTATTTGCACATAGTTAGGGAGACAAAAAAAGGAGAATATGGAGCTGAGTGATGTGTAACTGCTCTGAGACTGAAAAATGTAAACAAATAAAAAAATAGAAGCAATAATCCAGTTCAGTTGTGTCTAATGGCAGATAATGCTGGTGATAGGTACTGTAATATGTCCTGCCTTCTTATGTGGAAAGACCACAAATAATGACTAACTACCGATAAAAATAACAATTCCCTTTGCAAACTAGCTTTTCCCCCCTCCAACTAAATGTAGACTCTCTGAACAAGAGTCCTGTGATGATGATGACTTCTGAGTAACTTATGTGTTGTCTAGGAATAAATTTTTAATTTATGACTGTGTTGATTACCCTGGTTGGAGGGGGAAAAGCTCGAAGATCCCAAACCCCCATCTCGTCTGCTTTTTCATCCTCCGATGTTTTATTTTCCCAGCAGCCCAGCTGTACTCTCCTCATACTGTGTGTATTGTTGAGATTATCTTCAGCCATGTGAACTATAAACATGGCTCACTGCAGCCCAGCGAACAAGAGTGGCAAAGGGCCAAGAAGGAAAATCATCCTCTTCATCTCAGAAGTATCTGGAAAATGGACCCAGAAAGGGTCATTCTCTTGGTCGGCTGGAAGTTCTCTGACACCACAATTACAAAGTAAAGCTCACAAAAAAAGAGGAGCAGTTGTTTCTGGGTGATGGGATATTCCCAGGTAATCATCAGGACCACAGTGATTTTGGTTTTGGTTGGGTTTTTCTTTTTCTTAAGTTATGAGGGAAAGAAAGACTTGTCCCCATTTCCCACCAGAGGCAGGGATGTTCTTCAGCAACACACTTTCAGAAGCCAAAAAGCAGAATTCAACTTTCCAACCATTACGAATTTGGGTAACACAGTTCCTCTGCATCTCAGGTTCATCACATGTACACATGGAAAGTAAATCTGCACACTGATTTGTAATGTGTTCTGGTAGCTGTAATGTCTAGAGCTGAGCTTACTGGTACAGAGAAGTATTTTATTATACTGAAGTCTACCTGAAGAATAACCACCACCAAGATTTGAAATCAGTTAATACCCCTGTGGAAAACTAATTCTCTTTAAAACTATTGCATAGTAGAGGCCAAAGTGGAAATTAAGAACATAAAGAGCTCTCTGTATCTGTGTCTGTGGATATACTGATATAACAAGGCGTACCAGGACTAGTCCCTAATTAAAAGAGAATAGTTGTCTGATTACTGAGCAGCACCAGATGGCATCAAAGGAGTTGCCTTTTTTAGCTTTACTTAGCCATTCTTCAAAAGTGCTTATTTCAGACTGTGCTGAAATTCTCTTCCATGGGGTATCACCTATAAATTTATGTTCCCTCCACAAATTCCTCAAGTGCCTGGGAAGTAGTGTTCAGAACAGAGCAGTTTATCAACCTTATCCTGCAATGTCAGTGACACTCAAACTTTAGTTTTGCTTCCTTACATCACATGCACTTTACTGTTGGGTGAAGGAGAGAAAAGGGCTTCATCTCCAGCCCTGGTTACTGATATGCAGCCATGCTGATGCTGGAGTCAGCAGTGTTGGAGCATGTGTGAAAGCCCTACCGCCAGTGACCCTCAGAACATATCTAAACTTTAGATTAAAGGTCAAACTTTGCTTCTGGAGTTTTTTTGTGGGTTGGTTTTTTTGGGGTTTTTTTTTCCTTTTTTTTTTTGGCATGGAAAGCCAATGTCCTCAGGCAAGCAAGCCATTTCATTTTATTTTATCTGTTAGTGGAAAGCAGCTGTACTGCTTAGCATAATTAACAAGGAGTTTAGACAGTAATGCTTTGTATACAGTAGTGTTATATGCACCACTAAGGCAAGTAATTGCCCATAAAAACAGTATCTTGTAAAAACAGTGAGGAAAATCCCCTTCCTCTGAAGAATAAAAATAGGAGTGCTGCACTTCCTTTTAGTCATCACTAAAAACATTGCCCCTTCAGGATTTTGGAGGCCAGAGAATCATTTACCAAAAAGATTCAGGAAGTAATCCATAGCAATGTTTGTTACCATTTACTGAAAATTTGTAACTGACTCTTGCAAATATCCATGAAAAATATCCATGTAAAGGGAATGCAATTGCACACAGTGCTGTATTTTCTACCACCCTTCATGTGTCAAAAGTTAGTTTTGAAGATACTACAATTTCATGTTCCTAATAGTTTATTGCAAGTTCCGTTGTGGAGGAGTTTGATTCAGGTCTGGTTTGACTGCAGAATAATGTGTTCCTACAGGCAGATGGTAGAAAAGTCATTGGAATATGCTCATTCATGATAAAATATCTACTTCTTTCCTGTTGAAGCCAACCAAGGCAAGAGCAGAAGGCGCATTTTCAGAAATACTGAACAGGCTAACTCAACACTAACTCCTGTTGAGTCATTTATCAGAAAACTGAGAATGCTGGAGAAAATGGCAGGACAAATGGCATCCCCTTAAGCTAAGTTTTTACTGTTTAGAATAGAATAGAATAGAATAGAATAGAATAGAATAGAATAGAATAGAATAGAATAGAACAGAACAGACTATTTGGAAGTCTACAGTGCCCATCTGGTCCAACTGCCTGACCAATTCTGGGCTGACCAAGTTAAGCTCATTGTTAAGAGCACTGTTCAACTGATTCTAAAACACTGACAGGCCTTGGGCATCAACTACCTGTCTAGAAAGCCTATTCCAGTGTTTGACCACTCCCTCAGTAAAAAAATGTTTCCTGATGTCCAGTCTGAATGTCCCTGGGTGCAGCTTTGTACCATTGTCTAATTTGGGATTGATCTTCTTTGATAGAAATGGAGGATGATTTCTGAAGAATCCAAAAGTGGAAAAACTGAGGATTCATGAGTAGCCACATGATTCACTCTACTGAATACATGATGTTCAGGTCCAATGAAAGGCCTCTGGCTCGCTGCCCTGATCATCTTTTTGCAACTTTTTACAACAGATGATAACGTGAAGGGTTCCTCAGATGTCTCTTCTCTTCAGAAAGCTGTTTCTGTCTTTGCTGCAAACATGGCATTTGGAGAGTGTGCTGCCAGATTTTTCATGTTGACTTTTTGCTTGTGCACAAAGGTATGCAACAGACCTGAAGGATGCCAGTATTACAATATATATTATGTAAGTTACAGGATGTATAAGAAACTTCAGTATAGAGCCTTACTCTGTGTCAGCCCTGTGGACCAATGCCAGGCAGAACCTTACTCCATTTAAAGTATCACAAACTTTGGTGAGGATGTTCCCAAGGCAATAAGGATCAATGCAGCTGATTTGAGAAGATCTGATCCTGTATAAAACTTTTAGGACCCCATATTAGAAGGCATATTATCATACAAATTTTCTCTTGAATCATCTGTGTTTGAGCTTTTCAGATGGCACTACCTGCACATGTACCAAGCTGTCAAAAAAATAAGGAATCTAGTCCTGTCTAGTCCATTGGGGAGATCACCCATGCTCATTGACTAGACAGGCAATTTATACAATCATTTTGAATTAGACCCCTAGCCTTTTGATGGCCAAAGTTGATTGAGATAAATTCACTCATCCTGTTAGTCATATTTCATACACATACACACATACAGGGAGAAATAAAAACATTTACATATACATATGTTATATATATGTATGTATTAATAAATTTGTGTTATATTTATATCTTACATACATATATTTCAACATTTACTGAAATCCATATAACAAGTTATTTTCGCTGTAGTATACTACTTCAAATGTAGATATATCTGGCAAAACTTGTAACGCATATTTAATAGTGTGCCACCTTTTTTTCCCCTGATTCTTCTTTTGATCTGTAGAAAATTGCCTGGTAACTAGAATTAAAAGAATAAATAAAATTAAGGAAAAGGTTAACTAGTGCCTACCAGCTTTGCAAAGGACTTCAAAGATGTTCAGCATTTTCTACACAGGCAGGATGGTCACTGTCTCCCACTCTCCAGTGTGGGGAAAGTGGTTCTCCATGGGCAGGTTTTTACTTTGTCTTTCTCATCTGCCTTATCCAGACTTCTGCTCACCATAGCTGGGACATCAGCTCAAATGGAAGGAGCATATGGGAGGAAATGCTCTTGTTGTGATGTCCTCTATGAATATCTTACATTAGAAACACTTTTACATCATGGTCATTTTAGCATGTTGGTGACTGCCTTGGGGGCTGTAGAATTGAGCTGGAGCTTGGGTTGTGGGCGATTTTTGTTGTTGCAGCCCGGACTATTAGGCAAAATCCTCAGGCGCGTTTCTCAGTGCACTGAAGAGACATGGTAATATTTCAGCCTAAGACACAAAGTTAATAATATCCTTATGGCTGACTCTTGGACTCACTCCTCATGGAGACAAATGCTACCCACACATTCCTTTGCCTGATACAGAGACAGTCATAACTTGGCGATTAGCGTGGTTCCAAGGCCTACTGAGATAAATCAGAGAAGCATCACATTGCTTTATATAGACTAATAACTTGAAGCAAGTTAGGAATGCAGAGAAAGCTGCTGGAATGGATATTTCTAACTAAAAGCTCTCTGTCAAAGATGACAACAAGGAGCACGAGTGACGGATGGCACCAGCAGAAGATGGAACATAGGAGAACCAGGGAGGAATCTGAAGCCCAAACAATCAAAGATATAAAGGCAATTTATAAATTCTCAGCTAATTTTGCCATCTCTGTGATGTGACTAATATAGATACAATGACAGCATATGGATGTTTCACGGGAAAATAAAATGGTCCTGAGAAGAGAGGCAGAGTTTGTAATTTCTAAACTAAAAAGCAGTAATGTCTGGGTTTTTTGTTTTGTTTTGTTTTGTTTTGTTTTTTTGTTTTTGTTTTGTTTTTTGTTTGTTTGGTTTTTTGTGGGTTTTTTTTTAAATTAAGCAGCATTATCACAAGGACAGTGATAATTTTAAGAAGTCAGTACTCTCCGGGGAATGGTAACAATTGGTATCGTGTGTGTGCAGTGTCCATACAGAAATGCATAATTGCCACATAGGAAAAAAAAGAAAAATCAGAGCATTCATTTGGCCCTTGCAGGACATCTGAATTCATAAAAAGGATAGTTAACTGTCCTTAAGTGTGGAATAAAATGGAGCTGTATTTTGGTTTGTCTGCAGCAATGCAAGGCTAACAAAAAAAGCAAAATAAAAGTGTCCATTTTATATAGAGGTTCCATATTTTGTATGCATCTAAATTGATTTGAGGTGTTGTCTACTAGATTTTCCCTTCTCAGTAAAAAAGACATATAAAATGTTGTCTGTAGATTTATTCTGATTTCTGCATCTTTGATTGTGAAGCTGAAATTATGTACCCTCCAAACCCACTAATATTTCTATTGTGACCAGACTTGTCCAGAGTTTTACAATACTAATTAGTTTCACAGTTGTCTTGTTGTTTTCCTGTACTCCCCCTCTGTCTGCTCATCACCATCTGCTGTTGTCCACGGTAAGATCTTAAAGCAAGTACCATCTCTTTGTTCTGCCTCTATACAGCGCTTCATAGAAATAGCTCATTATGGGAATCCAGGGCTGAAATTCCTAAACACCATGGCAATAAATGTAGTGGACAGAAAGAATAATGAGCCTCAGAAACAGTGGGAAATGCCCAGCTCCTGGCTCTTGGGTAGTATCTCCTGCTTTTTGACTCTGTCTTTTGTTCCTGTGCCATTTCTGCTCAGCCCATTAACAAGAATTGCTAGAAGGAGTTAGATGAGCACAGAGAGCTTGATAACAATGCAGCCATCACTTGGGTGAAAAAGGCAAGGATGGATGTGGGAAAGGGAAAAGGGGACATCAGAGCAAACCTTCTTCCAAACCCGCACAAGGGAGAATATGGAAACATCACCTTTGTTGGTACCTGTACTTCAGACTGGGTGCTTGAGGCTTTTGCTCTGTTTTTAGCAAGCTGGAAACATTTAAATGAAGGCCCACTAGATACCAGTCTGTCCCAATAGGGAATGGATGTGGATAGTGATACTCTACTAAAATGGAACATTAGCCTTAAGGATCAATTCTCTTCGTTCTTCAGCAGCTCTTTCTCCAAGAGCAATCAGTACCTGGGCATAATACTCAGTAGATCCTTCCTACTTACTGCACTTCTGTCCCATATTTCTCACAAGATTTTATGTTTCTTGTTTATACGTACTAAGAACATTAGACTCTGGTTCATTCAGTAACAGAAAGAACTGATGACATAGCAACAACAAAACAAAATTATCATTTCAGCTGGTAAGTTATGGGTGGCCAGAACGAGGACTTTTGCAACTGAACTTTATTAAAAATTCTTGTGTTTTGGGGTCGAGGGTTGCTAAGATTTGTCATAAGGGATATGGAAAATCTGAAGGAAATGGATATTTTTCACCACTAGTTAATAGAGAAGGCTAAACATAGCAGATGCAGGTTAGTTCAAAGGCCTTGCCTGAAATTAATGTGAAATGTGATCAAATTGCCTCCAGATTCTGAGGTTTGTGGTTATTAAAAAATACAGCAGCTTGGGTGACAGTGTATTGAACCTCACTGAAGGCATTTTGGCACTTGAACAAGTCAACATAAAATGGTGAAACTAAATATTCAGGAGGACTGGTCTTTTAGAATTCCTCAGGAGACATTCGTTTTCATAAGTATTCATCTTATATTGTGGTCTGTGGTATTTGGTTGCTCATAAAACTCTTCCAAAGTAAAATTGCATTTTCAAATAAGGCTGAACTTATTTATAAAGGTTTATTAATACTTAATCAATTGTTACAAATTTCATCAAGTCAATATGTTGTTTATTCCCACAGTTCATGCCCAGCTTCAGCATTCTCTCATAAAGTACTTATTCTACACAGCACGTTCATTTATAGGACCATCATATCAAGCCTGTAACATTCTTTTAACCCCATAAAAATTTGTAAATGCATCATTACCATAAAATATAACCTTACTAGGTATTTATTTTTAATGCTTTGGATACCCACTTCTTAAATGAATGTTCAAATCCATCCTGTTGTTTTAAAATTATATGACCGATTAAATAAGCTATAGCCCTGTTTTAAAGAACTAGACATCTCTGTAATAACATGCAGTCTGTCTTAGTGTAAGAAATTGCTGGGTGATGAGGAAATGCTAAGGTCATACTATTTAGTTATTTAAGGTGACTTTAAAAGACTGAAATCACTACTCAAAAGATGACAGTGTTCCCAGGGAAGCCCCTAGCAGGGGTAACACAGCAATCCATTGTGCAGGGCAGCAATTAGGAGTGCCAGCGCTGACTAGAATCCTGGGGCGCATTGTTCTTCCTGATTTTCAGGTCATTCCACCCAATGGGCAGATGCTGGGGAAGTCATAATAGAGATTACCAGTTTGGGGATGTCACTTCAACAGACAACCATGGGTTAGTGTGGGATTTTCACTTGTCTAGACTCTGCTAGAGGAAATAACTGCTTTTGAGAGGAAAAGCTAACTACAATGAACACAAGTATTTGGTGTTGTGTTTGGGGAGATAATTGCCAGTGTGCCTCTGGCACCTTTGGGGAGCCATCTGGGCTCACATTCCTTTCTGTTCTAACACCCTGTGATCACTGGGGTAAAGACCATCATTACCTGTTCCCTGCAGAAGCGTTCCCAGGATGTACCAACTGCTGTACCTAAAGGCTGTGGATGCTTGAAAAACTTCAGAGCTGCAGTAAATGGCCCAGAAAATGCTTGCAAGTCATTTGGCAGGCTAACTTCAAGCAGATTCCTGGGGAGCTGAACGCTTTGGGTACTGCCCCTGTCTGTACTGGTGATTCTCAAAGGTCAGCATGGGGCTCTCGGCAGGGTGTGAGAAAGTAGGAATTGGAAGTGAAAGACCTCCAAGTTCTGCCATGGAGGCACCAGTTGATAAAACTGATATTTTTCATGAAGTTAGGGCCCCAGTCCAAGAAGAGGTCAATGGTCAGTGTACCCTATTGACACAGCCCTCGGGGAGCAAGTTTTCTTGAGCAGTATCAGCATCTTCCTCCACTTGGGATGTTTCTTTCTTCCCTTTCCCTCCATCTTGGAAGACAAAATTAGGGTTATCTGTGTGTTCTCCTTCCCTTCCTTTGTCTTATTTTTCCTCCCCATTCCAGTTGCCAGAAGATTTTCCTGGCAGCTGGGCAATGACCATTGTCAATGGGGTTGATGCATGGTGCATTTAACTGTTTAATGGTAAATGCAAGTAATTGTTGGTGTAATTTCCTGAAGAGCATGGTCAAATGTAAGTCTCCTGAAGTCTTTAAAACCAGCTGGCTACCAAAAAATACAGGAGAGAAGAGACTTGAAAAAAGGTTTCAAAAAGACTTGAAACTACAAAATAACAAAATAATGCCCTGTGCCCTGGGTGTTGGGTAATCCAGAGAGGTTTATACTGGCATCTCAGAGTCTAAGCACACTCTACATCTTCATTATGAACAACATATCATTCTCAGTTAAATTTGTACCTGCAAGTTGAGCAAATTCCTTATGCTTATAAGAAAATATCTCTGATTTCAAGCCAAAACTTATTTTTTGTGCCTATGTTTTGCAAAATTTTTCACTTGCTGTACAATAGGTCTTGAGGAGGAGGAAAATTTGTGGTCAGGATCTTATATGGGTGTATAACTGTGCAGTGGTAAAGTATTTACTTGCAGCAGATGGAATGAGTATGGGAGAACATCTAATGTGGTAATTGATGCTAAAATCTAAGGCATTAATTAAATGTGTGTTCTACTTAAGGAGTTGACTAAATGATGAGTGACAATTAAAAATGATGTCTTTATAATTATTCCAATTCCTATTTATGAAAGTAGAGTGTGACTGCATATTAAAATATGATTGAAGGTTTGATGACTTCTTATTCTTTCACAGTTTAAACGTTTGCAATTATTTCTCCCTCAGATTAGAGCAATGCATAGTGATGTAAAGTAAAACAGTGTAGGCTTGATTCTCCAGTCACTTAGCACAGCTTTAATATTGGCATATGGTGACTTCCTTAAGCAGAGCACTCCTCAGTTAGGGTGCTTTGAATGGACAATTAGGCTCAGTATGCTAAATACTGCAAATTCAATATGAACATCTGGGGAAGCATTTAAAGATCAATGATTAATTTTTAAAAAATAATTTGCTTGGGGTTTGAAAGTATGTTGCAGCTGTAAGAGAGGAGATTTCTCCTTCCAGAGGAAGCAGTGGGAAAAATCCCTCTCCTTCGCAGGGTGCAAGATTAACCCATTCACAGAAGTCAGGGATCTTCCCCTCAATCTTCACGTCTAACATATTTCTTTGAAAATACTTAATTGGTATAGCAGATCCAAACTTTGCAAAAAAGCTGCCTACTGTTGTCTTTGGATTAGGTAACTAGAAGATGTAATTTGTTGCAATATTAAGAGACATTCTCAGCCTAATTCTCCTACACTTCCACAATGGCTGTCTAAAACTTACAACAGTGGAAAATTTCCTTCTCTCAACAAGTTTTTGAAAACTCCTCACAATTTCAGCCAGAATTAATTTTCTTTTTACCTTGCCTATTATGTAACTATTAGTATTCCTCATTTTCATTTATTTTTCAGAATTTGTACTGCAAATATTTTTATTCGGGAACAGAAATTTGATTTTGTGTTACACCCAAGAATTATAGGGCAGAGAAGATGAGCCCTTCCTTTACTTGAATTTTATTTTTATTTATTTCTAATGTGCATATTCTTTTGCCTTTCACCCTTCGCACTTGTGGATATGCTGTGGAACCAGCGGTGCAAATCTTTGAGAAGGCAGTAAGCTCAAGGCTAGCTGGCAATGCTGTTGATTATTTTTACTGCAACTCTGAAAAGAAAGAGAACAAAAAGAGTGTGTGTATGTATATATTGACAGGTTTATTTACACACACAGTAAAGACAAATATTCACTGAAGTTTTAAACCTAGTGCCAAGTTTGAAAAGCTGGTTTCTGTACTGGAGTCTTTCCTAGCACCCAAGGCAAAGGACTACCTATCCTTGGCTGCAGAGCAGCAGCAGGGCATCCTTGCAACCCCTGAACTTGTTTCTCTCCTGGGTGGAGAAGAGAGTGGCCATAAGCCTGCTTCACCTGTCTGCTTTTCATCTTCTGGTACTATTACCAACCCTCCCTTTTCAGTTTCCATGTGTCTAAGTTTAGAGAGCTTAGAAAAAAAAAATTATAACTAAAACAGAGGGACAAATCTCCTTCAAGTTCTAAACAAATTTTAATTAAGATATGATAAATGGAAGGATAACAGTTCCTAGCTATAATTTATATATATCTCT
>VXAU01004261.1:406254-435776 GCA_013399695.1 Formicarius rufipectus | reverse complement strand
AGTGATGGTTGCAGTCTGGTGGCAGTCACAGTCTGCTGGTCCCCTTCTGGATCTGAAGAGAGCTCCCAGGCCCAAAAATCCTCTGCTTATATCCACTTAGGCTCCGCCCAGTCCCTCCCCCAGGGAGGAGACTTAAACAATGGGTGATTTACTCTGTGAGATAAACAATGGCCTATTTTTGGCACCCCTGATGGCCCATTAACAGACATGACCCCTCAGGTGGGTGTGGAGGCAGAAGAATTTCCTTATCTCACAGAAGTTCCAAAACACCCAGTCTGCAGCCTGAGGGGTGTGCTGTCCCTTAGACAATAGCTGCTAATGTGCCATTGTGAGCAGTTCATGGGAAAAAATGGCATAGAGGCTTTAGAATACACACCCACACAGTGACAAACTGACTCCGGCTACTAAAACCAGGACACCATGGCTCACACCTCTTCTTCTATTGACATTTTCTCAGGATTTCACAATAGAAATGCTACCATCTCCCACTGTGAGCCTCTGCTGGCTCTCCCACTCTGATAGGCATCCCTATCTGCTCCTGAGTGCTGCTGCAAAACACTCTCCCTGCCTGTCCCAATTCTTACAACCTGCACAGCTTTACTCTTTCCAGGTGCTACACAAGTGTTTCTACATTTTCATGCTGTGTTTGTGTCCAGGAAACATGATCGGTCTTCCAGTCCTTTAGCAAGTCTCAAACATCTCTTCCTTTTTTGTTGGTTCCCCCAGTCACCTGGTACATTGCAGCCTGGTGCCAACAGCCCTTCTGTTTACCTTGTTCAATTAGCTTTTATTCTGCTCTGAATTGAATTTTAGCAGTCCATAATTCGTGAGTATTTAGAATTAGATATATTTTGTAAGCCATTTGAAAAACAAGGGTATCAAGCTTCCAGATGGCATAAAATACTGGTTACTGGATTTAGTATTTCTCAAGATAGAACCTGTTAAAATCATGCCTGACTGGAAGAGTAGAAAAAAAGCAAGAGGGCAGTCCAAGTACTGTGCTTCTGGGTTTTGTTTTTTTCTCTTGTTTTCCTTTCAAGAGCACCTGTTTCAAGAGACAATTACATGGAAACAGACAGAGAAGGGCTGGGCAATCCGTTCCCAAATGCACCTAGAAGGTGGTCAGGATGTGCATGACAAACTGACCAGAGGCTCAGGGACTTCTTATTCCTCTTTACATTAAACAAGATGAAACGAGATGGTGGAAGTGCTGACATTATTAGTGGTACCAGTTTTATTCCTATCATAATATAAATTCACTAATATAATCATGTTAAAGATAAACAGATGTATAATTTAGGATTTTTTTAGTTCAGTATATATTAATGCTGTGAATTATGCCCAGATCACAAAATAAGGTGATTTTTAAGACTGGCTCTCCACAGCCACTCAACCCTTAAAACAAATCTTTACTTTTCATGAGTGCCACTCCATTTCAATCTTACTCTGCTTCTAAATTCCTTCTTACTTTATAAAGCTACTGCTCGTCACCTTATCTCCCCTGCAAAGCTCCCTAGACCTTTAATCTGTAGCCTGCGTGTCATGGACGTTCTCCTTTTTTAATAGGTGGAACTCAAATATTCTCACTGAAAGCCTATTTTTTTCTGGAAAAATTAGGTGCACATCACAGCTTGCTCCTGATGTGGAGGCTTTCCAAGTGCTGCTTCCTGATGATCTCTTTGCCCCGAAGCAAAGAGTGTGGTATCATGCCTGGCTTTCCTTCAGCGGAAGACAACTGATGAAACAATGAGAAAAGGCTAATCTGGGAGTTCCTACCTAGGGAGGGGGAAAGTACTTCTATCACATGTCAAAGACATTCAGAGGAAGGCAGGGTGTGCTAAATATCAAAAAGAGTAAAGCTGCAGGATTTGGGGAACCATGGAGAGTAAATGATGGAAGAAGTCCATCCCTTGGCTGGCCACGTGACTGTGCATGGAGGAGAGAAAGCCACTGACTTGCAGTCCCATTGAGCAGATGTCCTACAACACAAAGTCTTTTATCTCATCAGCTGCTGCATCAGAAACTCTTCTGACAGCTCAGCACCGAAAATCCACAGGAAGAATCACAATTAATAAATGCCTATAGTGTATAGTGTCCCAACAGTGTACCCAGGAACTGTGATATACCAGGCTACATGTCAGTCACTTCCCAAAAGTCCCATAATACTGTACATGAGCTACATGACCCCAGAAGCACATGCTGAAGCACAGCTGGCAAAACAAAGCGCATACATGGCAGTCTTTCATTCAGCAATAATATTTTACAATGTTGACAGAGGAATGTCTCCATGTTCATTTGCAGGTCTGCCATCAGTATTGTGGCTCAATGTATTGCAGACACATTTGCATGATATTCATGTATTGGTACTGTTTTCATTAACCAGCTTTCCCATCCAGCAGTTGTCAATGAGACTGGCACCCAGTAACTGCAGAGTTAAATGGAACTGTTGTGCTCTTTGAGGCAACACATACACACATTTTTGGTGGATGCAAAGGCCAGGCAGGAAGGTGCATATGTGGTAGTTATGCTTATTTTTCTATGTAGGCATGCTAGGGTAGGGGAATCTTAGCAAGTTTAAAACATATAAAGCCTGATTTTTCTGCCTGGTGGCAAATCAAAGGATCGCTAACTTTGAGTAGAGACCTCTCCTTTCCAAAAGTTAGACATGCTGACAAATTACTGCTCTAAACTAATAGCAGTGCTGAAGACCTCTCTTCTAACACTATCAGATAAATACATCTACAATCTCTGCTTCCCACATTTGACACTTCTTTAAGGGTTTGCCTACACAGCAAAGTTGTTCTTACATTGATTTTAAAAAATGTCATCTGTTTTATGAGTGATTTAGTTTAACCTAATTTAAATAGATTCTTTTGAAAAGTATGTGTTTATATAAAACATTGGATGTATGCAAGAAAAGAGTTCTGCAGAAGCCAACACTATCCACGTTCTGACTCAGATAAAAATTGGATTGTTGTACAGTTTCCAGTCTTGGACTTAGATGAAGGTCTGTGCTTTGTTTTGGGTTTTTTACAAAGAAATGAAAATGTCTCTAGGCATTTTAAATTAATGTTAAGTTTAAAAAATGACATATATATGTGTGTGTATATAAACCCATATATATACTTATATACACACAGATATATATATAACTTCTGTTGACATAACTAATGCTTTTATTAGATGTCTGATAAAGATGATTAAGTTGAATAAAGTGAAGAGAAGTAAGTGCTATCTGAGTCACTCATACAATCCTAGTATTTCTAGACTGAAGTGCTTTTCTCTGTGAGATAATAGAGTGTTTAACAATTGCTTTACATTGATAAGGTTGTAACTGATGTGGCACATCCTTTCTCTGTTGTCCATCCAATGTTCTAACACTGGAGTTAAATAAGAATTGGCACAAGTAGGATTTCTCTTGTTCTGCGATGTGGAAGAATAGCCAGTCACGGTTTGTATAAATTACTTCATAGTCACAGTTATATACAATACAGTTTCCCAATTAGGCCATTTCCCTAGGCAACAGCCCAAATCTGTAAATGTCTAAGCACAGAAATACAGCCAGTAGCATGTCTAATTCAGTTGAACTCAATGGAGATGATTTGGTACTCACAATTACCTTACCGCCATGACCTGTATGTCTGTTTGAAGTAATGATTATTGAGAAAGAAAAAAGTATTCAAATGCTCCTTCTTAAGGGAATTATTTTTCAATCTCCTCAATTGCCTTGGGTATTTTACTATCCATGTTTTGAGAAATTACTTCTCTCCTGAAATTCAAAATAACCTTAAAGAAAAACTAAGATATTATACTGAAGAAGCCCTCAGTATATTTAATACAATACTTTGTGGTTTGAGTAACCAAAGAAGTCTACTTGTGATCATTTTAAGTTCCTGAAATAAAAAAAAGTTTTGGTCTTTCAGATCACAGGTCACAAGCTGGTTGACTTTGACTTGCCTCTCCATCATTCCAACTCTTCTCCCCCACATCTCAACTCACCTGTGTGCAAAGAAGTGTAGAAATACTTCCATTAAAAATTAGTGGGATATTTTGTCTTGTGAGTCCTTTCAGGCAACTTCATATGCACTTTTGCATGTGTGGCAGCAGATGTATGTACTACACTGTGAACAAAAGTTAGGCCTAAATGATTTCTTATGAGAAGATTGACTGGACAGAAATGAGAACTACAAATGGTGATGATGCAGCTCATTTTACATGAACTGTTATGTCTGGAGCATCACAAAGTTGGGTCATGTCCTGACAATACTCACAAATCTAAAATTCGCCATTCATTTGAGCTGATAATTGCCAGTGTAGGCCACTAGAGTATTCTTGTGAAAACTGTGTGAAAAGTCCCCAAGATAGAAGGAAAATGTCAAAGTTATTCCTGTACTACTGCTTCTCAGACATGCTGAGTGCTGCTCATCCTGTCCCTGTTCAGGAATCTGGTGTCATAACAGGTTTGCAAGGGCAATAAAAAGAGCAATCAATTTTTACTACTCCTAAAGAACAATGCAAAGCATACATGCTTCAAACCCAAGCTTTAAAGTAGACAGTGTGTAGGTTTTACTAGGTCATAAATGTGTGATTCATTGCAAGCTGTCTTATATGACAGGACAGAGCTCATCGATATGTTGGTTGCACTTTAGTTCCCAATGAACCCGCTACACCACGTAATATTAAACTCCTAGACAAGAGAATGAAAAGAAGCTTGAGGGACATATGGGCACATAGCTCCCTATCTGTCATAAAACTGCCCAGGGAAAGGAGGTCAGCTATTTACTCAGAAATTATGCTTGAACCTGAGGGAGCCTGTAAATTATAGGGGGTTTGGCCTTCCTTCCAATGAAAGTGCTTATGCACTGTCATTAAGGTAGGGTCCACAGCTTAAAAAAGCACAGGGATACAAACAACACTGGGACTTGCTATTTCAGCTGAATAATAAAGTTTCTTTCTAACGTACATAGTGTTCAGTTGTGTAATGGTAAATAAATGACTAAAAAACTCACCTGGGTCGTTTTACCTGAACTGTCCTTCCACTGCTTCTCATTTAGATTTGATTATCCTACTGCCAAATTCATATGATCCTGTGGAGAGACATTATTTGATATAACTATATGTTATCGTGAATAAAAAGAAATTACTTTCCTTTGATTGTACAGAGGAACTGGCAAGGATTTCTGCTGAGTATGATCTTGAATCTCATTCTGAATATTTCCTTTGCTGTTCGAGTAGATTTGACTGCCATTCAGTAGGGGAGGAAATTCTCCCAGCTCTGGATAGTGCCTCCGCTGTACCACCAGTTTGTACATGAACTCCTTTTAGCTAATCGTGAGCAAAGGATAAAAATAAATAGCTATTGAAAGAAAGCTCCTACAAATATGTCTCTTTGGAACCAGAATATCCTAGACCTGCTCTTTCCTATGCAACATGTGAAACAAACTGAAATTTGCTCCCCTTTCTAACTCCTATAAAGATAGAAAGGAACAAAGTCTCTTCTTTTACATAAAATTTAATAGATGAGATTAGGGAGAGTTCTTTGATTGCTACAAATGGAAGAGGCCTTTGAGGGAATGCCCTTCACCTTAAAGGCCTCTGTTAGGAAGAGCCTAAATATTGTAAAAGAATCTAGATTACTTACTACAGAGGTTGTTTAAGAACTTAGCCACAACACAAATATATAAAGTCCATGCGGTCTAAGAACTAATCATCATACAAGGTAAAAACAGTTGTCTGTTTTCCCTGTTTGGCTTTTATGGGTCTTCTGCCACTGAACTGTGAACTAGTCTGGGAATCCTGGGACTCTTCCATCTCTCATATTTAAAGTCATGGTGTCCAGCTCCAGATATGGGTAGAGAATGAAGTCTCTCATTCTGGGGTAATTCACTGATGACTGGAAGACATTAGAGTTGTTGACATCTGTAAAGCATCTCAGAAATTATGAGGATATATAGTGATGAGCAACACAGAGACCACATCAGACCAGAGCTTCATGGTCACTCAGGAGTTGCATAACTGAGGAAGAAACATGGATTCTTTCCAGAAGATGTCAAATCAAGTCCATCTGTACCAAAGGAGGACTGAAAAATGCGCAGTGTTCAACCATCAATTCAAGCAAAAGCTCAGGCAGAAATTTCCCCTTTACAGCTGTGTTTGATGTGTTATTCTGCCTTTACTCTGATGGGTTTCTTTGCACTTCTATAGCAGTACATTTCCCCTTGTAATCTTTAACAAGGAAAGAGTTAAATCCACATATTAAATTCCACTTTCCTTGTGCTAATTCTTTTACTCTTGTATCTACATTCCTCCCTCATTTGTCTTTGCTCTCTATCCTAGGCAGGTAGGAGAGCGAATTAATTAATACTCTTATTTTGGGGAGGTAGGAACACATAGCTAAGAAGCAGGGGCATTACAAATACTTAACTGAGGTATTGTAGATACTGGGTGGGAAATGCTTTATCAGAAGTCTGGGACCTCATAGTTATCAGGCAACAATGGTTCCATCCTGGGGTCTTGCTGTTCCATCCACTGTAGGAATTCCTCATTGGATGTCTGGTCCCTCATGGTAGACCACAAAGTGATGCTCTTTTGTGGGTCCGCAGGAGCCTGTGTTATTTTGCAGGAGCCTGTGCTGTTTTGCAGTATAAGGGAATGTTTTTTGTATGTTGTTACACTTCATATTATATTTTGATTCTATCTCACTTCTTTCCTGCCTCTGCCTCATCCACCGATGTGGTGATTGCAAAGCTACCACTGTACCTTGCCTGATGTCTGGCATCCATGTAAATGAGGTGCAAACTCGCAGCAAACGGGGCTGCCATAAATTCAGCCATGTCTCATGAGCGCACTGATGAATACGGGTAACCAAAAAACAGAAAAGCAACGAAGGAGACTGGAAAGAGCTTACAGGAACCAGTGTTGGAAAGGTGTCAGTTTGGGATGTCAGGCTTTGATTGCACAGCAAATTATCTCCCTATTACTATAGCAGTTTCCACCTCTTCTCCCATAGTTCTTTTACTTTTGTTAGAGGTCTTTCTTTGCCATGGATCCACTTTCCCACAAAAAAAAGACATCAATTAGAAATTAAATACCCTTTTCTCTTCAAAGAAAGAACTAGAAATATGATAAGCTACAAACCCGTTCATTTTTGGGGGGTGGAGGTTACAATCGTATTTGCCTATTTTTCTAAATTTTGTTTTCTTTTATGCACTGTCAGGACTTGTACAAACAAGGAGGACTGACTAGCTAAAGCGAGAAGACACGAAAACTTAAAATATCAAGAGAACTGTCAACTGTAGTGAGTAAGTGGGGAGGAGCAGAAATTTTCTTCTAATCTCTTTCAGCTATTGTAAACACATCTCACTTGCAGCAGCACATCTTATCAACAGATGTTGGTTGCTCTTGTCTGTGATTGCTGCTGTCACTTTAGCTACTAGCCGTTCCCGCTGCTAGGGTTCAGTCATTAAAAGGACACTTGTCCACTAAGCCCTGCCTGCCCTGCCATCCTGCCCGCTCTCTGCGGAGGGGCAGGGCTGGGGGGGCGAGTGCGGGGGCGCGTTCCCCGCCGCCCCATATCCCCGCTGCTGTGCTCGCACTGCAGTGTGGGCGTGTGTGGGTCGGGGGTGTCATCCCGCCGCGCTCAGCGTGCACCGCTGACTCGAGCGATGGAAACTGTTGTCTCCCATCTGGTCACAGTCCTCGGAGGCTGCAGGAAACGGTGTGGCAGGGATTCCTTAAAGAAAGCTCTTCTCGTGCTCAGAGAGGATGCTCTTTTTATCCTGCATAGAAAGTGGCAAAGTCTTTTTCTCCCCATAATACTCCCAATTTCTGCCTATTTTCTGCGCTTCTCTTCCTACCCCCAACGCTGCCTTTTCTTTCTCCCATGGGACTGGCAGAATCTCAGAGGAAATAAGTAAAGCTTTCCTAATATAGAAGCTCATCTTCTCTGAAACCACTTCACATTCTGTTAATGGAGTTCTGGAAATGTTTCAGTTCTCTCCCTACACTCATACTTTGTTCTTTTCCTCTGATTGCTGTCCAAGCACCAGTACCATCAGTTTTCTTAGCTTTATTAGCTCATTTTGCAAAGAAATGCACAGGCAGTCTAACGAAGTAATGATAAAAAATTGGCTGGAGAGTTTTATAGTTGTGTACTCTCTTTAAAAAATAAATACGCATATGGAGACAGCTTTCTGAGACCATTCTTTTATTGGGGTTTTATACTTCACAAATATATGTGCTCTACATAAAATATCAGTGGAAGATAACACAGATTGCTTAATAGATTTACATATGTTCCTTCCCCCTTCCTCTCTTACGCTGATACACGTCTGGCCCAGGGCTCTTCTTCCAGAGTCTTTCCACCTTTGCCAATATTGTATCAGCGCTCAATATTTGCAAATCCACTCATAAAATTTTTTATAACAAGAGCACACAGTGCCTGCAAATCCTCCATGTAGCAGGGAGTGCTTTTTCTGTGCCTCCCTCCCCCATAGTTACACTAGTTCTGGGGAGAAGCAAGGAAGCATAGAGCAGCAGAACATGCAAGCGCTCTTGTTCTTCAGTGGGAGTAGGGTTTTCCACCAGAGAGATGGTGTGGGCTAGTACCAGAGGGCGAGTAGACCTGCTGTGGTCTGCACTGGTCCTGCAGGCTGCAGCAGAGAGGGAGGGAAGCTCAGGTACCCTCTTGTCCCCTCAAAACACCAACTTCAGTATGGGGAGGGGCTGAGGGGAGGGACAGGGTGAGCAGGGAGCCTTCCATCCTCAAGACAGAAATTGTGGGGAGGAAGGACATGCTAAGCAGGAATGCTTGTAAGGGTGGGAAGTTAGTGGGAAGAGGAAGAAAAGTTCTTCAGAACGTTGGCATCTGAGGAGGCTACAGCTGAATGCAGAAGTATAGGCAACTGATAATTGGAGAAAGTCGCCTTGGGAGAAGACGAGTTTTACAGAGCATATGAAGCAGACTTGGTAAGCACATGCTTAAAGTACACCTGCATTTTGAAGACATTTATTACCAACAGCTACCTTCCTTGTGCTTTATCCTAGCTCCCCAGGGTACACTTTCTTGGTCATCCTTTTCTGAACAAAACACATGCAAAAAGAGGAACTGACTGAGATAAGCACCACGCAAGACATGGACAATTGCTGGCAGGCAATGCCCTGTCTAAATGACTTCTCCCAAATGCACAGGAGGGACGATAGGAGAAGAGTTGTCCGGGATGGGCTTCCATTGCACACGGCCTCTCCAAGTGAAGACTAATGGTTGCCACAATCAGAGAATGCCCCAGACCAGCACATACAGAGTTCACAGGCAGGTTCAGCAGTTGTTGGTACCCTTCCCATTTGTGATCCATGAGGATGCCAGCAAGGCAGTCGCTTATCTGAGGTAGGGTCCACCCAAAACTAAAAGTGAGGGCAAGAAAAAGATACCTACTAGAACAACTTGGTTGCATGAAGTGTAGTTGGGAAAATTAATTGGTCTTGATAAAGGCTAGTTATGCTGGCGTCAGAATTTAGAGTGTGTATTTGGTGATAGCTGTAGGCACAGAGTGCAGAGACAGGAAAAACCTGAGACAAAAAAGTGTGTTCTCTAGCAGGAACACAAAATTAAGGTGCTACTTTATGCTGCATTTTTATTAGTGGCATCTCAAAAATATCACTTTCAGCATGCCTTTTTCACTTCTCCCACAGAAGTACAAAAATTAACATCAGCTAAACAAATTTTCTATTGCTCTGGAGTGAATGTTGTTCAAAGATGTTTACACATTATTTGCCTCATTTGCTTTTTTTTCTCTTTCTACTTTATCAAAGTCCAGTCATCATGAAATGCCCAATTTTTATTTTTATTTTTTCTTTTAAGGCATGATTTAATTCTTTTTCTCCTTAAACTCTCTAGAGTTTAAGACACATGCATATATCAACAAGCAAAACACAAGACCCTTCTTGCAGAGTCGTTTTCCATCAAATTTCACACTGGGCATGATATGCCAGCTCACATAAAGAAAACCACGTGGTCTGGCACACAGCTCCCAGGCACAGGCAGCAAGTTTACCCCCTAGATTGTTTGAGAGCATCTTCACCAATTGGATTTGCTCTGTGTGAGAGAAGAGTTGTGCTGCTCATGGAGGTGAGTTCACAGTTGAGGGTTGCAATTCATTATCCCCTACACCATCCTTTATTCCAAGGGAATGGTGTTTGAGCTCATGTATTCTTCTGGCTGCTGCTGTGCCACCTGAAGAGGTCAGAAAGGGCCTGTCCCCACCACCTTTCATTTTTCTCCCCCTCTTAGCACTACTCCTTCCATACCAAGTGGGCTAAGGAGATGTGTGACTGAACATCCAGAAACACACACTTCTGTAGCAAGCATAGGAGGACAAATCATAGTCAAGTCCTAAGCTTCTGCAGCCCCTTTTCTGCATGCTGAAAGCCCAGGGCATCACACCTGCCTTTCTTTGCCTGTTCCATGGATGCACAGGAGTGACAACTAGTTTTTTCCTCCAGGCTCAAGTGCTACCACTTAGACGTAACTTA
Organism: Formicarius rufipectus; assembly: GCA_013399695.1. Lineage (NCBI taxonomy): Eukaryota > Metazoa > Chordata > Aves > Passeriformes > Formicariidae > Formicarius > Formicarius rufipectus. The sequence goes on along the minus strand of VXAU01004261.1, from coordinate 425,246 downwards.
TGCAATCCTGTACATGAGTTAACTCTATCCCAAACAGGAACCTGAACAGGGTGAGGGTCAATTCCTGCAAAAAAATCCTATGCTGCTGCTTGGTTCAAATTACTCAAGGTCAGTTTTTATTTAATCATGTTTTTTTCCACAATATTTTCCTGCCAGTGTTAAAACCCCCCCAAAAAACCCCCAAAAACAAAACCAAAAACACACACAAAACAAAAATAAACAAAAACCAAACAAAAAAAACCAAACAAAAACCAAACCAACAAACAAAAAGGCAATTAGATAACAAAGCATATGTAGCTTGTTTTCTTGTATTGTTTCTCAGTTTTTTCCAAAATTGTCACTGCCCTTTTGGACTTCAGTGGTTATATTTGCCAAGTTTCCACAGAGATGCAAACAAATTCTAAGCAATAAAATATCATCTCTACATGATTTAAGCCCCAAATGTACATGGTGACAGTTTTATGTTTTAGTAATATGAAAATCCGAGATATTGGATGTGAGTATAATTTAGAATATTTCTGTGCCCTGGAATCCAGTTAAAATGCACCATTGCACATGCCATGTTTCAGTGGTGAAGTATTGCTTGCCTTTGATTGCTGCAGGGCAAGAACTTTATTTTCCTAACCCGTGATTTAGTGCTTTCCACCACTGTAAAGTGTAACTAATAATGCCCTCTATGTAAGTTCTGGTAACTGAGGAGACAAGAAGGAGATGGTTACAGTGGAGGGAGGGAAAGGGGAGAGAACAGAAGGGCAAAAAAAGAGATGCCTGCAACAGGTTTAAAAACATGCACAACTGGCCCTCTCAAAGAGCTGAAGGCTGGATATTAGGCCAAAACCCCAATTAGATGGTGGCAGTGGAGCTCCACTGATTTTGAAGGAGCTGAGCCAGCTGAGAGGCTGGTCTGCAGTCTCACATTTAGTGCCCGAAGTGGTTGGAGAAGCGGAGATTTGAAACAGTACTCCTCACGTAGCATGGAGGGGCCTGCGGGAATAATGTTTGCTTTGGCATAGAGGTAGGTTAGCATAGACCCAGCAGGTCCTGCATTGAAAGGCTTCTTTCTGCTCTGAGTGATGGCAGCTTCCATAAAGAGAGCAAATTCATCCAGAGATACGCCTTAACCCACATCCTTCTTTAATTCACAGCTCCTTGTGCAGTGCAGACCTCAAGGTGAATCTGTGTATGTACTCTTGCTCTGGTTCTCATCTCTGGATGTCCTATGTTTCTCTGTAAGGCACAGATGTCATGGTGTTTTCCCTGGATAACTATCCCAGACTGCCTCTTTTGGTACTCACCAGTAGACAGAGTCTTTGCTGGAAGCTGATAAACTCCAATGCTTTTGCAATGCCTCCTTCTACAGCTGTGGGTCTGGACTAGGGAAAAGGAGCTGCTGTATTTCCTCCATCTTCCTTTTGCCACACAGAAAGCCCCTAAGAAGGACTCTGTGCTAAGATTTTTCAATTTCTGGCATACTTCCTGAAATTTGTCCTCTTTTCCTTCCTCTTCTCTTTTTCCATGATGCCTGCTCTGGTTCTGTTTGGTTAGAAAGATTATCTTCCCCCAGCATGTAAAATTAAGTAGTTGTGAGGAAAAAGGGGAGGTAGATAAGAGGATCCAAGCAGTGCAGGAAGGCTGAAAGAGGGAGGGATACAGCAGAGCTAATATTCACCCCATGAAGGCCACCTTCTTTCCTAGAACTGAGTAACAAAGCAGAGAGAGCAGGTGGACAGGGCATAGTGCCAGATTTCTTTTCTGACATAACCACAGAATATCAAAAAAGAACAGCAGGCAACAGGTTTAATATAAACCAAGATACCACAGGATGTAACTCATAATGAGTAGTTCCTCAGTTTTACTCACAGACTTTCATGAAGACTTAAAAATTGTACGAGTTCAAAATTTGATTGGCAAATAAATTAAAACAAAAGGTAAGTCTCATGCAGGGAATCCCTGAGGCACAAAACATGAAGAACAGGGAACTAGTGAAGGAAATACTTTGTCTTTTATTTGCCACTATGTTCTCCCATGACCATCTATGTACTGGCCATCTTCCCAAGTAGGGCACTGAGTCTGATCCAGTACCACCACTGTTATGTTCACAGGCCCAGACAGTCAGGTGCTAAGTCCCACCAGACCTGCAGTACTGCTCTCTTCAAGAACTTTGAAAGTAACTAGCTAGGTCAACTTTCTATCAAGACCAAGCACTACCAAGAAATTAGTAATTCCAGATACTCTGTTCAGAAACTCAGAAGGCATTTTTCTTCCACGTAGAGGAAAATGGGTGCCTGTGATAGATACTTACTGTATTTATCTATAAAAATGAATCTAGTTAATATATATTTCATCCTTATATGTACTCGAGTCAATAGGAAAATGGATATGCCGCCAATCCTAGAGAGATATGCCCATCACTCTTTGTTCACATCCTCTGGCCTAATGGTGTGCTGATATGCAATTTCCTGATTGCAGCCATGGAAAAGCATCTCAAGTGAGAAAAAAAAGGTATTTTGAAAACTACCACTCAATGTGTTTTGTGTGGCAAAAAGCTGCTGCAGTATTTTGGGTTTGTTGCAGGGTGGTAAATGGTAATCCCATATCAGCTGGAATTTGGCTGTGTATTAAATGTGGAAACTTGAACAAGATGCTGGGCTCTCAGTTAGAAATGCTTTATTACCAAAGGAGATTCTTTACTTGGATAAGCTGTTATGTCACAGCACACCACACTATGATACTGACATTGTGCCATTCAGGCTTCTCAGGACCTTAGACATGTGAATAATATTCACCTTTTAAAAGCCACATTAGTAGCATGTCCGTTTTTTGACAGCTAGCAAAAACTCCTCAGTTCTGCCTTCCAAGTGTCTAGGATTTCTTTTTAAGAAATGCAGAGCAGATGCCACAGATCACTAATCACAGTTTCTTCTAAATTATAGAATCTATGTCATGATGTCAAGTCTTCTTGTTAGGAATTATTGGAAACATCTCACTGCTATCTGTCTGGAATAAATGTCTCATTCTCTGAGTGCTCTGCTGTCAGCTAACGAATATATTAATATTGAGCATGTGAACTTATTAATTCCCTGCTGAATGAGGACTTATGGCCTGATAACGTTTAACAGTGGAACAGATCATTCATCACAACAAACCGATTATGAGCATTTACAGGAAAATACAACAGCATATGCAAACTCTAGACTCTGTCACCCTTTCTCACATCAAAACCCACCTCGGCAAGCGGCTGCAACACCTCCTGCCTTCCAGTGCTATTCCAGGAGCAGGGATTCCTCAGTGAAGCCTCAGTAGTGTATTTACAAATTATGTGTTTCTTCCATTCTCCAAATTCTCTTGCTTCAGCTCCCAGAACTGGATACATAACACAAAACAGAAGACATGTTAATCCAAATTCAATATTTTTTAATTAGAAGAGGTTGTGTGATACCTGAACTATAAGATGTTGCTTTAGGTTTCTGGGGGACCTACCTCACAGTTCCCAAAGCAAGTGAGGACAAGGAAGGAAAACTATTTTCTTTCAATGGATTCTGTGTGATTGGTTTCAATGGGATCTTCAGGGATTCACTTCACACTACTTGCGAATTCACATTACTTCATGAAGAAATATCAGACTCAAAAAAAAATGTATGACTGAATTAAAATGCTTAATTAGTGGGTCTCAGTTCAGTGTTGAGGTCTGTTTAGTTTGACTATTTTTGCTCCTCTCATCCTTTTTTTTCTATTTGTCACTCACCCCTTTTAAGAAGGTGATATCAGGGTCTAGGTCTTTGCCCACCTTGATGTAGGCATCTACACAGCTGGCTAACCTCATATGGTGGCCATTGCTTCATCAGATCTAATATTAAACCTTCAGAAATAATCTGACCAGGCTGATCTTGCTATGTATTTGATTTTTTTCACTGTAAATTATAAACCTAGCTGTCACAGTAGTTTATGGACTCTTCATAACTACAGTGTACTAGTTACCCCTGTTAGCACTGATGTTGTATATAAGACTTGGGCCCACTTCTGAAAACAAAGTACTTAAGAAGAGAGATGAAGACATTTTAGGAATAAACTCTCAAGTATCAGGAAGATGCTCCCATGTACAATTAATTATGCAAATTAATTTAAACCATTCTGGGATTTCGGTAATTTTTTGGATCTTGCTAAGTGCGATGTGCGAGACTGCCACTTGCTCAAACTATTCTGTAACAAATTCAGTATTTGGTTTTGTTTTCATTCAAATTTTCATTGTCTGTAGCTTTTGGGGGGGAATGCATGAATGTGGTTTCAATATAAGGATTCTTGGATTAAGTGACTAGATGTGTCTAAAAGTGCAAAGGTTTTGAATACTTACCTTCTTTTTTGAGTAAAACCCAACCAATCTCTTTTAGTTTGGCCAGATAGAGATCTAACCTCATGTCCACTTATATTAACAGGAATTTATCATCTGCTTGTTGGCAGAACCCTCCACAGCAGTAAGAAGCAGTGTAGCAAAGTTCATGTCAGAGTTTCCATTTCAGCTTGATTTTCAAATCTTTAAATTTTAGAAGTGTCTCTAAAATCATGACGTGATATACCAAAGAGCTGACTGTGCAGGTACCAGAAGTTTTGAGTTCTATTTGGAGGGAGGGGGAGAAATGACACATGATTTAAACAGTAGCTGTCAAAGAAAATCGCAATTTTGCACTGGGATGAAGGGAGATTTAAGTGGGAGACATAATAGAAGATTAAGAAGTGAGAAAAGGGAGAGGACATCTATATATATTGTGAAATCAAAAACATATATTGTATAGGCAAACACTGCTTGTGAGAGGTGGAGGATAGCAAAGAAGTCAGCATTACCCTAATCTACCTGGCCTTTTAAAAATAAATCATTATCTCATATGGGAGGCTTACTTTCTTCATACCCATTTCCATCATTAACAAATTGTTTTTCTTCTCATAAAGAAATGTGCCAAAACACATAATAAATCCATAGGTAAAACTGCACAACTAGTCTTCTGCTTACTTCAATCTAGATACCTTTTATTTTTTAAACTTGTCTTTGCCTGCATGATATTGGTTTCTGGAACAGCCTGGAGTCGTGAGCACCACAAGATGTCCTAAGTTAATTTTGTTTTCCTCAGGTATGTTTTATCTCACTACTGCTCAGAATTGCAGCCATCTCAAGGTTATAGCTCCAAAATGTTTAAAAGACAAGTAGGAATTACGTACTAGCTAAAGATCTTATCTTTATCTTATCCTCTGAGCTTTTCTTTCTATCTGAGTTCTCATTCTTTCTCTTTTTCATTTCTTTAATAATGTGTCAAAACCCAAAGATGGGCAGCAGAAAACTGCCTGTGGTAGAAAGAAGAACCAGTTCTGTGGCACCTGTTCTCTTTGATCTCCTTATGGTTGGTCACTCATCACAACTGTTCACACTGCACCACACATCTTTCCTTTTGTCCCTTCTTGTCCTGGTCTACTGTTCTTCCCTGTGTCAGGCTGCCTTTTCCTCCACAGACCATCTCTTCCACCTTCTCAGCTCATTCTAGTTCCATTCCTTTCCTTCTGATGTAGTTTCGTGGCTTGACAAGACACATGTTATTTCCTCTAGAAAAACAAATTGATGGGTATGGTCTACCACATGTTTACATTGACTTCAGAGATTTTTTGGATGTAATCTTCTTCCTGCAAAATATGGACTGTAAAGCAATATGTTGTTGCTTCCTTGTTGGTTCTAGAGTGTTCCATGTAATACTGCAAACTCAGTCCTTGCCTTGCACATAGCATTCAGAAAGTTGCTGAATGTTGCTTCTGTGCTGTACATTTATTGATTGAAACATTTGAGTTGTTGCTTTTCACACTGGTAATTTTAGAGCACAGATGCCTAGCATGTTTACTCACATACCAAGGCTCACATTTAATGAGCAAAATGTCAAGTATATTGTTATCCACCATAAAAACTGTGAAAAATATCCTTGCCATCTGCAGTGTGCCTTCTGCTTCAGCCTAAAAGACTTTTACCAGCAACTACATGAAATTAGCATTAAAGTCAATATTTATAAATGGAACCACCTCTAAAGGGCCGGATCTTCTCCCCTCCCACATCCCCTGTTTCTCCGGGATCTAATGAGCTGGGGAGGCTGGGTGCAGGAAGAGAGCCAAGTTGTGCCTGTCTCCTGGTTGCAGTCAGCCAGAATAATCTTCCTGCACGAAGAAAGAAGCAGAAAGAGAAGAGTGGTACTAAATGACATTGACAGTGTCTGAGGGCCAGATCCTGTGTGGATGTCAGCTGGTGTAACGCCATTATCCTCACTGAAGTGACGCAGTAAGCATAAACCAGCACAGTTCGGCTGACTGACATAACACCATGTTCAATTTATGCTAGCTGAGGATGGAGCCTGAAAGAACATCCATGGAATGGATGGCGGCTAGTAAAGCTGAAACTGGGATTAGAGAGACTGCCATCAAAAAAGATAACCACTTCCAAGAAGATGTTTGTTCTTTCTCCACCAAATGAGGACAAGGATTGGCCATTTTTTCTGGTTTTTTATGGTGCTGAGGACAATGAAGATCTTTTCTATTGCTAAAGTATCTAGCTTGTACTGCAAGAATAATAAAATTAGTAACTACTACTAATGTATAGGTTTTCCTGGGCTCCAGGAAAGCTATAGGACCTTTTAATTTTGCTCTTGCAAAACCTTCAATCCCACCATGATCAGTGTGTTGAAGAACTGAGATCTAAGCACATTTTGAAAAATGCTGCTGTTCACTGCTGTTATTCAAGCATCCAGAAGCAGCTGAAATTTCAGCCAGATCTTTATGGGGCAGAGCTGACAAACTCAAGCCAGAACAGGTTCCCTCTGATGACCAAGGTAACTTTTGCTATTTGTTCCAGCTGTTTTGCCAAGTCACCCATATACCCTCAGCTGCACCAAGCTTGTAAGAATCACAGCCTACCATGGACATCATGAAAGCTGGTCACTCCCACAACTGCAGGCTAATGAAACACAGAAAGGTATTATCATCATATAATCCACACTACCTTGCCTTTTTCCTCCTACACATGTTGAACAAGAGGATCATGAAGAAAATTTCTGCAGTGATTAGTGAACATAGCATAAATATTTATCCAGAAAACTTCAGATCAAATGGCTTTTAATTTTTTTATTTACAGTTGTTTAGATGTAAACATATTTCCTTAATTGGACTTTAAGAAGGGCACTCACATGTTTTCTTTAGAGCATTTCTAATATAATCATTGCTTGGGCAATTAGGCCACTCGCTAAGCCACAAATCTTATCTTTCACACTGGTGAGTCATAAATAAGGACTGAGTCACAAATAGACCAGACAGACAAATGGTAGCAGGAAGGAAATAAGATTGGCTGTGAATAAATTTAGGCTGGAAATTAGAAGATGACTGCAGACTACCTGAGGAATGCAATTCTGATGTAGTTTTCTAATTGGGAGGAACTGAGCTGAGACAGGTAACTTAAATTGCTTATCATTTAGCTTGATAAGTTCATGAAAGGGATTGGACATCAAGTAGGAGAACTTTTTAAGACTGAATTAGACAACAATAAGGCCTCAAGTATTCAGTGTCTTTGCCTGTCATGACTACCCGCAATTAGAGTGTTAATGACCTGCTTACCCAAGTTGTCCTGGAAAGTCCTGTTGTTATCCATCATCCTTAGGAATCATATACAGCAGGGGTAGATTGCACAGATACAACTATGCCAGTGTCATCATACAGTGAAGGCTCTACGCAATGCAGTGTTTGCACTGTGAGTTTGCAGCCATGTTGTTGTGGCTGTTGCAAAACTCTCCTGTTAGAGAAAGTGGGAACAGCTTGACTTCCTTACGCTTGTATTCAAGGGCAAGTTCAATTATGGGGTATGTTATGATGGGGTGCACCTAGTAAGATGGAGATCAACTAATAGCTCTATAAGCTAATGAAATGTTTTTCAGTGTTTGACCAGCGCAATGACTTTCTGTCATGCAATCAGAGTTCCTGGAAACTGTTGTAATACAAATAATGGGGCTTATGATGTTGAGTTGCTCTTTACTGGCTTCTGTATTTTTCAAGGAGAAAAGGAGACTGGAATTTTTGCTGTTCATGGAAGACAATTTACCTACTTCCATTGTGTAAGTAACACTGAATATGCTGACATAGCAAATAATATCTGTTAAATGAACAAAGTCCCGTGTATGGATCTAACTATGCCGCCCAGTTCCACATCAGCTCTGTTCTGCACCAGCAGCCTTGCCTTTAAATGAGGTCCTTGCTTTGTTGTAACATATTGTGACTCAAAAATATTGTTCTTTTAATCAATACCAAGGGCACGAATGCATATCCCACACCATATTGCCCACATCAGGTCTTTTTACCATTCATATCCAGGGCACACTTTCCCTTCCTGCATGCCCTTTGGTCTCTGTCCTGTCATATGACACAGGCACTGGTGTTTCTCAGATATATTCAAGCTCAGTTACGCAGCAGGAATTCATATGACTTGAAGTGGAAATTATATAACTATGTATGATTATCATGTGATACTGGGTGCCTGCATTTGGCTATAATGAGGACCATGTTTCCAGACAGTGCTCTGTGCATCTGAATGAAAGGATCCTTCAACCACAGATATTGGGGCTATCTGACCACAAGGTTCAGTATTAGTATTTTACAGAATCACAGAATCAATTAGGTTAGAAAAGACCTCTGAGATCATCGAGTCCAACCTATGGCCAAACACCACCTTGAAAACTAGACAATGGCATTAAGTGGAATGTCCAGTTTTTCCTTAAACACCTCCAGGGATGGTGACTCCACTGCCTCCATGGACAGTTCATTCCAACGTATAATTACCCTTTCTGTGAAGAAATTCTTCCTAATGTCCAACCTGAACCTTCTGATCAGTTACTACTTGCTTTCTGAAAACTTATAATCAGGTACTATTTCAATCTCCTGAAGAAATACTTGTATTTCTTTCTGTCTCTTAACTTCAGTCTGTCCACACATGACAATAGAAAGGTGCCCTACCTCATTGCCTCAATGAGTGGGACGGGACAATAAGTAAACAAAAAATATAAAGATGTAAACATATCTTGCTTCAGTTCACTAGAAACAAATAATTAAAATACTAGTGCAAGCTTACTGGTGTAAGCAATCGAAATAAAGAGACTTTTAACTATACCGTATGTTCTGCAGAGTTTAGAGATCAAGAAATCAAGTCTCACTTGAACTTGCACTTTGACCTCACAGGCACTAGAATTGGATCCTAGTTTATAATGCAGCCTGCTTTCTTGAAAAGTAACCTGTCAGTATATGAGTGTCTGTGCTGAAACACATTCAGATTACTACATTAGTTAAATTCTATAAAGCAAAATACCTTTTTATAAAAGTAGTTTGCTCTTTGCATGCTAATTTTCTGAACTGCTGGTTGAAAAATGGTATTTGACTCTTCAGAAACTAGTAATTTTTGTTTCCTATGTAGTTTGCCATTGGTTCAGCTTTCTTTTTCTCCTTTGCTAGCTTACATGATGAAGATCATTATAAAAGTACTTCTGTTTCTAGAGTCCACTTTTGAAAATCCATAAGAAGTCACCCTTCTGCAAGCATGAAATAAAGTGCTGTTGTGGGTATGCACGGTAATTTACAGCAAAGTTTTTTGCTGTGTGCCCAGCATTGTTCATCCTTAAGGGTTTTCTTTTTTACCTCATTGCGTAGAGAATAAGGTCTGAGAAATATGCAAGCTTTCTCCCACTCTCCAATTAACTTCTTTATACCATCTCCCAACATTTGGACTGAAATTATTCACATTTCAATATCATGACTGTATTGGTTACTATATCAGTGTAAGAAGTAAGAAAATCTTTCTGCTTTTTCCATTTTAAAAATGTCTCTTTCATTACCCAAGTTTGCTTGGCCCTAGCTAAAGAAACATACTGACTGCCTATTTATGGCAAGTTTCACCATCTCAGCAAGTTCCCTGTATCCAGCTGTGCTGCAGGGCACAATGCCTGGCAGGTATTCACTTTCAGAATTTCAGTTCCACTTTAAACAAGTGCTTAACTTGTCCAAGAGGTGCTTTTTGTTGGCAAGTTGTTTTGGGAGCAGCTGGATACTCCCCATGTACTTACAGGGTAAGCCTACAAAGCACAACCAGGACTGAGCTGCTCTGGGTCCTGGCCCTGTTACATACTTTCTTGCATGGCTTGAGAAAGTCTCTTTTTGCCAATGGCTTTGTCTCTACCTCTAATTAGCATCCCTTAATTTCACGTGCTTGATCTTTGGGTGCTAAGCTTGTGGCAGAATGCTGGGATTTGAGAGAGATTGATTTTTCTTCAGATGGAGAATGGGATCTCTTGAAAAACCATGGGAGTGGTGTAAACCTGACTTTCACATGCATCAGTTTCCTCACATGCTAAAGCAGGCAAATTTTGCTAACTTTTCTATCAGAACACTATAAAAGTACATTCATTACTGTTTGTAAAGGCATAGAGTTTCTTAAATCAAAACTGCTATTGAAGTACAAAGTAATAGTACTTCTTGAGGAGGAAGAGGATTGCCTTTTGAGTTGCCATCTGCTCCTGGCCTGACTCCAATTGCTTCCTAGTGAGTAATCTGAAGACAATTTTTCAGAATCAATTTTGTATCACATTTTTGCAATATGACATATGTAACTCTAGGTCTTAAGGAGGGAAGAACAATCCACCAGTAGTTTGCCTCCCACTGTAAAAGCAAATTATGTAAATTAGAGCATAATAATTAGCAGATTCATTGATTTGCTGTAAAAATTCTTGCTGTATCATCACCCCATTGTCACTCACAAAATGAAGTTTGTATGTTTATTTGCTTGCCTCTGAGTATGGCATTTTCTAAATTTTCTCATCCTTGAGGCATGGGTGAAATAAAGGTCCTTCAAATGCTTCTGAAACAGTAAGTAGTGTAAGAAGATCTCCAAATTTTTGGGGAGCAGGAGGGAGAACCTACAAAGTAATGAATATAAGACCAGGAATGTCATCTGTCATCTTAGAACAAGGGTTGTGTGGCCCAGAACCCACATCCTCGAGGTGGGCATGTGCTCACAGAGAAACCATGTTCCTGCTTCAGGGGAACCTCACTGCCGGAGCCCCAGTCCTGCTGAGGCCTTTTAGCCATTTGCAGCCAGTCTAAATCTTCATGGAGTAGCGTGTGTTAGAAAGGTTCTCGGTGGAGCAGAAAGAACTGATCTTACCTGGGAGATGTAACTGTTCTGAAAGTCTTTTCTGCAAATATATTCTCTGTTCACTTTCACTAAACTTTTTGAGGTCCAAATAGGTTATGGTATTAGCAGATGTGCACCTTTACACTACTAACTTTAGAAAAATAGAGTAAACCAGAGCTAAATCTTAGGCTATTGGTGACAAGCTTGCCTGTCCCAGACTTCCAGCTATGTGAGAGCTTCCTGCAAAGCACCAATGAAATTCCTCTCAGCTGCTGTACCAGCTAATGTGAGACTCCCTGAGACTTCTCATTGCCTGTGGACCTGCAGTGCTGATGAAGATGAACCTCTGTGCTACTGTGTTGTACCACATCTTTGTTTTTCTGTTTCACATCTGCTAAAACACCAGAAGAAAACAATTAGGGGAAACTCGATCTTAGTAATTCTAATTACAGTCTTTGAGAGCTCAATAAACAATCCTCAAAAACGTGCCTCTCAGGAAAGTTACAAATTGCAATAAGAATATATGCAGATTATTTGTATACATCTGACAGCCCTGGAAAAGATGTTTGAAAAAGAACAGCCATCACAGTTTTGGGAGGAGAGGAATCATAGAATCATTAAGGTTGTAAAGACTTTTAAGAGAGCTTCATTTTGTCAGGATAGTACAGGGCAGTCCTTACTGTTTGAAAGATTGCTCTCTTTTCAAAGGATGTTTATCACATTGGGCATATCTCACAATTTGTCCTCCAAGTTTTTCTCTATAATATACACTAAATGCCTGCTTCTGGCCAGACAGTATGAAGTACAAGTCCCATCAGGATTTGCAAATGAGGCCTTTTTTGATAGGTGTATTCTCAGATGCTGCCTAGTACATACGTTGGGAAAACTGACAGATCTTGCTATTTTCCTTACAATTAGATAAGATGACCCATACTATGTGGAGAAAACGTTGTTTATAATCTCTTCTTTGCTTGAAGTGAGATACTCTTCCAAAGAAATCCCCAGACTGGATGATATTCTGTCATAAGATTCTTTCAGACTGTCTTATTAAAAAAAAAAAAAAAAGAAAGAAATCATTAACTGAGAAGAGCAGAAGGAGTTAAAACAGTAACAGATATAAAAGTACATGGTAAACCTTTCTTACATAGGAGAGCGAAAGTCAGGTCTCTACTGTCCTAGCAGGGTGAGCTAACTGCTAAGCCTCAGAGTCTCATGCTCTCTACTTGGCTGACTAAATAATTTTCCAAAGAAAAGGAAATAATTTAGACTGGAGAATGACTTCTTTCTCCTTTAGTATGTTTGAATAAATAGACAGGACTTGTAGGAAGTATACTTTTAAATCACTGCGGGCACAACTTGTAATTTTAACACAAGTTCTCAATGCTCTGCATAAGCAGCCAACCCACTGCTTGCTATGGACGGAGCAAGGAATCTCCTCCAGCCAGCTGATTTCTGAGAAATGTTTGGCTGAATTGGCTAAGAAGAGTTTGTGAGAGATTACAACTTTAAGACAAGGGATTCATTTAGATGATAATGCAGTGCACATTTGTTTTGGTTTGGCAAATTTTTGGGTGATTCTTGAACCGGGAAAGCAAAATATGACTTCCTTTGCAAACAGCAGTCTAAATATAAGAAGTCTAGTTTGGACTTGAATTGATATATACATTTTGCTCATTTAAAGTCACAGGATGGAAATGCTTTCAAAACTCAACATTGCCTGCTCTGGAGAATAGCTTGAAACATGAACTGGTTGCTATAGACAGTGGTGGTGCCTACGGTACACGGGGAGAACGTGCCTAATACACACCTCAGTTCTGCATCCATACCCTGCAAGCCAACATACCAACACCTTGCGAGGCTGTGCTGTACAGCAGTGCATTTTAATTCAGACAGTGCTGGGATCTTCACACAGCTCAGCACACAAACAGAGGAAAGATGTGGTTTGAGTCCAATACAGTTAGATTGCTGTATCTCTTCTCTCAGCTTGGTAAAACCTGCTTCTACGTAATCTCTTCTTGCTTGCACCATTTAAATGTTTCTGTTTTTCAGATGGCACTAGCATGATGACTCTGCTTCAGCTGTGGTGAAAATACGCTCCTAAAAGCCTCATCATGCAGGCCAAGTTGTGTCATTGAAGATTTTCGTTTTGTCTTTATTATTATTTTAATTCCCCCTCCCCCAGAAGCCAAGAAAATACTTGAGACAAAAATCACTGTTGCACTTAGCTCCCTAAGAGTTTTTCCACTGACTGCAGTGTGGCTGGATTTCATTCTGAGTCACAGTTCTTGTTGCCTTCTCTCCTCATCTGTGGCAAAGCTGTGAATGAGCACTACATATTTTGAATAAATCCTGATTTCTCATGTCAAAAATGAGAATATATAGGATAGCTTGAACTGAATCTCCTCCTATTGCAGTATAATTTTGAATTTTTCTTCCCATCTAGTGTTATCTGGCAACCTAGTTGCAAACTGATGCATCAGGAAAGCATCTGACCTTGATTTGGAAAAAGTAAACACTTTTAAGGTTGACACTTGACACTTTTAGTGTGCAAAAGCACGCATTTCCTTTATCACTTTATTGAAACTAAGATAACATAGCAATTTATAATTATTGGTGTTGAATCAGTATAAGTGTTAATTTTGGAGCTCGTGTTGGGAACAGATGTGTTTTTGTAGAAGGGTGGGCTGAATGTATTCGTCTTTTTAATGTCGTTTCTGTTTGAATGATGAGTATCGTTTAAAATTCCCTTCTCCTCTCTTATCACCTTGTGTAACTGCTCTATTTTGTATGGTCCTGGAAGAGCACATCTTTCTCAGTGGAGCTCAGAACACCATCTCAAATTACAAAATATCCCTGACTATTCGGCCTTTTGAAAAAGCTGTAAATAGAGATATAACTTACCTAGCAACAAAAAGTAGATCTCCACAATGTAGTCTATGAACACAATGAGTTTATTCAGTTATGGCCATGACATAGCTTTCCTTTTTCTGTTGCTAGTCTTTTAGAAACAGACTACAGAAAAAGTCTTTTCTATACTCAGCTGATATTAAGAAATCCTCTCAATAACAACTGGGCAGAAGATGAAGTCTCTAAACTTCTAAAATTAGTGTATTTGATGAAATTTCTGCTGAGTCAGGTAAAAAAAAAGAATTGAGTAAATACTGGTGGAAAGTATGAAAAGTTTTGAAAATCTCAGTCTTTTCGTGAATACTGAAAGTCAATCTGTATCCTTTAGCTCATACAGCTATATTTAGTGTTTTTACAGATTTGTTTAGTTTCTTTCTTAGTGCTTTGCTTTCTCCTTCCAGCTTTTAATCTCCATCACAGGGTGAGTGATAAAATAATGGAAAATAAGGATGCAGACAGAAAGAAAGGAGGATGTTTCACTCCCTGCCCCATCTTGATGTTAAAAAAAACCTAATTTTTTTTCTGGATAGCTTTTTAATCTATTTTAAGCAGTTGTTTCACCTATAGTAAAAACAACAGAAATAATTTTCAGTTGTTTTTGTTCTAGATTAAGCCTTATTAAAATTCTACTGTGTTAGAAGAGCTCCTGTCTTTTTAAGGTGAAAAGCTTTGTCCATGACAAAAGAAACTTATTATCATTTCAAAGGTTGGTCAGCACTATTGCCTATATACCTACGAGGTAATAATGACCATGTTGACCCTTTTTTGACTGCTGAATTCCTTTATCAGTGCATTCTACTAGTTAAAGATCACGCTTAATGCTGACTTTCATATAATGCTTTCATGAAAGTTCCTTTGAGATTGAAAGCAGTGGCCAGATTCTGATCTCTCCTCTTCAAATCTTCTGCTATTGGATTTTAATTTCCTAAATCAATGTAATAGAAAAGAAAATTATGCCTGTATATGAAATATAAGAATGTTTCTAAAGAAAACTTCATATCTTGGCAGTTTTCATTAATCTATTTAATAAAACTTTAAAATTACCTTTTTTTTTCCCTTGGAACTAACGGAATTGTAGAGCTTAGTGTCCTTTGGCTAAGTTCCAAAGTGGAAAGTCACCCTGCAGAGTTCAAATCTCTGTAGAAAGCAAACCAAGTCCACCGTACTTGAACTCCAACAGCCATTTATTATTAGGCATTGAGTCTTAAATGTAGCACTAAATAGACAGAGAAGTTTGATCTTCTGCTTATATTTTGGAACTGGATTTGAACCCTTAACACATGAGAAACATGTTAATGTAAGTTTCTGAACAGTAAAAATGGCAAAACCAGCATTCTCCAGGCTTTATGGATATTTTGAGGGTAGTAAGTCAGAGAATAGACTTATATCATAAGCCCAGTTGTACCACAGGCTCTGAGCTTGGTATCTTCAGGGCAGCAAGACCCTCTCCAGCTAGGAGTGAACTGCATGCCCTGTCCTCTTTTCCCCAATGTCCTGGATGCCCCCAAACACAGCCAGGGAGTCTCACTGGTTCTTCCACTTTCTTCTTCCATTAAGGGTCAGAGGAACTCGTCTTCTCTAACCCAAACCCTAACCACTGCGAAGAAGAAGAAAACAGGAAGCTGGGACAAATTTATTCTGGGCACATAGTCCTGAAGGCATCAAGGCTTTTGCACTGATGTTTGCCTTTACTTTTAGGACTGTCCTTGAGCAGGACTAATGTTTACATAGTCAGAGTACTTATTGCCAAAATTATTTCTTGTGTGGTTTTTTTTCTTGCAGAAAATGACAGAATTTTTTCTTAGTGAAAATATTGGCATTTTAGGCTGTTATTTTCATGATATGGCATACTGTAGGGTGCTGTCAGAAATTTGTTAGTTAAGAAAAAACATAAGTATGTCCTTCAATGCCATCGAAAAGATGCATTGCTACTTCTCCCGTTAACACTTTTAATGGTGCTATTTTGGATAAACAATTTTATGACAGTACAGTTTTGTCTTGAACAATACAGCTGTAGTCTAGGAAACTAAACATATCTTTCCTAATGTTTTTGTTTGTCAGAGGAGTATTTTCGATGCTCTTGTATCTATTTTTTTTAACCCACCACAAAATGAAAAATATTATACTATTAAGACCTGAGCAATCGCTTATTTTTGTATGTATTAGAAAGAAATTTAAGTACAGACACACGCTTAATAATAATCCAATTGAACATTTTATCATTGTCAAAGGTATCTTTAGAGGAATCCATCAACTCCTCTGATTTCCATACAAGTCAATTTACTGTCTTCAAAATGTAACGTTAATGGCACTCAGTGTACACACCATAATCCTTTAAAATAATGTACATGGCAAACGGATATGTTCTCATGCATTAATAATTTAAAAGTTAATTTTAGGTACTTACTCAATATGATTAACTGATGGATCAGCAGTCTTATATATGAGAAACAGTGAGCACACTTAAAGGAAGAGCACACTGGAAGGCAGCCAGGTGGCTGCCTGGATGATGCTTCAAAAATACCTGAGCTTCATCCCTCTGGTTTCCCTTCAGTGTTTAATGCAGAGCATCACAGTCATAAAGGTGGTTTCTGGCTTTGAGATTAAAAAATGCCCACAAGTGCAAAGTGTCTTAGAGGTTGAGGTAGCAGGACTTTGAGGGATGAACAGAGATGTTTTAGAAAGTGGGAATCCCTGCAAAGCAATCCTGCCGGTGACTGGTTGGCTCTGCAGCACCAGACCAGTTATATAACTTCTCTCCTTTCACTTCTCGCTTTTTTGAGGACATGCTGTATCACAGGGCTGAAAATTGATATTTCAGGTTGGAAATACTACAAATAACAAAGCATAACTGATGCATTACGGAGCTAAGGAATGTGCCCAGGCAAACAGCATGAAACAGAATGCAGAAGAGGAATGTCATCAGCAGGTCCTGCGAAAGCAGCAAGAACTGGACATCTATTGCAAAACTCTGGTAAAATCATACAGGCACACATACGGCTGCAAAAAAAGATGGAGATTCTCTCTTCACAGGGAGCCACAAGGAGCAGACAAGCAGCAACAGGTTAAAGTTGCACAAAGGGAGGTTTCATCTTGATCTTGATTCACTGTAAGAAAGAAATTTTATACAGTTAGAACAATCATCCACTGGAAAATCATCTCCAGGGTTGGGGTGGAGTCCCCATCACTCGAGGCCTTCAAGGTGTGATTGACCAGGGTGACAGACAATGTCATCTTGGCTCCCTTTCCCATGGGAGGAAAGGCCAACCAAGTCAACTTTGCAGATCCCTCCCAACCTGAGCTGGTTGATCTATATGTGCAGAAAGTTTCTCACATAAGCATGTGGGCCTGTGATGCCAACCATGCTGGTCCTTTGCCTGGGATCTGGCAGGTAGTAGGTGACTCCTCTGGAGTAATCTCAGGCAGAAATTTGATACCACCTGCATTCACCTTTCCACTAGACAGTGACTTGGACAGAAGACAGCTTCTCCTTAATGAGGCACCAGCACTCTGAGGCTGGACCCACAAAATGCATGATCAGGGTGAATGATGGCTCACAGAAAGCCAGGGCAAACCATCACAGCAGTGGGAAGAGAGGGTTGAACGGGGGGCTGAGAAATGATGGCACACAGAGCAAGTTCCAAATAGTCCAGGCCAAGTCAAGCCAGGCAGCAGTGGTGCTGACAGACTGAAGAGCAATGCTCAGCACTGCATCAAGTGGAGATGACTAAGGGAAGCACAGTCCCAAGGAGAGGCCAGGGGACTGGTGGCATGAGGGGGGTGAGCACTGAGCAGGCAGGAGAATGGCACGTGTGTCCAAGAGGCTGAAGTGCCACACACAAGGAAATCAGATTATTTGAGGAGTTGAACAGGGAGAGTGAGTGGTGAGAACAGAGCGAGACCGGAACAGGGCTGGAAACACAGGGACTGGGGAGGTCAGGCTGATAAGGAAAACATTCCTTTAAATACAGTAAAGAAGAGCCACGGAGGAAAGAACAGCAAGAGCAAAGAAGGTATCGTGTTACATTTCAAAATCTATTCAGCTCGGGTGCTCAGCCACAATGCTCCCAACTAGAGTACATGCATCTGTTCTGTAAGGAAAAGCCCAGAGATTTCTCCCACTTCTCCTTGTGCTCGATTTCCTATTATAGGGCTGACCCCTTTCTTATGAGAGGTGGTTTTGCGTCCAGCGAAATGAATATTCCTCTCCTCCCCGAGCGTGACGGCTCATGTTGGAAGTCTATCCCTTTAAAACAGTAGCTCTTCAGGAAGATGAGCAGCTTCGCTCCTCCTAAAAAGAGCTTTTCCACAGTCAGAGTTATTTGGAAGCTACTTGCAAATGGGATGGCTTGGAGCTACCGGAGTGAAATACCGAATGTCCCAGTGCACAGAAGCTCGCAGCAACAGTCTGTAGGAGTGCCGGAGGCAGCGTGTGGACACAGGGAGAGCAAGGCGTTGTGCAGCCCAGAGGAGCTCTGAACAGCCCCCCGTACTGTTAGCACACGCCGGGCGCCTTCTCCGCGCTGTCTGGAGCGCAGGAAGGGTTGCTGGGGCACCTTCCCGGCGCAGTTTTTTATGGGAAAAATGTGAGAACAGGGCCGGTGAAGTTAAAAAAAAAGTCCACGTACAAATGTCTCGCGTTTGCAGATGCTCTATTAGTTTTATTTCAAAGAAAAAAACAGCCCTCTCCAACACAAGCGCGCGACGGCGTTACCTGCGGGCCAGCTTTTGTTAGAGGGTAGGAAACCCTCAACAGCCCCGCGACCTGCTGCCCGCAGCCCCGCTCGCACCGGGAGGGGCGACGGAGGCGATGAGGCGAGGAGGGGGGGTCATCACCACCACCACCATCATCATCATCACCATCACCATCATCATCACCACCACCACCATCATCATC
>VXAU01004261.1:313263-405557 GCA_013399695.1 Formicarius rufipectus | reverse complement strand
GGGGCTCCCTTGCCGCGTTTTGTTTGCTCGCCGGCTGCGCGCCTCGCCCCGGCGGTGCCGGGAGCCGGGCTTTGCCTTCGCCCCGCGCCCGAGCAGAGTGAAGACCTGCCCCGCCAACTGTTGGCGGTGCTGTTGCTGCCGCCGAAACTCCCCGATATTCCCCTCGCTCCCTTCAGGGTTTGCGGGAGGGCTGGCGGATGGGCAGTTCGCAGAAATGCCACTCCGGAGTGCTGCCACCTCCCTGCTCATCCGCGGCGGGGATCCGCGGCGGCTCCGGGCGGCCGTGTGCCTGCGGGAGAGCGGCCCTGCCCTGCCCCGGCCGTGCCGAGAGCCCCTCGCTAGCCCAGGAGAGACGCAGTAGCGGGGAGTGCGGGGCTGCTCCTGCCCCAGCTCCCCGCCAGGGAGAGCCGCGCACGCATGGCTCTCTCATTGTATAACTGTGGTACTGCAAGCTGGGGCTGAAACTGTGGCATCATTATAAGAACAGTTTGCAGTTAATTGGTTTGGCAGATGAACTCCTGCTCAATCCTCTTGCCCGCTTCTGTTGCTTAAGTGCCAGCGCCCCCTCCCACCCTTTCCCCCCATTCTCCCCGCTTTCCTTTGAAGCATCGCATAACTCTGTGTTGCCAGCGGGATGGAAAGTGCTGATTCAGCAGCCAGGAGCCCCACTCCATCTGAAGTGGTGGTCTGCCTGAAGTGTTCCCATTTGTTGAAATGGGAACATGTGTTGCTGCTATGTCAAAGCAGCATTGATCAGGTTTTCCAAAACAGACCCGAGGAATGTGGTTTGCTTTTCCTTTCACTAAAACAGAAATTAATTTGGGTTTGGGGGAAGGGTAGGAGGCATGTGGGTATTTACCACCTCAAGTTAAAATTCTAAGGGACAGTTGAACTTGTTTTGCCTCATAAAGTTAGCAAGGATGCATTAACACTCCAATTCCATCTATTCCTGCATTTGGAGACCTGTAGTTGGGCTTAAAGCTGTAGAAAAGGTACGGAGAAGGGAAACAAGGCTAATCCCAGGATTAAAAGGAGTGAGTTATGAGGACAGGTTAAAAAAAAACAAACACCGCAAATGCATGGAGTTTAGGAAACCTTTAGAAGAAGCAAAAATGCTCAAAACTTTAAATGGGAGCTCTGACTATACTTCATTATCATTTTGGGGATGAGGCAGGGTGCAGAAGGTAAGTAGGATGTGCTTACCATGCTGTGTTAGTCTTCCTTCAGGGCTTAACCTCTCACTTCAGCATAAGAAGGAAAGCTATAGTCCTCTGGCTATCTTTGTACAGGTGTATGTTAGTTTCAAGGCTGTTTTTTTTTTCTTTTTTTTTTTTTTTTTTTCCTCCGAAACCAAACTCTTTAAAATTCATACAATATAGAGCAAAGTACTGTTTGGTAGCCTTACTGTGAACAGTAAATTGACAGAGCAGCAGACCCTGGCGCTTGCTTCCAGTGGCCATTTTACCATGTTATAGTCTGATTTATTTTCTTCACTTGGACTTTATTTGTTCTTAAAGTAGGTCTTGTTTGCCCTGGCTACATATTAAAGATCTTGTGGTACTTCCATGGTTTTTTCTTGGTTTTGTTAATCAAACTATCCCCTCCCTTAGTGCTGTGTGAGTTGGCTTTCATCCTCAGATACAGCCACACCTGGATTTTGGTGGCATATTCCTATGTTTTTTATTATGTAGTCCAAAAACACTGCCTAAATTCAAAATGGATCTCTGCATTTCAGTTCTTCTGAAGCGTATACTGTGCGCTCTGTGAATAAAACAAATATTTGCAGCCTTCTGCCTTGTGAGCACTTAAATGACTCCAGCAAGAATTCTCACAAAGGTTTTTTAGAAGTCTTTGGTCAAGTTCTCATCAGTGCTTGGGGTGTAAATGGGCAAAAAAGTATCTGGATCTTTCTGGCAAAGGTATCTGTCCAAGGCAAGGGAGTTCCCAGCTGGCAGAGGAGAGGCATAGCTGGGTCATGTGCTGCTTCTGCCAGCAGCACGGGAGTGTTGCGCTGGGAATTTGTTTTCTGACAGCCCTGAACGAGCAGATGTCCCTCTAGACTGTGAGGCACCGTCGGCTTCCCCGGGCGAGTGTAGCGGTGGCAGCAAGCAAGCCGAGGGGCTCTAGGGTACTGTCACACCGGGTGGGACCATGCTGTCGCTCCTCTCCTCCCTTTTGCCATGCGAGCTACGTGTGGTTATAGAGGCGTTGTTGCTAAATGAGGCCAGATTTCTAGATAAAAGTTTTGCTTAGACCAGCTGAGCTCTGTCTCAGGAACTGCGTATGTATGTGTGGGAAATGTGTTGAGGAGCTTCTTCAGATCAGAGAAATCTGGGGTGGGAGGGAATAGATGAAGGGGGTACCTCTTCATGTTGAGTGGTATGTGTTTTTAGGATGCACTTAAATACTTGCTTGAGTAAAAATTTCACTGGTTGCAGCAAACACTGCGGTTAAAAACCTGTACTATTTTCTACTGGCCTTTTTACTCTAAACTTCTGAGTGAACTTTTATTAATGGGGTCAAGGGAAAAGCATTTCTTCACTTTAAGCCAACATTTCTGTCCATACTTAGACTAAGGAAGCCTGCTTTTCTTTGGATTTTTTTTCAGCTCTGAAGATTTTGATACCTGTTCACGGTGCAGTGTTTCTTACCTGTGCCCACCTGGCCCAGTGTTTTCACAAACAAGGAAGATAACTCTTGAGACCTCTGCCTCTGTCAGGCTTGCATGCAGCTTGCCAACTGGCTGGGCTACAGTGTGATTGCATAAGCCTCCTGTAGGAAAGCAGGCTAAGAAGTTAGGATTGTTTTTCTTGGAAACTGGAGCTGCTCCTGGCCATGTCCAAAATATACCAGTTGCGACTCTTCACCCAGGGAAATCGAGGAATGGTGATCTTTTACCAAAAAGTTGAAACCCCCACAATCTGTTTAGGAATTGCAAGGAATGAGGTTCCCAAGGAGTCCTTTTATGAACACTGAACTTTATTTCCAGGTTTGCTGACCTTGTACTGCTTGCTAATCAGGAGAACACTTTGCAGTCTAAACTTGGATGTGGCAAAGTAGTCTCATTTCCCATTGTTTTTTTTCTTGCAAACCAGTGGTTGTTGTGAAACATAATATTATGAAGTAAACAGATGTCATCTTCCTGACTTCTCTTTATACTTCTTGAGCTGGGCACTTCTGAACTAGTCCTGTGCCAGGTCTTTTCTATTCTCATGCCATCTGTTGAATTGGATGATCTTTTCAGACAGCAGTTCTCCTTTTAGCTCAGTATGGCTCCTCTGTTGTATTGCAGATGTGGAGAGTATTATCCTAGGAAGCCAGATTCCATGATCAGTGCAGCATAAAAGAAAACCTGACCAGTATGAGGCATCTTGTCTACAAACAGCCTGTTAATCTCTTCAGTGATGAAACCACTAGAGTAGCTTGACTTTGTAAGATTTCATTGGATAGATTGTACAGTCCCTTTGCTTGTATGCTTTATTCGTCTGGATACTGTCTCTTCAGCAGGTACATGATATAAGAGAGATAGATAGGCACTATATTTTTCATGCAGGTACATTCATCTGAAAGTGGTGGGTTTGTGGTTTCTAGCAGCTTTTGAACTGAATACAGAAGGATTCATGAAGTTGAGTCACCATCAGTGCCAAGTTATCCTGAAACTCTTGAAAGAGATTCTCACATTCACACTAATGTGCACCTATTGTCTGAAGATTTTCCTTTACCTTAACTCTTTCCTTACCTAGGGTCTTTCATAAGTTGCAGATGGATTAATTGATGCAGAGCAGATGGACATGACTGTCAGGACTGAAGGCATTGCAGGTTCATGCCCTAGTTTAGAGTAGTGCCCTTGTGAACAGTTCTGTCTTTCCTGGTCTCTGTAACAGAAAAGAGTAGAGATTTATGTTTAATGGTGAAGAGTCACTTGTGGAACTGTGAGGTTTGAGTGTTGGGTGAGTCACTTTCGGTTAGAAGGAGGGGGCAGCTATATGGCTGCTTGGGTTTTTACAGGCAGGCAACCTTTGTAGGCAAGGACTGGAGACTCAGGTGTGGATTCAACAAAAATATAGTCAGGATAAATAATGTGGGTTCTTCAAAGACTAACATTAATGTTCATTTACAAGTCAAGAGAGCTTTTAATGAAACCTGCTAATTGCATTCCAATTAGTTAACCCATGGGGAATGCAGATTACCACTCCTGAATGGCTACAGCAAAAGTTGTCATGAAGATCAGTTGTTTCAAAGTGAGCGATCTCTTTAGCAGAGTAGGAGACCTCCAGTAGCATGTAACTACTACTATAAATTAGTGTGAGGGACCTTTTTCTTGCTGAATTTTTTCAGAAACCTTTGGAGACTCTGTTTATTCCTCCCTGAAGTGAGAACTGGGGAGAGGGTGAGGGAAAGTCGTGAGTCTTAATTATACTGTGCACTATGTTTGTGAAAAGAGTTTTGGGATTATGGTGGTAGTCGTGGTCGTTGAATACAGAGGCGATGAGTTCCCCAGAACTTACTGGCACCACCATAACCATCTCTGCATTCTGTACGTGTGGGCAGAAGCTGTAGAATATCTGAGAAAGAAACACAGTGTCCTATTTCTGTTGTATTCTTTTGTTGGACTCCAGGGGAAGACTGCAAGAGGTTTTCCCATTATCTTACCCTCCTGCTGTTGAACTGTCATCCTTAAGCCAACAGCAACAAGTTGAGCAGCTATTGATCTTAATGTGCAGCAGTTTTGTTAATGATTACAATATTAACAATTGGATAGTTCTGTTGCTCTAGCCATAATATTCAAACAATGTATTTCTTGGTGAGTCTGTTTCAACTTTTTTGGAAGCCAAACCCAAGGAACATGGGGAAATTCCAAAAAAGACAGTTTTGCATAGACAGGGCATGATGAATGGGGCGATTGTAAACATATGTTTGGTTAAACCACTAGCTAACTAGCCTCTGATTCTTCCCAGCCTCCATCAATGCCAGCTTCTACTAGCTCACAACAGGACAAAAATAGGAAATGACTTTCCTGGCAGACAAACCATGGAGGAAATGCCATGCCATCTTCTTGGAATAAACCTATAGCCCAGTGGGAAGGAGCTCTCCTGCTGAGCAGCAGTGGGGATTTCTGTATTTGTTCACACAGTAAACTTCAGAGTGTAGTCTTTGCACTTCCTTCACACTTACTGCTGCAGAATTTGTGTCAACAGAGAAATTGGAGAAACTGAGTGGCTGCCTTCAAGCTGAGCCTGTGGTTGCTGAAGACTGCAGATAAATAAGGGTGGATAATACTCCATGAGAGCAGTATCATTCTTCCATTATGCATCCCTGGTGAGAAAATCAATAAGGAGGGAGAATCTCTAAGTCTGTAGACTCGTTTCGCGGTGAAGATTAGCACTTGATGTACATTTAGAAGCTTCTTTCAATGCCCAGGATCTAAATTCTGTCTTTCCAATGGCTTGATCAAGTGGCTGCAGCTCTGTCCTAACTTACATTGTTGGTTTGTAACACAGAGTAAGTTTTCAGAAATTATTTTCTTCCTTTGGTTAATTTTATTTCTAGGTCATCTTCAGGTGCTAATTTAAGTTTTGAAACAGTGAGGAAAGGAATCCATAAAATGTCACCTAAATCTGTCACTGCAGATGTTCCTCATAACAAGCTGTAACATATTTTTGGTCAGGAAGTTGCAAGTGGACTCTGTGTCTTTGCATGATTCATGTGTTTGTAAAGTGCTTTAGATGTCATAACTAATTGGCAGCAAGGATTTGAATCATTTTCCAGAGAAAAACCTGCTAGAAAAATTTTCCCAGATAATGGATTTTAGTGGAGAATGACAGCACAAGATAGTTGTGTATTAGAAAGGATTAGAGCAGAAGTTTTCAAGGCTGAAATCAAAATGGGGAAGTGATTTTTTTTTCTTTTTTTCTCTCCCCTTCCTTTTTCCCTTCTTTTCCGTGATGTTCATTGCTGCCTAACTGTGAGGTACGGATTCAGATAGGAGAATGTTTTCTCTCCTTAAATGGGAATTGAGAGAGGGGGTGGGAAGCACTGGGGGAAGGTAAAATCTGTAGGTTGGTCTTGCTTCGTGTACTGTTAAAGCTCTGAGCATCCTTGGAAAGGAATGAAGGGCTTTTAATATATCAAAGAACAAGTGTGGAATTAAACTTCAAGTAGCTGGAGAAGCTAAAAATCCAGAAAGCTTTGGCACAAGACAAAAATATTGCAAGCTTTCTTAAAAGACCTACTTTCCCTTCTGGCTCAAATGTATTGAAGTCCATTTAGGAGAATGTTAAGGGAGAAATATGTATTGCAAGGCCATTGATTTTTCCTGAATTATTGTCTTCTGGGTGATCATTCTTCATTCTAATAGCTGCTTGTGCTGACATCACCTGCGATGTCAGGGGATTATGTCAGAATTCAGGCCTTGATATTGTATAGAAGTGATACGGCTCAATTCCTGGTGGGTCAGACTGCTTTTGTTCTTTCTGTCCAGCTCTAACTATAATGTTCCAGTTACTTTGCATGGTCACAGCAAGAGATGTAGTAAACAATTTCAAAGAGAAGCATGTCTGTGCAGCATAATTGTGAGGACAAAGTACTACTTGACTCTACGTCTTACACTAGAGGCAGATATGCTGTCAGTATCTATACTCCAGATGAAGAATGCATGCGTTTTTAAGACTCTTTGAAAAAGCTCACTTGCTGTAACATTGACATATTTTGTTTTGTTCTGAAATATTTAATTCCAGGAATTCTGAAGTCCAGAAAGTTGAGGCCAAAAGTGGTTTTGTTGGTAGGATTTTTTTCCTGGTCAGTTGGCTGGTTTGTTTTTGGTTTCTTGTTTGGATTTTTTTTTTCCTCCTCCTTGGCTATTGGGCACCTAGCTTTAGTTTTTAAATCATGATTGTAATGAAGGCCCTTGTGGTTTAACCTGTCAGGCAGCTAAACACCACACAGTTGTTCACTCACTTCCCCCCACCCCCACCAGTGGGATGGGGAAGAGAATTGGAACAAAGGTAGAACTCAGGAGTTGAGGTAAATACAATGCAAGAGAACAGGAAAGGAAGATCAAATAATATTAACTTAAAAAGAGTGTACAAACAAGTAATGAACAGTGTAGTTGCTCACCACCTGCTGACTGATGCCCAGCCAGTCCCCCAAGCAGCAGACCACAACTCCCCAGCAAATCTCCCCAGTTTTTTTGTTACTCATGACATCATATAGCATGGAATATCCCTTTGGCCAGTTTTGGTCAGCTGTTCTGGCTGTATCCCCTCCCAGCCACTTATGCACCCCCACCCTCCTCAGTAGTGGGGGGTGAAACTGAAGAGTCCTTGATGTGGTATCAGCACTACTCAGTCACAACCTAAGTGCCACTGTGTTATCAACACTATTCTCATCCTAAATCCAGCTACTAGAAAGAAAATTAACTGAGACCAGGAGAAGCCCTGTGAGGGAAAGGCAATCAAAACAGCCCCACTATAATGCTCTAGAAATGACCAGAACAGAATGTCACAGATTATGCCTGATTTACATGAACTGATGCTTTAGATAGTCTTTTCTGGTAGGTTATTATAACATTACACATGATCACCACACTTAGCATTTGAAAGGTTTTAGAAGAGGCATTTGGTTGATTTTCTAAAAATCTCCAGGATTGTTGAGCAAGGAGGCTATGAGATGAGCTGTAGCAGTGGAGAGCAAATGCTGTTTGGGTTACTGGTAGGACCTGGTGTGTACTCAGCGTTGTTTCACATTCACCATGAATTATTTGTTCTAGAGCTAATTCCAAAATAGGTCAGGAAAAGTCTCTGTGGAGTTCCTTGCTAGCAAAGGTGGATTACACTGTGAGCACATGAAAAGTCAGAGGAGCATAGCAAAGGCTGTTTCAGCTGATGCTGTGCACAACAGGATGAGTTTACATGTGTGATAGCACTTGCAACATCTGGTTGAGTTGTTGCTGGATAACTTCCCTCTCCAGTATCCCATAGTACTGATACTCCCATCAGTAGGAGAATGGCATTGCAAGACATCTTGCTAGTCTTAGCTCACTGCTAAGAGGTGCAGTGCTCTTACAGGGAAAGAAATAAAAGAAATAGGAAAGAGAAGAATAGGTCCTGTCTCTTCAGTGGTAGCAAACTGCTGAGAAAACTTGGCTGGGGAGGCCTACTAATTTTTCTGGCAATCTGACAGAGGTTATTTTTCTCTGAATTCTTACAAATCTGATGGAGCTACGCAAGCAAGCAAGCTAAAGACTTAGACCTGGTTTTGCAGAGGATCTCCAGAGCCTGCCTGTATTTGCAAGGTTTGCCTATTGAAGAGACTTTTCTACAATGTGTAGAGGTTAACTCTATTTCTGATCTGTGTGTTGCCCTGAATTGTGTATCTAACAGATGTTTTTATTTGCATCTTTTTAATTTTCCTTTTTTTTTTTTTTTAAATAAAATGGACCTGTGTTGCTGAGTTGTTTTCTTAAAATGAATATGAAATGTGTTACTGCTCGGTGGGGTTTTTATTGAGCAATTCAGCCATAACAAAAATGTCACTATTGCTCTTGTACATTTAAAGAAAATAAAAATAGCACCTTCACAGTTTCAGAAGATTATGTAAGATATGTTTAGCTGTATCTTCTATGATAGTCATAAAACAGAGCAACTGAGGAACTGGCTGGTAATAGATCTATCATTATTCATATTATGAAAAATATCTAATGTAATAGTTGTTCAAACACTAGAGATCGGATTGACTTGCTCTGAAATGTAGTGGTAAAACATACTTGTTTCAGACCAGTTACCAGCTGAAGTGTTGCTTTTTTCTGGAATGTCTCATATGTTTCCAGTTTCAGGATCCCAGAGCCAGCTCCAAGCTGGCTCAGCTGTTCTGCTCTGACCACGAGGGGTTTCTGTAACTGAAGTCAAATAAAAGCATTAGAGGTGACTGTTCTTGTGTCTGCTAGGAAATGGTCTCAGTGGGGCAGATTTTGCCTGTGAACTCCTGTGTCTCTTGAGGGGCTGCCTTAGAGCTGCAAATTTCTCAGCCTTGCTAAAGCTAGTATACTTTAGCCTGGGGAAGAAAAAAAAAAACCACAAAAAAACAAACCAAAACAAAAAAATAAAACCCAAAACAAAAAAAAAAAAACCAACAAAACACAACACCAAAACCCAGTCAACACTGCAGACTGAAAAGCAAAATAAGTTTGTCAGTAATTTCAGTTATTATCTGTGGTAAATGTGGAATAATTTGGGAGCACAGTGACATAGAATGCGTTTTCTTAGTTATACCAAACAGAGTTTGGGAAGACCTGGAATTTTGATTCTTCAGTTCTGGATTGCACAGCAAGGACTGGGGTTTCTCTTTAGAAATATTTCTCATTAATTGAGTAGCTAAGTCTTTATGGCAGGGTTTCAACTCTGTTACATGTGGACTCCTGGATGGACAGAGGAAGAGTTCTTTGCTCAGCCATCGTCATAGGGACTTGCCTCCATCTGAAAACAGTTTCTGTCTTTTGCAAGGTCATTTGGAGTGTGACAGAATGTGTATTAAATGCTCTCTCCATACTCTATGTTTTACTTTGAGCACTCTATTGCAGCTGCTGAATGACGTTTGGGTTTTATAACAAATGTCACTCATAGTGCTTCAGTTGCTTTGCACAGATGTTTTAGGTTTTGGGGCTGCTGAGGTGAAGGAAGTAATGGATGAGGAAGTGTGCCCATAAAATGTCTTGTCATGTGGTTATATGGAAATACCAAGTTTCTTTCTCTTCTCAGGATATCTCACCAAGCTCTATGCCAGCCTTCAGCCATGTCATGTCTGTACTGACTTCAGCAGTGATTCAGAGAAGATTCACCCAACCAGAGAAGCATTTGGGGGATGAGTGCTTTTTAGAACTGATTGTTTTATTTATTTTCTTTTTAAGTGTGTTGCGACTAAAACTTTTTTCCCATGTGCAACTGCGGCTTGTCTGAAGTCAGTGTTTGACTACAGGTCAAGCTATGTGGTCAGCGTGAATTTTTGCCTAAACCTATGTTTGAGCCATAAATTGCCGGATTGTGTGGGCACTGATGCTTTCATCTGGTAGCTGGTCTTAGACACCTCTTCCTGCCAGTATCCTCTAATTCTGCAGCTGTAACTCTGTGAAGCCAACCAAGGCAGTGTGTGCTGTGTGTGAACTCCTTGAAATCTTGGCTTGCTCTGTTGAAAACCCGTATGTTCCAAAGGGTCTTTCTCTGCTCCTCCTCTGCCCTGTGACCAGGGTTGCCTACCTGCTGTTCCCAGCTGCCCTGTGACCATGCTTTCCTCCCTCCCAGACACCCATTTCACTTTCAAGCATGGGTGATGTCTGTGTGAAATAGTTTTGTAAAATATGTTACGGAAGGTTTTCTCATGAAGGATTCTTGTTGAGCGTTTATGCAGTTTAGCAGTATGCTGAAGGTCAGTAAAGGCATTATAACTGATCCAAACATAAAGCTGACTGTTTAGGTGCTGTGGGAAGATAAAGGGAAAAGATGACAGGAAGAACGTATTGCTTCTCCTGGTCAGGGCAGCAAATGTCCTTCTGCAAGTTGGGATTAGGGCATTGTCAGCATGGCTTCAATTGTAATTAATTAGTGTACGATTATGCTATACTGTACAGCCCCTTTATGGTGGCTGAGAGTGGTATATCTCTTCTGCAGTTCGGTGCATGCTGCATCCAGCACTCATCCAACACTTCTTTGGTATTCCTGGGACTTTAGCATGAAGCCTTTCAACAGTGTGGTATATGAAGGACTGTGCAAAAGGTGACATAGTGCCAAGTTGGGCTGAGGGCCTGCTGGGTGGTCGTGTGGAAGCTGCAGGGCTGTGGCTGTGTGTGGAGCTGAGGGGCTTGAAGGAGAGAGATTCAGGTTAAGTCGTGTTATGGGCTTCTTGTGGGATGCTTTTGAAAGTACCGTGTAAACAGGGTTACTCATGGTATCTGACACTGTAGCAATGTCAAATGAGGCCCCTAGAAAACCAATGGACTGAAGGATTATATTAAAAGTGACTTTTAGCTGAGATGCTGTCTCTGAAATTCATTAGCAGTTTAAAATTAACCAAATATTCTCGGCAGTTTAAATGGATCTTAATGACTTTGTGCCACTTTTATTTTACAGCCTTGTTGCGTTAAGTGCAGCCTGGATTGTAAATGTGTTTTTTAATCATTGAAGGTGATTTTGTAGCATGGCAGTAATCTTCCTAAAGATTCGTCTGGTCAATGAGGAGGTAACAGGATTTGTATAAACCAAAGCAGAGCAGTCTAATGTAGCTGTATCCTAAAACTGACCTAATCTATAAAGCTTTGAATTACCGTGTCACCTTCCAGCAGGGAACACTGCAGAGCCTTCTGCCCTTGTGCATCCTGTAAGAAAGAATCTCACCGTCCCATTATTCAGGAGGAAAAACTGAATATAGACTGGAGATCTAAAATTTAACAAAGAATGTAAATGAGTGCCAACTAAAAATGTTTGGATTTTTTTTTAAATTGGGATTTTAGTTTTACATACTGTAAAAGAAATACTAGAAACCATTTGAATCTGGTTTTGGGGATTTGATTGACAGTTTCTTAGTGAACTCTCTGCTCATCTGTCCGTTTTGTAGCCATGGGAGGGGAGAGGGGAAGCTGCTTTGAAGAAGAGAAGTTTAGAAGGACGTGGTGGGAGCTGAGAAGACACAAAGGAAGACAATATTGATACAGCTCAACTTTTTCACCAACTGCATCAGTCTTTTGCGGATTCCCTCCCCCTCCCAATTTCCTCACTTGTCAGCAGGGTGAGAGGAGAAGAAATCAAATCGATTTCCATATTCGCGTTTGTCTTTTTAGTGCGTTGCAGAGAAGAGGCAAAATCGGCTTCACCCCCACCATCCTCAGGTGAAGAGGATGTGATAGGTGGGGAAATGTCTTAGTTCATGGCTCTGAAAATTATGACTGATAGGATTATCTATTTGGAGTAATGCTAAAACTTTGTGGAACTGCTGTCAGGCATCTGTATGAGAAAAGTCTGCAGTTTTTGGTGGTTTTTGTTTTGCCTGTATGATGGTTGTATTGCTCTGTGTTTGTTTCCATGTCCCAGCTTGTGGAAGTTATGATGATGGCATTTCCAAAGGTGAAGGAAGTGTTAGGATCAAGAAAAAAAAAAGGGGAGATAATAAGTGTTTATACCACAATGCATAGTAAGCATCCCACTTGTGATACAGGTAGCTAATTTGCATCTAAAACTTTGCCTGACTTCAGTCCTGGTCTAGACCACAAGTGTCACTTTTGAGTAGTTGTTTATGTGCCATGTCCTGTGGT
Organism: Formicarius rufipectus; assembly: GCA_013399695.1. Taxonomy (NCBI): domain Eukaryota; kingdom Metazoa; phylum Chordata; class Aves; order Passeriformes; family Formicariidae; genus Formicarius; species Formicarius rufipectus. Next base: position 393,259 of record VXAU01004261.1, on the reverse strand, counting down.
CTGGTGGCAGTTTGGACAGCCAAGGATTCCAGGGATAACCACATGGTGAGGCACCTGAGCAAAAATGCTTCTGCTCTGAATGCAAACAGTGGTACAGCACAACTCCACGAAATAGCAATGCCTGATCACCTTTCTTCACTTCAAATGCCTATACCTGTTGATTTTACTTGTACTTTCCTTTATGTCCCAGCCCTGTCACTCTTTAGGAGTGACCAGTGCTTTGCCTTTATGGACTGTCAGCCTCGTGCTCCAGGATCCTGGTATCTGCCGTAAAGATGCAGAGTCATTCCTGATAGGGAGGGATGGGCACTGGCACTAATCCTGTAAATTTGCAGCCGGTGATCTTAACTCTTATGTCCTCCTTTACTGTGGTATTTACATATAATTCCTACTTCTTAAAAAGAAGGAGTTAGGTCTAGTGAGATTTAAGAAAAACTGCATGAATGAGCCTTAAAAATAATCTTTGCATCGACTCAGGGATACTCAAGAAAAGGTGACTAATGACTGTCTTTTTGACACTGCACAATATGAAGCAAATGCAATTTCAAAACCTCCCTTAAGCCTCTGTGGCATGCTTAAATATCTTCCAGTTGCATGGTTAAAGGCTAAAATAAGTCTTGTACCCAGGAGTACTGGATTTGGGAGATTTGTGAAATGTCTGTCCCCAGCTACTTTCATTGATGCAAATGGTGATGACCAAACTGTCGGGATGGGGACTGGAGAGAGAAAATTGGCTGAATAAGATGATAGTGCTTGCAGTTATTTCTAATCAGAGTTTGTTTCTTATGGATACTCCCAGAGGTTTTGCATAGTGAGAGCAAATGCAGTTTAGAATACACTGGTGGGTATAGCTCAATGCTCACAGTCCATGAGCTAAAAAATGTTGAAAGGACTGAGGTTTTGTTGGGTTCCCCTGCCCTCTCCCCCTCTTTCAAACTTCCAGAGATGCTTGCTACTGACTAAGTGTTAATGCCAAGCTTCAGAATGATAGGTTTGCAGTACTGACTCCAGTTAATTGTGCTGGGGTAGCCATGTATAGATTATCATCTTCCAAGGTTTTCTGGAAGAAGAAATTTCTCTGTTCCTTGTAACCTTCAAAAACCTGACAGGCAGTGAAAACGTAAGATTTTATCTAGAGCTTGCTGTTGTGGCTAAGCATTAAAAACTACTCAAGACATTATAGTCAGAGTGGTGTTTCGGCTATCTGTCCTCCAGACTGAGACTGGAAAGCAACACTTCTATGGTTGAGGTTGTTGGCCACGTGCCTCTCTGTTGTCAGGTTCCAGTTTGTTTGTAGTGTTAGGACATGGCTGGATTCTTGTATCAACGGAGGCTAGTAGATGGGTTAGGCTTGTTAAAAAGGTATTTTAACACCTAAGGTTTCCATTATTTTGTTTGGGTTTTTTTTAAAAGACATTTAGGCACTGAGGATTATAGTTGGTATGCAGCTTGCTGATATTCTCATTTTTGAGTACGGTTCTTTTAAGAAAGAGAGGAGACAATGCATCTGTTAAGCTCGTTTTTCTTGTAGCGCAATCCTAGATCTGGAGAGAAGACTTTACACAGGTCAACTAGTCAGTGAAAAGCTGGAGTATAGTTGTGGTTTTGATGGTAGTTTTGTGGCAGTGATTGGGGGGAAAAAATCAGTGTACTCTCCAGATAGTCTTGTATGTTGACTCACTGCTTTTTTTTTTTTGCCTTTTAGCAATTTTGACTTGGTTCTCTTTTCTCTGTGCCTTCTCTCCACTCCCTCCCTGCCACTCCACCCAGTAATGCTTTCCTAAATCTTTGCTTTTTAAACCTTTCTGTTTCTTCTTCTGAAAGTTGTGGCCATGGAGAGCAGATTATTCTCTTTCTTTGCAACCGGCTTTTATAGATTTAGAAGATTTCATCATGACCCCTTACTTTTGCTTCTTTTGGCTGAGCTCCAGTTAATTCTGTTTTTGTTGGTTGTTTTCTTTTTTCCTCCCAGATGTCATGTTTTTCTAATTCTGTGATGTTCCTATTACTTTTGCTTGGATTCTTTCCAGTTGATCTTTTCTGAAATTTGCTTGAAGACTGAGTGCAGCTCTGTGCTGGAAGCTTTATCAGCCTCAAGTAGAACAGAACTGTTGCTTCATGATTCTCACATATGTTCCTCTGTACATTCCTGTGTGATATTTGCCGCTTTCTCAACAAAGAATTTTCCAGTTTCTAAAACTTGCTTTGAATTAAGTTTCCCGACAAGCTGGCAGCTTTAAGTTAGCAGGTCCCCCAAGTTTAACGAGTGTCATTTTGTTCTTCGTTATCTAGATCATTAATGTTAGAATAGTGTGGGACCAGGGCAGATCTCTGCAGAGGTAATTCAGGCTATTTTGTGAGTATTTCAATTTTTTTTTGACTTTCCAAGCAGATGTAAATCAGTGGAACTACCCGGTAACTTTCAGTTCTGCCATAAGATGACTGTTTGCATTGGTAACAGTATGACAAAATTTTCTTAAGTTTCTGTGAGAATGCTGTTTGAATCTTGTGGTGTGTTTTTGCTAATGTCAAGATTCAGTGTCTACTGCTTCTGTGTGCCTAAAATACATTATTCTGACATAGTAGGATATTGAGTTGGTTTGACCTGGCTTATCCATGAACAACAAGATTTGTATTGAATTCAGTCTTTTATTTTTTTCCTGGTGCTGTGTTTAATTGCAATCCATGTGCAAATGAAGCAACAAGTACCATTCTTCAGGTTTTTCTTTACACCCCATTCCCCTCCCACTTCTTTAGGATATCAGTGTTGTCATACTCCAACCTCTGCTACCTTATCAATCCACTATGAACTTTCAAAAATAACTGCTAATGATTTGAAGCTTTAAGAAAAATCTGAGCTGTTCAATCCATTACTGAATTTCGAGAAAACCAGCTAATTTGAGAGAAAACGGAATCATCCAATTTTTTTTATTATTTTTTATTAATTTTTTTCGTCTTCTCTGTCCTATCATCACTAGTAATAGTTGTAGTTTTTTTATTTTGGTCATGTTACCTGTAGCTTTCGTCTGAAAGTGATGAGTGGACTGACCTTTCCCTTAATCATTATTTTATTGCTGTGACATTACAGAATGAGTATTTGATGTCTCTTGTTTCACTTTCACTTATATCAGTATTGCAGTAATTGTCTGTAAGCTATTGCTCTTTTAGTGGAGTGCAGATGAATGGACTTGGCTTGACCTCTTTAGCTAGTGAGAAGGAAGAACTAACTGTTGCTTGCTTTTTGTCATGTATGGGCAACAACAAAATTTAAACATCTTGGGTCTGAGGATTAACTGGAAGCCAATTAAAAACTGGAAGTGAGAGAGGTCAGTGGTAGAAAGCTCTCTTCCAATCCAGAGGAAGTTCTTTCAACCAGAATCAACACAATGAAATGGTTAATGGGCAAATGCAGAAAGGCTGAATTTTCACCTCAACTGTCTTTGTCAGTCCTGGGGTTGAGAACATAATTGGTGGCCCTGATCAACTCAGCCATAATTCAGAAACCATGGAAGGTTTCATATAGGTTGCTTCTGTCTGAGATTCTAATAACTGAAACAGAAAGTACTGGAAAAGTCTGATGAAATCAAATTGACTAGATAATGAGATGATAAACTAGAGACGTAGTCCTGTGTCGACAGGACAAAATCTAGAATTATGTTGGAGGGAACAATGCTAATGCTATTGACAAAATAAGAACCCTTCTGAAAAGGAACATACAGTTTCAAGAACAGATGGTCTAGTGGTAATAGAGAGTAACAAATTTTTGTTGGCTGGCAGCTGTCTTTCAGGTTAGGATCTTGTCTTTAAAGCTCTTTCATAGAGTTGACTTCTTTGCTGCCAAGTACTTGGTAAAAGGACAGAGTAAATTCCTCCTGGGAACTTACTCTTCCTGGTCTAACAAAAACAAGATAACAGTGGAAGCAAAAGCAAAGAGGGATTCGACTCACAGTGACAGGTAGGCTTTGTTGGAGGAGCCAATGGTTTTTTCAGATTTGTTCTGCTCCCTGCACTCCAGAATTAGCATGCTGCAGGACAGTTGTCACCCCTGTGATGGAAGGTGGGAAGACTGACTTGGAAACATGCACAAGTCTTGCTTTGATCATCTCATTTCTTCTGCAGAAGCAGCATATTGTTTGTGAGACAGAGCTTACATAATCCTCCTGTGTGCGTGTGTGTAAATATATTTAACACAGGCCTTTTGTTTCTTGACTAGTTTAAATCTAATCCGTAATGTACGTGCAGTGTGGAAGGGAGCAGAAGGAGGGGTGACTTAGAGTGCATTTTGAATTTGTCCTCTCCTCCAGTGCCCTAGAACTTGTATGGACTCATAACAAACAAAATGGAGATGAAATAATCCCATTCTTATCCTTTATCTGTGCCCTTAGAGCAGACTGTCTCTAACTGATCAGTGGTATCGCAACCCTGTGTCTTTCCTTGCCAGGCTGATTGTCTTGTTGCACAGTAGCTGGTAGAGAGGCTTTAAATGCAGAATTAGCATGTAAGCCTGTGCCATTTTTGGCTGGCTGTTAATGTTTAAAGTCTTTAAAGTCACCCACTAAAGACAAGGCAGAAGAACAAACGTCGGCCTGGGTATGTGGCATGTGTGTTCTTGTTTAATATCGGAATTTCTGGTATGGCCAGGGATGCATGCCAGCTTTGGCAGTACAGGGCACAGTTCAGATACTTAAGTACTGAGCTAAAAATAACAGGACTATTTTAGACTGGGACCCAATTAGGGAGAGAATAACTTGTTGCTCTGCAATCAGTAATCTGAAGTAGCAGGCAGGCTGCAATGCGCACCTAAACTCGTCTGTTTTGCTTGCAGAGTTGCCAGTTTCGACACTACTTCCTCTCTGTGTTCCTTAGGTGCTTTTCCAGAGGCTAAAAAAAAAAATAACCAACAAAAAACCCCCTCCTCTTAAGGCAGACTTTGTGCTTTAGTTCAGTTTTTGATATTGCAGTGTTTAATAGCATTACAGCTCCTAATCCTCCAGTGTTGGCTTGGGAAATTCCTAGAAGGCAGGGAGCAGGAGGTGAGGAGCTGGGCTCTCCCTGACACAGTGAGTGAGCTTTGCTCTGTGCCACAGAAGGGCAGCAGTGATGAATCTGGGCAGTCAAGGGGAAGAGGGCATGGTTGGAAGGCTGTTGCTTTCCCCCTGTTTCGCCAACTGGGATAGAAGAGAAGGGAAACCGCTCCTGAAACTTGCTGCTGCTACTTGCTTTTCTATGTCAAGAAGTACAGTGAAAATAACTTGCATGTTTAACCTCCTGAAACAAAGCATTACTTTACACTTCACTAGTTTCTCTCTGATGATTTTATTTTTGGTGATGTTGCTGGCTGCAGCCTTCTATAAGACTGCTTGGATTACAGTGAAGCAAGTTAGAGGAATTTCTTCATGCTCTGAGATGATGAGGACGGTGCAAGCATGCTCTCCAGCATCTGAGTCCTCTGGTCTTGGAGGGCTTTCAAGTGATTGGCTGCATCTTATCTCAATTTTATGTCACTGATCAGAGTGAGGTTGTTGATGAGGGGAATGCTTTATGGAGCCTTATGCAAATGCTGCATTGGATAAACTTGTGCTGATGCTTGACATGAAAGTGAAATGCACCTAAATCTTCTATTTCTGTAGATGTCTTTCTAGTGTGCTATTTTGAGAACATGAAAAAGCCATAATGTTTTTGGTATTGTGACTCTTGTGCTGTTTTGAAAGTAGCTTTTCATTTTTATTGAAATAAAATGCTGATGAGAGGTGTTCGAAGCTTTGTTCAGCTGTGATCTCTTAGCAGCTTTCAGCATGGTGTTGTGTTTACGTTGTGATTTTGGGAAGATGTAATCAGGCTTCCATAATCATGCAGAAAGCTTCATGTTCTTTAAAACCTTAGATTTTGATTTGCTCTTGTCCTGGGCTGCAATGCCAAGAAAGAGTCTTCCTAGATGCCTTTTATGAAAACAGCATCTTTTTGTATGCAGTGCTAAAATGTATCACATTGTGGATGTAGTAAATTTCCATGGAAATAGTGGGAGAGGCACCTTGGCCAAGCAGATCATGTTTTGTGTTGTAGAGAGCCAGCATTTAGGCATGTGCTTGTCGACTCAGGGGCCACATGTATTCTACCTTCTTCATACTGCAGCAGCCTGCAGGACTTGCTGTTAAAAGTAAATGTTACATGGAGGATGCCTAGCAACTGTAGTTTTTAGGTCTGTGCCAAATTGTTAAAGGTGCAAATCTGTTAGATTGATGCAGTGTTTTCTGGAGGATGCAGTACGACAGCACTGAGGTGATGAGCTTCTGCACTTCGGTGATGCGGCTGTCCCTCCAGCTCTCCTTCACCATCCCCGTTAGGTTAATGTATGGTGTCCACAATTCACAGCCAGGAATATTAATTAAAAAAGTTAATTTGAATTACAGTTTCTTAGGTAGAAAGCCTGCAAGGAGTTTTTCTTTGCTTGTAGACCATTCTGTTTCATGGTGAGCTGTGCTCCATTTCTCGGGAATGTGCATGCACATTACTATAGTTGCTGACCCTTAATAACATTTCTCCAGTGCTTAGCCTAAATTATTATTTTAACACATTGATAAGTCCAGTTACCCTATGGGAAAGATTTTCTTGTTTCCTCTCCATTTCAGATATTCTATCTGCCTTTTGAGAGGGAATGGTTGTTTTCTGGGCACTTCGTTCATGTCCTTTGTAACTGACTTGATGTTTTCCTTCTCTGTGTGAAATGATCCAGGTCTATTCATTTCTACTTTAGGAATTCCTGTTCTCGGTACTTTTTTAAATTCTATTTTACCCTTTTAATGTCATAACAGCCCACAGTTTTCAAGAAGTGGGTGTGCCCCGGGTTTAATGACTTGTCATGATTTTGCTTTGCTTGTGGCAGTTCCTTGATTCTTAATACTATATTACTGTATTTCTTTTGTGAGGTGTTGTCTGCTTTTTCTTTTTTCCCCTCTCTTTCCTCTAAGATGATACTTCAAACAAGACTTCAGACTCATGACACTTAATACTTAAGTGGTACGCACAGGCAGTTATTTTTCTTCTTGCACATTGGCTTGAGTTTCTGGAAATTAGAGTTGCCCTTTTGGCTACCCATTTGCCTGTGACCATGAGATCATTCTGTGCTTTGCATGAAGCTCCAACTCTGACTATACACATCATACTGCTGGCAAACTTCATGTCACCTCCCTGTTTGTCACAGAGAGCCTACATTGAAAAGGATGGCCACTGTAGTAATTCTGGAGACTTCTTGTATGGGAGGGCAAAGCTCTGTTTTCCTACCTTTAATTCTTATCCTTTAGCTGGGTGTTAAGGGGGAAACACTCCTGCCAACTACAACTCAAATCCTATTAATCCTAGGTAGGGATAACATCCATGTGTATCTTGTTCATACAATATCATAAACCTTAGGTAGGTGTGAGTCATAACTTCTGCAAAAGCTGTACTGACTCTTCCTCATGCCTTCTTATTATTCAAGGTTATGTTATCTAGTTTTAACCAGCTCTTTCAGAAAAGAAGTCACTTCATGTTTTTTCAGTTCCATAGATTTACTTTGCACTCATTTCAAAAAACTGATATAACTTACCATCTTCCATGTTATGTCCAAATCACTTCAGGTACGACAGGGTATGTACAGCAATTAATAGCTTGGTAGTTTGTTTTCCTTTAGAAATATTGACCGCATTCTCTCTGTTGTGCAACTTATTACAGGCTTTTAATGCTGCTCTTAAAATAATATGTCTGCCCCAGCTCGTGTTGCAGGCGTGGCTGCAGTGCCACATTTGTGTCATTCGGTGGCAGAGAGGACAAGGCAAGGTCTTCCCCTGGTGCTCTGACCCATGTGGGCTCCCAGGATCGCTCGACAACCTGACATTATTGCTTTTCTGTTGGTTTTTTCCTTAATGTTAATCTGAGATGTTACACTTGAGAGGCGGCGGGCGTTGGCCGAGTGGCGTAGCCTCCCCCCTGTGGAGCCGGCTCCTCAGGACGCTGGTTCGAATCCTGGAGGAACTCGCTGTCACCGTCCGAGCTGCTCGGCCGTGGCAAGATGAACCTCAGGAGAAAAGGGGGTGGGGCCAGTTCCGCGCACACTGTGCCTCACCTAAAAAATCCATTGCGCAGGCTTATCCCAAGATCTTCGTTCGCGAAGTCCAGCCAACAACAACAAAATAATATGTCAACAGTTGTATATCTGGTGATTGGTTGGCTTATTTATTTTGAATTTTTTTTTTTAATGAACAATCATAGTATCTCTTAAGCAACTAAAACCAAAACAGTCCTTACCTTCTACTTCTGTCAAGAAACCTAGAAGATGTTTGTAGCAAAGATGAGTTTTGAGGTGGCGGGCAGGAAAGACTTGATTTCCTGTATTTTGTAGAACTGGTGGGAGATGCCATTCTAGTCTGGTCTTTGGATAAGTCTTGTGCCCCAAGTTCAGTCTGGGCATTTGTTTGAAGGTAACCATAAACATGAAATTGATCTTCACTATCCTTACTTCTGGGACTCTTGCCATAGGTTATAGGGAGTGCCTGGTATAGCAGTAGTACATCCTGTGTTTCCTTTCTGAGCTTCAGTGTCCTCCTCTGCATTGCCTGGTCTCAAGTTACTGGGACACCAAGTTAACATCTTTGAGTACGCTTGGCAGAACAAAGTCAGAGGAATGTACTTCTTGGTTAGAAAACCTAAATCTCCAACTTGTGCAGCAAAAGGATGGATATAAAATTTCCACACCTGAACAGGAAGTGTCAGGCAAACATCCCAGTAGCAAAGGAAAAGACCTGGGAAGCAAGCAATGTTTCTAGCACGTAATTAAATGCTGTTTTCTTGTCCAGTGTGAGAACTTGTTTATGAAACCTAATACTGCCCTGTGAAACTCTACACTTTGCTTCTTAATACTACAGCTTGAATGATGCTCAATGAGGTGGACAGGGTGCTTTGTGTATCAGATGTTTCAGGCGTTCTGAGGTCTAAATACAGTGCTTCCTTAGCTGGCACTTGGAAGCTTCACCCGCTCCCAGGGAGAGGGAAGAAATGTCAGTGTCACAGCTCAACCCTGTAGCAGATGTATCCTTAAAAAAAAATAAATAAAACAGCTGAGTCATTCATTCGTTCTTTTTCTTCCATGCTGCTGGCCAATGCTAATACCCTTGTATTTCACCCAGGAGGGAGAAAGCAGACAATATTGTCTTTTATTATTCATACCCTGCAGCTCACTATCTTCTTCACAAAATAAGGGTGGCGTCTGTCTGTCTCCACTTCATGGGAAAGATTAACAACAATTAAGGTCAGCAATTAAGGTTGTGAAAACCTTTGAATAACTGCAACATCTGTTCTTATACTGGAATAAATAAAATAAAGCTGGGGCTCTAATTGCCAACAGAGTACTTGCTCATATCTGTTTTGTAATCGTGGGCTTGTGAAATTCGTATCGTTAACTGGTCCCTCACCGACCAGCATCACTGACCAGCAGCTGGTGCAAACCTGCACAGTTTAGCCAAGAGCCATGTGCTAAAAGTGAGGGTACAGCATGAGAAGTGGGAATCATGTGTAAAATGTGGGGCACTATGAACCTTTCCCTGGCAGGGTGGTTGGGTGTTTCCTTTGATGGATCAGCCTCTCAGCTTGGACGTAGCAGTCCTACCCTGCTCTTGACTCTTACTGATTTTACTCTTGCTTTGAGACAGAATAGGGTTGTTAAGGGGAAACTTACTATTTCTCAACTGACTTATTTATGTAAGCTTAAATTTGATGGCAAGAGGGCACCCGAGTGTTCCGAGATGGACATTTCTAGAGTCGTTATTTCCAGTGTTGCCTCAGTGCCTACTTAGATCAGGGAAAAATTTGCAAATTAAAGGAAGTGAATGTCCTGAATTTCGGCTAAAGAGCATTCATTCAGATAAAACCATTTTGGTATAAAGCGATGTTCACTGAATGTCCAGCGAATGGAACAGAACATTCCATTTGGAAGGTATCTACAGTGATCACCCAGTCTGACCACTTTGGGACTGACCAAAAGTCCAAGCTTGTTGTTAAAGGCATTGTCCAAGTGCCTCTTAAACACTGACAGGCTTAAGGTACTGAAGAGCTCTCTAGGAAGCCTGTTCCAGTGTTTGACCACCCTCTTGGTAAAGGAATCATTTCCGCATGTCTAGTCTGACCCTCTCCTGACTCATGTGTGAACCATTCGCACACATCCTGTCATTGGATATCAGGGAGAAGGTTTCCAGTAACGAATGACACATTTACTTAATTTTGTCTGATTGTACAGGGTGATTTCTTAACTTGTCTGAAGAGAAAATGCTCAGCAGTGTTGTACTTTCCATCCAAAGAATGAAAACTTCAGTGCTGCTCAAGTGCTGGTAGCTGGAGGCACATGTGGCCTCTACAGAGGGAACTGTTTACATCCTGACTTAGCAGAAAGCAGTGCTTTCCAGTTGTCTTTTTTGGTGGTTTAAAAAGTGGATCTCATGAGACACTTAGACCTTAAAAGGCTTAACCTGCTAAACAAAGATCTGTCTTAAGGCTTACGGATCTGTTCTCAAAGTCTGGTAGAAAATCAGCCTTGTCTTTCTGTCCCTTGGACCATGGGAGAAATTCAGGTGTGTTGTTCCCTGGTGTGCTCAATATTTCTCCCTCCCCATCTATTGGTAGTGGTTTTCTATTATGCTGCATTTCTTTAGCTGCAAGACCTTTTCTGACCAGTGCTGCTGTTTGCTGTCGTGGGAAAAAAGATATCAGTGTTATTCCTGCTGCTTGTTTCACTGTTCTGCATAATCCCACTGAGACTGACTGGAGTGCTCCATTTGGCAATGTGGTGTTGTATTTCTGCAGGAGCAAAGAGTAAGGGTATGCCTGTAGTTTAGGAGACAACACTAGGAAGTTCTACAGCTGGGAGCTTCTCTGGGAACAATGGTCATCATCTCCTGCCCTGGAGAGAAGAGCTGCTCTGTTCTGTACAGAGCAGCCTTTTCAGATCTTGATCTTGAGAGGCATCCAGCTTCACTGAACTCCTGCTCTGTCTTGTGTTTTGGAGAGAAGCTTTTTGGGTTTGTATAATGAAGAGGTTGTCATTTAGTTAAATGAGACAGTCCTCATGAAAATTGTGCTGCTTGTTTTAGGCTATTGACTTATATGAGTTACTGGACTGGAAAAAATGTGTAGGCAGAGATGTTGCAGGAAACAAATCTGATAGTTTCCAAGCCATAGTGTAATTTATCTTAGACTGATAATGCCATAAAGGAGAGGGTATCAGACACTGGTGGAAAATCCTGTGATACTGATGTCCATTTGGAGGAGACAAGGAATATTAAAAGATCTGTTGAGATCTGTAAGTATCGGAGTCTTAGGCGAAGGGAATATTCACCCTCTTCCAATGACAGCAAGCAGCGTGAAAGCCTGTGGGAGGTATTTATGCAAAGCAGGCAGTTGTGTGAAGCCATCTCTTCGCGCAGAGCTGGGTTTTAATAAAACAGAACTGCTAATTAGTGAGGTTGAAATGAAAATTGAGACTTTTCTGATGCATCTGTCAAATTGATTGTATTAATCAGGAGTGAATGCTTTTACAGATCAAAATACAAAGCTAAAACTTTTTGAATTGTTATTTCATCAGTTAACAGCAGCAATTAGAAATTTCAAATTTTGGTATTCACAGAGGCTTTTGCAAGAAAGCTAGTCTGCTTTTTGGATAAATCTTTTGTTTTATTACACTTCAGGATATTTTGGGAGGGGAAGAAGTTTTTGGAAGAGCAAAGTGTGAACAAAATCTCTGCCTCAAACAGTAAAGGAAGTTCAGGAAAGAACTGAGGGTGGTGTGGTGGTTTGGATTTTTTTTGTTTGTTTGGGGGTTTTTTTTGGTTTTTTTTTTTTTTTTTGAGGTGGACTGAGTTTTGCCTTGTCAGCTGAAAGACAATTTTCTTTTGCATTCTGTGCCGCTGAAGAATCTTTTCATCTGTTTAGAGAGTTTACATGCACATGGAAGTGTATGTGTATGATACATGTTTATGTACATGCACACTGAGTGAAATCAAATCCTGAAAGTTGCTAGGAGAAACTGAAGCTTCATCAGGATTGACTTTGCAGCACATAGACCAAAAGGCTGGAGATATACTGTAGGGCTGGTCTGGCATAATTTTTGGTCTTGTCCAGAGGTGCCGAGAGTTTGAAACTTAGGTGCTGTACACTAGGGAGAGATTCCAGTGGCTGGTTTTCTGCCTCCATCTGAACCAGTTGGCTAAATTCTGTTTGTAGGCAGTAGAAAGAACCAGGTGCTCCAGTGGTGTGCCTCATTGAATTGTGTAGGTTGAGCTCATCTCATCCAAACCCCAGCTTTCCCTGACATCTTCTAGATAGCTGTTATGGAAGGACTGCACATAAGGAGAGCCTGTTTCTCCTCACCAACTGATGTGGCAGTGCATGGGTGTACATTTCTCCTGTACACACACCACCACCCAGGGTATGTGACTTTCCTCATAGCCTATAATAGTGTTGTGGTCAACCCTGTATGTAGCCTGGATGCTGATTTGCTTCTGTGGGCAATGTACTGCAGGCCGGTAAAATGACATTGTGTATGGAGACACTTAGGTGCTGTCTTCTCCCTCCTTTCCATTGCTGCCAGTACCAGCTGGGCAACCTTGGGGGTGGGAGAATGCAGATGGGACCTATGTGTGGGTTCCAGGCTTGGAGTACAGGTGTTTTGTGGGTTAAAGTACATTGGCACAGAGGGAAGGCACTTTGGCTACATCTGGAGCCTTCAACCTTTGAGAGTAAATGTTCTCCTCTTTGTCATCTCTGTAGTCTGAAGGTTAACTAGGGATGTTCCTTGTTTAACGCGTATCTAGTTAACCTTCAGTGATGGTGATATTTCATACCTCTGTTAAATAGTCTCCTAAGGCCTGAAACAACAGATTTCCTTTATGGCATCCTGAAAGTAAAGGGAAGTAGCTCTTAATGTAGGTGGCTTGGCAAAATGCTCTAGTCAAGTATTTGGCCTGCTACCCAGCCTTCGATATGTAATCTTCTGGGGCTGCCAAAATACCATTCTAATTAAGTTGACACAGTCCATGAAGCCTGGGTGGTATTACTTTAGTTTTCTTTCCTGTGCTTTCCAACACTGTGTTTTGAAAGGGTTGGTGAAAGCTGTGACACAAACTCACCGGAGTCTTCATTAAGCTAGGATTTTGGTGACCTTGTGACCTTCAGAATCAAAGGAAGGGATATTCTTTCTTTCTCTCTGCAAATACAAGTTAATAGCAATAAATAAATGTACACTAATGCACATGAAACATGATTAGTTGGCAAGATTTCAGCCTTTTATTGAACATTAACCCTTCTACAAAATATTAACTTATTCTGTAGTTTTATTTTCTATTTTGTTTACACTTATTTCAAAAAGCTATGCCCTGTTTGTCCCCGGGTGGTATTATATTTGCAAGTAGGTCAGCATACTCTCTTTTGAGATGTCAGCTTGAAACTGTTTTTCATGGGATGAAAAGCAAAAGGGGTTAAGAAAGACTTTCGCATGTCCAATATACTTTATTTATTTATTTATTTATAGGCATTCTTAGCCTGTAATCAAGAATAGAGCACCACTAACGTTGTACTTGTGTTCTGAAAGTCAGCACTGATTGCCTGCTGCTAACTATAAGCCACCCGTGGATTTGAAGCTTCTGTGTTGCATAATACCAGCAAATGCATCCCAGATTACAAAATGGTCTCTTTGCTCTAAGAAGAGATTGTTGTGATTTGTTAGTGAGGCAGCGTTAAAGTACACATGAGGTATCTATGACATCAAAATCTTAAAACTGCAAGTGGTTGCTTGCAGTTGAGTGTACTCTGGCACTTCTGGTGCTTCATTACATGGCAGTGACTGAGTGCAGCATCCAAACTTTATATAGTTTTTTACATTCCAGTTAATCAATCCATAGTGTATGTATTCCTTTAAGTTTCTCTCTGTTATTCTTTCCATTTCTTTCATTCCTTTATTTTAACCCCTCTTGAACTGAGAAGAGTTTTTGTTCATTTGAAGAGCAACGCAGTATTTGTTGGAGTTGCCTCCTCGCACTCTTTGCAATTAGAAGCAGAGCTGGCTGCCATCTGCTTGCTTGGGGTTGTAGTAGTCCAGGGCTCTCCTGGCTTTATTGAGTTATCACTTACAAGATACGTGATGATAACTCTTACCCTGCTGTGCATGAGAGGTAAAATGGATTTGCTTGTTTATTTTTACTGCTTGCTATTGTTACTTACTGTGGTGTTTTTATAGTAATTATTTCAACAGTTGAATTCTTCAGAATAAACCATGTTTGGGAATATGTTACTGCAAAATTTTTTGGGGTGTGAATTAACATACTGTTGATACTGGGGAATGCATCTTTGCTCAGTGTTCTAACCATACAAAGGAGGCATACTGAGAATAACCTGCACACTTGAGTGTACCTCTAATAGTATCTTAAAAAGATGTAATCTCAGTGAGTAGCCTGCTGTTTGAAGTGCCTAAACTTGCCTTCCAGCTTCAACTATTTATATGGTATTAGACAATGTACATAAACTAGTGCTTATTCATGAACATAAATTATAGATAACTGTAAAAGCCTTTATCAATTGATTTGTTTAAAAAACGTTAACCTTGATGTCTAAATAAAAACTTTTGATAATCCTAGTTAATAACGCTTTAAAAAATCTACCAAATTACAGCAAATGACACATGTATTAAAATCTGTAAATCATTAAAGTGAAGAATCTAATGTCCTTGCTCCACAATGATGAAGTTTTAAATCCAGGAAAAGTATTTAAATTCATCTGAAGACTCTGGAGAGCAGGAGGGGAAATAAGGAGAGCTGTGGGATGGTATTGACAGATTCCTGCCTGTAACTTTATGTGCACAAGTGTGGGTTTTGGTTTTGAAGTCAGTCTTATGGTCAGTCCCCTGTAGCCAGTATGGTGTTATAAAAAATAGCAGGTTCATCAAGAAGCTGTAATGAGCCCCCTGCATAAAGAATCCAAGTAAAGGAAAATAGGCTTGAATAACTGTAATAATGATTGATGAATTGAGCATTTGGATGAAACCGGCTTAAAATGCTTGAAAAACTTATCAGTGGGTCATGTGATAGGAGATTGTTCTTTGGAGTTTTTTTAACTTTGTCTTTTGCATCATCCAGAAGGGGAGAAAAGGCCTCTGCATTCTCTGGAAGATTCTCCTCCAAAATAAAGGAGTGTTGTCGAGAAACGAGGAAACAGAAGCTGGGAACAGGGCATACTTGCTGCAGATTGCTACTCTAAGAATTTAAACGTCCTTCTATCAAACCTTTGTATATATGTTTCAACTATCTTCTCTCCTGACTTTTTTCAGGGGACTGTAAAAGTAACAGCTGAGGAGTGCATACTACCATCTTGTCACCTTAGTAAAGGGAAGTTGAGTCTGGTAAATCTTTCCCGTGGATGTTTATGGATAGGCATGTAGATTAAGCTGTATTTTCAAAAAGAATATGTAATAATCTGATTTAAGGGGAAAAAGATAAAAGCACTGTACAGAGGCTAATGAAATTGCTCTAATTTTATAGGAGTTGTATAGAAAAATATCGTGTGTGTAATTTAGTCCCTGCATTGGGGAGTCTAGGGCTTTCAAATCCCACCCCAGAGCAGTGGGATGGACCATTCACACCCGTGGCAGGTTGAAAGCATAAAGGCTCATTAGTGTGTCAGATGGAAAAAGCAGTGTTTTTGGAAGTATGCAACCAAAGCAGACTTCAGTTGAGTGGGTGCCACAAGGTGAAAGTAAGTGCCTTCGAGAAAAACGCAACTTTATATTCTATTTGGAGGCTTATCCAGATGTTTAACTTCTGTGAGTTGCCTGGAAAGCAGTAATTCTCACGAACATGCAGTAGCAAAGGTTTGCCAGCTCCTAATGGCAGTAAACAAAGAAAATGAAAGTTCACAGGTTGCCTTGGACAATGCAATAGTTTGCTGCCACTGGAAAGGAGTGATCCTGTTTCTTTACCCTCTTGCTCGTGGTCTCCTGCCATTCACTTTGTGCCAGCTGAACTGCCTGTCAGATTCTAAGTTTATTGCACTTGCTTCCTTAGCAGAACACTAACCCAGCAAATAAATGTGTTAATTAACACAAACTGAACTCATTAAGGACCATACATGACACAAAAGGGGGAGAAGGAGGGAGTGCCATAAAGTTGCTGGGAGGAAGTGGAGGAAGAAAGCAGAGCAAACGACTGGTGAAGAGAGTGGGATGTCTGTCCTGTTCTTGGCAGTAACAAGATATTAAATCATGTTGACTGTTGTATAACTTCACTCTAAGTCCTCAAGTTGGATAATAAAAACCTAAAATAACATAAGGAAATAATTATTTAGACTGCTTCCCAAAATTATAAAACGTTGGATTCTGTTTTATAGCAATGTGATTAAATTGGGGTGGGGAGGGGGAGGCAAGAGAATGACAACACAGACAATAGAGACAGTATGGTTTTGGGTCTCTGGAGGCAAAGGACGTTTTGAGGAACTGTATATGAAAAATCAGGCTGTTAGTCATTGCATTCTCAGATATGTTCACCTTGGGCTGCCTCCCTGTGCATTTTGTGTCCCGGTAATGTATCTCTGGATCTGCCCTAACTCTGCATATGGCTTGCTGATGGGGTTGTCTGCTGTATACCGCAAAGGTTTTATTTCAGTTTCTGTCAAATTGACATTTTGTTTAGGCCTAGGTACAGTTTTCTGTTTAGTTGCCAAAGTTCCTGCTTCAGAGATATGGCTTTAGCTATTAAGAGGCAGAAGAAGATTTTCAGTGGCCAAGAGAGATAGTGAAACTACAGAGTTTTGGTAATACTTCCAAAGTTCAATATAGATTTGATGGTGGNTTTTTTTTGGGGGGGGGAGTTGTTTGTTTTTTAACTGGAAAATTTTCTTCGGAGACATAGATGTGCTAAGTACTGTTTTTCTCTCTGGACTTCATTTTTGCTGTCAGTGAAGCAGTTCTATCAGGAGGTGAACATGAATTCATAGGCTATGAGTCTTGAGCCTTTTCAAAATTTTAGGCAGATTCAGGAAACCAAAAAATGCTGAACTGCGTATATTTTATTTCATTTTATTTGGCAAGACTTGAAGTGGGATGGCATCAACTCTTCTGTGCTTCTGAAGTATATATCTCTTTTGGCTTTCAAAAGCCTGAACTGCCATTGCCAAGATTCCTCACTTTCTGGCAAAATTACAATGGCAAATGGCTTCCTTTACAAGGTGTAATATTTAGACTAACAGCTTTGCAATTAAGAATGGCAAAAGAGAATTATATTCCCTTTTTTTATAAGACCAGATTTTTTAGTATGGATTCGTGGGAGTGTTTGGACGTAACTGAAGTGCTTTTGATTGATGATTTATATTTTGAACAGTGCTTTTCATTTTAGTGTGCAACACTCACTTGAAGTTTTATCTAGAACAATGCTTTGTTTTCAAAGATGTTCAGAATATTTCTCTAGTTAGGCAGTTGCTCTGTATCATAGACTTGCAAATGCCTTTTGGGTACATATATGTAAAAAAAAATGTGTGTGCAGATACCAACTCGTGCAAGGGAAATAGGAAAAAATTGGGAAAGCTGCAATTACTCTTCAATATTTCCTGCTGCTAATCTCGGTAGGATATCAGTGTTGACGATGATGTCTTGAATCCTTTGTGGCTGGAGAGTGATGCCGTTCTGGAGTATTTGGGGAGATGTTTTGGAGGAAAAAAAAATGTTTGAAGGGAAACTGGCCAAGTACTACTTTTCAGCATGGAAAAACTGGAGGCTTTGGGTGTGAGGAAGGACATTCAGTGCTGGGGAGAGCAGCAATTGTGTGCTCAGACTGAGTAAATTGGGAAAGTGGTCCATAAACTTTTGAGATGATGAATCCAGCCCAAGAGAGCAGTGCTGTGTAGTTCTGTGTGCAGGAAGCTGCCAGTATGGTTTGGAGTCAGTCCTTTGGTTGTATCTGTTTGAAAGCCTGCACTAATAAACCTTTGAGTCCTGAGCACCTTAGTGGGGGGAGGGCATCCTCAGTCTTGTAAACTGACAGTCTCCACCTGAAAGCATCACCAAAAGATGGGAATATGGTTTAGAAATCCTTATACATCCCAATTACTAAAGCTGTGATGAAATCTGATGGCACACTTGTGTGCTGCCAAGGGTGTTTTAAGATCTAGTCTTCTTGGTCCAGTCAGCTAGGGAGTCTGATGGCACTTTCTTTTCAGCCCACACAGTCATTCAGGCTTCCTTTTTGTGAGAAGTTGTGTGGATCTTGCATGCTAAAGCACATCTGGGTCCCCCAGCTGGGGACATTGCTAGCTGTCAGGTCTTTCAACTACAGAAAATTCACTGGCATGCCTCATGCTGCTTGTATCCAAATTTATTTCCATTGTAACTATGGCAATAGGAGGAGATTAGTAAGAAAGTGTCAGAGTATGGGTCCTCATGCCCTGTGTTTTAAAGGATTGTTGGATGTATCCGTACAATTGCCTCATCTTAAAAACCTGCTTCAGTAATGCAGATAGACCTACATATGTATTTGCAGAAAAAAAACCAGAACACTTTCCTAAGTGCTGTGAAGTGTTGGGGAGCTTGGAGCCAGGTAAATGACCAGTTGAGGTCTTGGACATTGCTCCTTGTGTGGACCAACAAGACAGAGTAGTTTTGTTTTGTTTTGTTTTTTTTCCCCCCCCCCCCGGGTCTTCAGGATGTTAAGTTATAAGTCAAGTAGATTTAACTCAGACAGTCCTGAAGGTAACTTAGGGGAGAATATTGTAGGAATTCACTCACTTTAAGACTTTGTTCTAGTTTCTTAGCAAAATCCATGTTTGGTCTGCTAAGCCTCATGCTGTAGTGTGGGAACAACTGGAACAGTGACAGTGTCTGAGAGAAAAAAAGATACATGAAAGAGAGACAAAGATTTAGCCTATGTGTTAAACCTGAGGTTTTAGAGAAAGGCCTTCAGATAGGTCAAAATTTAAGGCTATGTTGAAGCTTTTTTCTCTTCCCACTTTCATAGTAGTTCAGCTACAGAATGTAGAACATTACAGAAGAAAAATAATTACTTAAAAGAGTATAACATTCAGCAAATTTGTTATCTTTCATAAAAGAGCATAAATTCAGTTTTCAAGAGCTCTGGAGCCTGTCTTGCAACTCTGCCAGGTTAAAGTTTTTTTCATCCTTCCTCCTGTTCCCAACTAATATGCAAGCAATTGCATTAAAAAAATTATTTTCTCTCGAATTTAAAGGCTCTGACAGATGGCACATGTAGAACCTGGAAAATTTCCTGAATTGGCAGAGTGACCATACCCCTGCCATTTTCCTACCACAGTTTCTGTAGGTGTGTAGGCTGTGTCTGTTTCCACAGTGCTGGGTGAGATACCATTCCCTCTTCTGGGAGTGTGCAGAGAGCAAGTGATAAAGAAACATACCTGGTGATGGGCTTAATTTGCAGTTAATAAATAACGTTACCTACTGGTTAGGTGGGTAATTTGATTGTGACTTGACTTATTCAAGAGCAGTGACAATCTCCAGTATGCATACCTACAGTGTTTTCCATGCACGATGAATACCAATCTTTGTTTAGATGATGTGAGTTGGTTTAACACTTTTCAGAGACAGAAGCATCAAAGCTATGCCTCACAATAGTCTAGTCTTTTATCTAGAGAATGTCATACCAAAAATTAGTCCTTTGACCTTTGAAACTTAGTTTGTCATGACTGTCCTTCTTTCAGGGACTCTGTCCAAGGCAGAACTCCTAAGCCAATAAAAGCACATGAAATCGCTTGGTTATGAATGTGCACAGGCTGTCTCGCTCAATGGTGCACGACAGTTGTTCTCACTGCAGAATGTTTTGAGTTTTTTAACAGTGATTGACTGTATAGCTTGTTTTCTATTTGGGCAGCATTGGTGGTTCAGTGGCCTGCCACATGGGGGACCTGGGTTCGATTCCCAGCCAATGCAACATTTGCCTCGGGCAGGATGGGCTCGTCAGCCGCCCGGCAACCATCCTAGGAGAAGGACAACTCTGACTCCAAACCTACATCCTGAGGACCTCGCTGTCACTGTCCAAGCTCGCTAGGCCCTGGCAGATGAACCTCAGGAGTAAAGGGTGGGGCCAGTTCTGTGCACACTGTGCCTCACCTAAAAAATCCACTGCGCAGGCTTGAGGGATTCACCGACTTTGTGGAGGTAAAAACCCTCCCAAATCTTCGTTCGCAAAGTCTAGCCATACATACACAGTACCAGTGTTTTCTATTTACCATCCTTTGGAATTTCCTTCGCCCCTCCAAGGCATTTCAGGAAAAGGGCAGTAACTTGGCATTGAATAGCTCTTTGCAATTTGTGCTTTTTAACTTTTATGGAAAGAATATGTATGTCTGTATGCAGCTGCAATCTCTGAAGAGAAGTGATGTGCTGAAAATCACGTTCAAGGCAACAGCAAATGAAAAGTTGATTTACTTTTTTCTTTCTAAGTCCCAGTGTTTATCAGCTGAACATATGAATTGATAGAGAGTTCTGTCCCTGTAAAATGCATTATTTGTTGATGTGGTACAGCAGGGCCTTTAGGCCTTAAAGGTGAGCAAAGACTTTTTGTATTCCCAGGGTAGAACTAGTTTGATGAACTGCTTTTAGACAGACAAAAGAGATGCAATCTTAAATCAGTGTTAATGTGTGACTGACCAGGAGTGATATAATCTAGAGATTATTGCTTTCCTCTGTTTCTGCAGTGTTAACAAATGAATACTCAAGAATGTAGCAGCAAAGCAAATGGTTCTTGATAAATTATGCAGTCTTGACTCCAACTATTGTTTGAGGTAATTTATGATCTGCCATTGGCGTAATGGGGTTGTGGCATAAACTGCGACACGCCCTAGAGCAGACAAATTGGTCTGGTACTGTTTAGGAACATATTTGATCTATCTTGCCATAAGTGAACTGAAGCTTTTTGCTGAAACATTAAAAGACAGTATTTTGATATTGAGTCCTAAATTACCTATCTTTAAATTTGCAGCAGTTGTGCCTTTTCCTGTTTTCTAAATAATAAAGTGATAATAAATGTAAAACTGTTGCGTCTGAAGTTGAATTCTTTTATCACTTTACATGAACTTGTTTTAGTCTTGGTGGATATAGAGGCTAATAATACAATTATCTTTATTCTTGATGCATTTTATCAACTTCAGCTATATTCCAGTGGCTTGCCTAATTTCACTGTAGATGTGGTTACAGAAAACTGTACTTACTCCCCAAAGTGAAAAGGTTTTTAAGAGGTTTTTGTTAAATCAGTGCTTAATTCTCCCAAAACAAACTGGGTGATTAAAGTGAAATTTTCAGATCAGACCTAAAAACTTTCTGCAAACTTTGAGGTGTGGAGAAGTAGTTAGATGGCCATAGACCACTGTTTATATGTTTGAAGACTAGCAATAGTGCAAGTTGGGTATCCTACCTCCAGAGTCAGATGTTTGAGCTGGCCTCCCCCACTTCATCCCCCACTGTGAACCTTGGAAGATTTTGGGTTTAAACTTTTTTTTTCCCCCATAGCATTTACTTACCTAGATCTTTATGCACATTGGGTTAAATAGATTTTCAGACTTGCTGTTACCAAACCCAGTTTCCTCAGGTAATTTGTTGTATGAACTGATCCTGAAAAACTGCAGAAGCCCAGTTAACTACTTCCTGGAAAGAAACTCCCAGGAGTTTGCCTGCCTTACCGAGGGAGGAGGAAGCAAACATACCTCAGCCAAACTTTATCCTGGAACTGGATAAAATAAAGCTTCCTTTACGAGTGCATGGTTTATGTGGACCATAGGCTACAACTCCTCCGGGAACAGTTTTTCCAAGATGTGTTTTACCCTTGTCCCTGACTTAACTGTCCTGTAAATCTGGCTGGTAGCTTTGGTTTGGTGACAGTTCATGCTTGACAGAGTGCAGTGGGTAGTCTGTTTAAAACTTGGGCTTTTGTTTTGAATATAAAATTGATAATTAAGAACGAGTGAGACAGGAGCTTGCATGTGGTAGAAGTTCTGGTTCTGCTTTGCAGCCTGCTGTCTCTCCCCCAGTCACCCTTTTTCCATCTACATGGAGGTGACATCACTTGTTTTACACTGCAGCGATGTCTCCAGCTCAGTATCAGTGGTTGGAAGAAATGCTGGACCAGCATATATGTTTATTTTTGTTTCCTTTGTAATTAGACAGTAGTTAAAATAACTGTTTTGATATTAATACTGCCTTCTCTTTTGTAATTTTTAGTTGTTTAGCCATAGGTACCTCTAAATGTTTGACAATTTCTCTTAAAGCTCTGTCTGATCACAGAAGAAATGCTTAAAAGAAACACAACTCACCTTGAGAAGTTGTTGCTAATAATAACTCACAAGAGCAAATGGAAGACTTGAATGAATTTGCCTGGGACACCTTATTTGATATATTGTGTGAGAATAAAACCATGAGAGAAAAGGCAGGCAGGAAAGGGTAAAGGTTAGAAGTTGTAACTAGGCACTGAAGGCTAATGCTGCGTAAGGATCTTGATGATCTTATTTGTCTTTCCCGACTTAAATAATTCTGTGATAAGTGACTGTCATCTTAATCTTAATTAACTCACAGATTTCAGTGTTTTCTTTCCACAATTGAAGAGAGAGCCTCAGTTGGTGAGAGCCAGTTTTTAAATAGCTAAGGTTTTGGTGCTTTGCAATGAAAGAGAGGCTTTCATTTTGCCTGGATAGGTGAAATAAAGGAGAAGCCACCGGGTCTGAAAATGGCATTTCATTTAAAAGCCCAAGATAACCAAATTGAGAGTGTTTTCTAGTCTACACACAGCAAATGTGCAGAATTCCTACTCCCAAGTTGATGCAAATCCTCATCACCTCATCTTGTTCTTCTCGGTCTTCCCCCTCCAACTGTTTTCAATAATAAGTTGATGAAATGTCTTCAGTATGGTTTCTGACAGTTTGTTTGTACTCTGCAGGTCCTGGGGAGCAGTAGATGTAATTTGAAGAAAATTTGAAGGAACAAATGGCTTTAGCTGGCTGCCCGGACTCCTTCTTACATCTTCCTTATCGGATAGTAAGTTGTGAAACTGCATGTTCCTGTCAGCTTGTAGCATCATATTGCTGTGTGCTGGTGATTGATTGTGCATTCAAACTTTTCATCAAACTGCTAATAGCTGTCTGGCAATTCTCTGGGTTTTGCTAACATTTGGGAACAGAGCTTCTCTTACCATCCTATATTCAGGATCTGCTGCTGACAAAAAATGGATCACTAATATATACTGATTAAGATTAGATATTTGTCTTCAAAATAACCATTTCATATTTGGCAGAAGGCACTTCCAAAAGAAAAAAAAATAAAGCAAGCTACAAAATCAGTGAAATGCCTTGCACCAAAATATATCAATGCTTGGTGAACGCTATATTTGTAGGAACAAAGATTTTTACACTTGGTTAGATCCTATGCTTTTTGAGTCATTGTGCTGTATCTAAGCAGCCAATGTGGCATATTACAAAGAGTATATTTAAAAAACCCTCATCTTAATTTCAAAGGTACTAGGCAAAAATGCATGTAACAGTTTTGTTTGGTTTTTTTTTTTTTACTTTAACCGGGCACTTTTAGTTGTCGTAATTCATGCTTTGTATTTTTTATGGAATTGTAAATTTTTTAGTTTGGATATGACCTTTTTTTTTTCCCCCCCTGTTTTATTTCTTGTTTTCATAATGTGATTACCACCCTGAGTATTCAGTTATGATCTTGGACCCTGCAGATGCACAAATAAAGTGTCATATGACATTAAAAACTTTTACCTTTGCCGCAAGAGAAACATTGCTGGTACTGATTACTACAGTCATGTTACTCATTTGGAAGAAAAGCAAAAAACCAAACAACAACAAAATTCCCCCAAAAACTCTATAGCATTTATGCATGTTTCGTAATATGTCAACTTACAGTTTTTTTTCCCCAACAGGAAACCTTAAATTAGTTAAAAATTTAATGTTAGTATATGCTGAGTTGACAGCTGAATGTACCTGAATGGTTTTCCTGATCATAGAAAAAACATAACAGTTCCTTTAGAACTTCTTTGGCAGCTATAAAAATAGAATGGACTTTGAGAAATTGGGTGTCCTGAAAAATCTGTTACTATACTTGGATCTGTGATTTTAAAAGATTATGTGAATAGATATGCCTAAACTTCATAATTTTGATTCACTGTGAAATTATGCTTCCAATTCATTTAGAGCATCATCTGAGTCATGGTGCAAAGCTGAGGGAGAGGAGAGCTATATAAGAGAAACTTGACATAGGCAGTCATTTTTGAGCTGTAAGTTCTTTAACTGAATGTCTGTCATTCCTGTGAACATCGTGTCTTTATTGCTTTATAGGAAGAACAGTGTGAATTCTCATTGTTATTTACCTTGCTCTGCCAAGCCCTGTAGATAGTCTTCCTTTAGTCTGGAGCAATCAACAGACTAGAAGTGTCAGAGCAACGCGGGTGACTTAAGATGGTGGGAAAGTGAGTCATTTAATTTTGGTCATAGCTTACTGTGTATTAACTACCCCAAGTGCTTATAGGTGGTTTGAAGACCAGCTTTGGAAGCCCATTCACAACTACTGTGCCCTCTGTCAGAACTGAAGTTCACATTAAAAAACCCTGAACATCTGTTTTTCCACCCCTACTAAATCTGACTTAGGAGCTTTCATCAACTTGTCTTTCAAATTTGGCTTCAGTGCCAGCATTTTGTTGGTAAAGGACTGAAAGAAGGTTAAACTAAATATGCTCTAGATTAGAGTGTAAAGAAGTATTCTATTTTTTCAATACATTTTCTGACTTAATATGAATGAAAGGCTATGAAGGACACTGTTCTGGAGATCCCAAGGTTGGGACCTTAATGCTGTACCTTCAGTATTAGAATGAATTCACACTGGAGTTTGGGATTGCATTCAGAACAAGAAAAATGAGAACATGGATAAGTGAGTATGCACTCCAAAATAACCTTTTGGATGTCTTATTGTCAATCCACCTCTGCTGTTCTTTTTTTTTTTGTTTGTTTTGGGGGACATGGGCAAGAGCTTTGACTTTCTTACTGGACTCTTTGTTTGCAACCTTTGCTGCATTCAGAAGCTTTCAGGTCTTGTTTAAGAGCCTTTTTTGTCTTTTTTCTTTCAACTTTCACAGGAGTTAGCACGTAAACGGGTCACACTGAGTGCATTCTCCTGGAATCAATCTCCAGCTTTGTAGAAAAAAAATCAATACTATCTTTCAGTGGCTTTCAGGAGCCCTTTGCAAATTCTTGAACTCTTCAATAAAAATCCGGCAGTGCGAATTGGCAGTATTTGTCTTCTGTTCCTGGAAATTCAGAACATAGTCCCAGAATTTCTCAGAAAAAATGGGATGATTTACTGTGTTTCCGTTCTTTTGCAATCTGTAGTCACAACAGTATTTATGTACAGTGACTTGAACTCTTGGGGAATATTTAGTTCTTTAACCCTTTGCATTAATTGTACAAATCTCAGTGATAGAAATAGCAAAAGGATGGGGTGTTTCCTCCGTTTAATAAGAGAAAATTCTGGCCATGTTCTGTTCATCTACTTTGTGCCTTCTGTTTATTTTCTCATAACAAAGATGCAGGTATGACTTCAGTAATAATAGAGTTTGTTTTTAGTGAGCTGAATTCCTGTTAGAGAAGGGACTTGTAACCTGGCATAAAATGAACTATAAGCACTTTGTCACAAAATAGGCAGAAAATGGAAATTGCTTTCTAGTATATGTACAGAGCTGAGGATTTCAAGATTGCTAATAATCCTCTTAATCAAGGGAGCAGAATATTGCACATCATACTTGAAGCTTTGTGCACTTGAAGAGTAGGGAATTAAATACCTAGGAGAACTAATCAGAGGCTAGCTGCTGTAATGAAAGCCTCTTTTAATGATGTCGGATTTGTGGATGTGAAGGTGATGTGCTGCCAATACTACAACTGCAGTAGTGATGTTCCTTTCCCTTCAGCTGGAGGAACAGCTAGGCACAGGTTTTCCAGGTTTCAGTATGGCTGCTTACCCTTGTTTCCAATAAGATGATACAGTAAGTTAGACAACACCTTTGGAGGTTGTCTGATCCAGGTCCATGGCATATTGATGTTTTACTTGTTTTCCTAGGGTGCCTCATCTTGGTGAATGTGTTTTTTTTTGGGGACACTTGCTTTTTTAATTTTCAAGGGTGGTTTGCTTTGATTGGGCAGTTAAAGAATAGAGAGTTTGTTTTAATGAAAGGGGACTCCCCTCCCCCCCTTTTTTATGTAATTAAATCTTCAATTAGAAAGTTACCTTGATGGATACCATAATTATCTTGGTGACATCCAGGTGCCTTCTATGTGACTCAGTCTTGTCTCTGCCACTTTGAAATTGAACTGTTGGTGTTTAGGGTTAATATAAGTATGCATGCTGCTGTCTGTGGCTGCATGCATAAAAAAAACTTCCATGAAAACCAACATTGATTGCAGAATTTATCTTCAAGTAGACTTGGAAAAGGCTGCCAAAAGACCTATGTTTCAGCCCTCATTGTCTGCCTGACACTATTTGAAAATCTTTGTTTGCTTGGTTGTTGATAAGTTGTTTATTGAGTTTATGGAGATCTTTCTTACAAGTTGTAATAAAAATGACACCAGGCCAAAGTGGTGTCTCTGACCCGGAGAGATCACTCCCCTCCTGCGGTGGGCAGAGGAGAAAAAAATGCGATGAATTGCTCATGGGATGAGATAAGGGCAGGGAAAAGTCACTGGCCACTTACCATCATGGGCAAAACTGCCTTGACTGGGGGAAATTAATTCAATTTATTACTCTCAAATCAGAGTAGGGTAATGAGGATAAAGCCAAACCTTAAAAACATCTCCACCCCACCCTTCCTTCTTCCCTGTAGCCCCTCAGTGCCAAAGCCTTGTCTTGCAAACCCAATATATGATTTTCAAGATAAAAAGTAAATAGTGGCTTAATTTACTCTTATTAGGCTTAAATGTACAAGCATTTTGCTTGCATGAAATTTGTCCCAGGGTTGGGGTTTTTTGTTCTAAGAGGACAATATGGAAGGACCAGAGTATGCAGGCAGTCTTTCAAAGTCCTTGGGCATAGCTGAGTGAAAAAAAAAACGCACCAGATGCATTATTGCATTGCATCATTCTTCTACATATTGCATAAAGAAAAGCTGAAATATTGCTACTGCCAATGAAGAAAGTCATCAGATTTGTGAAATATGGTGTCAGTCAACAGATCTTTTATTGACGATGCTCTTGTTTTAACAGTTTACGTGTATGTGGTGTAGAGGGTTGACGGACTGGAGCAGACAGAAAGTACAAAGCAGTGAGAACATTAGTGAATGTTTTTACAAGACATGTTGCTTCCAATATGAAGTTATGAAATCTGTCTCCCTGAGTGCAGACTGCAAATGTTTTTTACAGATAGAGTTGATGCTTCTTGGTAGTTTTCATTGAAGACCAACTGAAGCTAGATTTCTAGCCTCTATTTTTCTTGGGAAGAAACGTGTTTAAAAAATTGTCCTGAAAACAGTTGTTTTGCTAACATTGAAATAAAAGTGTGGTGCTTACATCTTAAAGAGGTCATTGGAAGTGTACTTGCCACTGCTAGGGTGTATCACCAGACTATTTTATATGAAGCAAAATAATGTCAAATTTGTGTCTTACACTGCACTTACATACAATTGGTTACAGTTTTCCTTCCTATAAGAAATACGCATCAGTTATGTTTTTTTTTGCTGTACCAGTTTACCTTTCTACATTTTCAACTGAAAGTCTGTACTTACCTCTTTGCACTTCTGCTTTTGTATTCTAATTTACTCAGAAGTTGGTTGGCAAAACATGAAGACTTTTTTCAAAGGTGAATACAAGCAAGAAATTTCAAGTGCCTGGGTCCACATTTTTCAATTATATGAGCCTATTCAACCCATAAAAAATCCTGCCAAAAATGAAATATACACACCTGAAGGGAGGGTACCAAGAGTATGGAGCCAGGTTCTTTTCCCTGGTGACCAGAGGCAGTGGACACAGTCCGAAACACAGGAGATTCCCTCTGAATACTGGGCAACACTATTACACTGTGAGGGTGACTGAACACTGACAGGTTGCTGAGAGAGGCAGTGGAATCTCAATCCTTGGAGATAGTCCAAAGCCATCCGGACATGGTCTCAGGCAACTGGATCTAGGTGGCCCTGATTGGGCAGGAGGTTGGACCAAGTGACATAGAGGTCTCTTCCAACCCCAGTCATTCAGTGATCATGTGAAAAGCAAAAGCAATGTGTCTCTGGGTTCTGACTTGTACAACTTTTAAGATGTCACTTCCAGATTATAAAAACACTCATGTTGATAAAAATAGACCGTTTTCTGGCATTTTCTCACAGAACTTCACAAGAACATTCTGAAGCAATGGTAATCAGCCTAGCAGACTATAGCACCAAATGAAATCCTGTATTTTTTTTTTTAATGAATGTGATCTTTTCCAAATGAGTAAATATTTAACAAGCTGTTTACCAACTGGTTATTTTGGAGAATAGCGAGTGTTTTCATGTTAGTAACAGCATAACATAAGAGAGAAGCTGATGTACCAGTCCTAAGGCAGCTTCATATTTCAAATGTCTGTGTTAACAGTAGAAACCTGAAATTTAATGGAAGGAAGCACCTTTTTTCTTTTAATTGCCTTTGTTGTAGTCAACTGGAATGATGTTAGTGATAGTTTGGGGCGTATGTTTTTAATGGACCTTCCTCCTACAGATGTTCTGTGCTCTGCGTATGAGTAAATAATAACCAGTGGAGAAGATTATTTTGTTTTTTAAAGAGGAAGATAAGATTCCTATGCATTTGGAGCTGTCACTTTTCAAGAAAGTACTGTGGCTCAGAAAATTCTTAATGTTGTTTTCCATGCCAGTTGGCTCAGAGAGGTCTTTCCTATCCTTGGAAGAGACCAGTGATATAATGTTGTCTTATATTTAAGTATTTCCAAGAAATATATCTAGATACAGACCTTGCATAAAGTTATGCCCAGTATATTTTCTTGCCATACATAGTCTAAAGGGAATCTGTTTGATCGAAGTAAGGACAATATTTCATAAGCATTTTTTTTTTATGTTGAAAAAGGAGGGAGGGAAGAACTCCTGCAAAGTACCACCCCAGAATCAAAAATCTGTGATCCTGCATGAAGCTGTTTGTGCGATCAACTCTGAGAGGAGCATTTTTCAGTTTCTAATAAGAAACTGGGGGTAGAGTTTCCAAACTTTATAGTTAACATGATTTCTCATGGCAGGGGTCATTTTGTTTGTTTCTACACTTGTAGTCTGTCCATTCCTAATGCTGCAGCAGAGCCTTGAACTGAAGCTGTTGCTTCAAAGAAGAATGGATAGTCTGAACTCACCATGGCCTTGGCGATGGATGGGCCACTTACCATGCAAAGCTGGGGATGAATATATCAGGTCCACCTAGCACTACCTGTGACTGAAAATTATCTCTGCCTGCTCCTTTTGCATCCTTTAAGAATTTTTCTTTCAGTTTGTAATATGTCTGAAATACTTCCTCCCCCCCCCCAAAAAAAAAAAAAGTTCTCCATAAGTTCCCATAAAACTTCTGCTTTTCAGGTGTATCATTCATTCACAGTGTGGCATTCCTTCATGGAGATGTGGAATGGAGAGTGCTACACAGAACAAGGACTTTGTTCTTGTATGATTGGCTTTGCTTTTTCAGGAGGGAATTTTACCAAATTGATCAGCTTTCAGGAATTCTTCATGAAGAAAGGGCCAGATTATTGGCATTAACAGTCTTTTATAGTAGATAGTATTGATATTTTAATCTGAGGCATTAAGATACATTGTTTTTCTATCTCGTTTTGAAAGAACAAAAAGCAGTGAAAAGTAGAACACAAATGTCCAGCAGAGCTCTCAGGCTTTACTGCTATTTTAAGATAGCTTTGGCCTGCATACTAGTACGACCAGCATGCATACTTGAAATTCTAGCCCCGACAATGAAAAGACAAGCCCACGGAAACAGCCAGTGGTTTTGGAGCATGCTGGTCCTTTGCAAGCTGAATGTTAAACAATGACTTAAGACTCTACTACACACTGGCTGTAGCTCTTGATGTCTTACACACTGGCTCCATTTTTTGACATAACTTTGGCAAGTGGGGGAACCTGGCAACCCTTCATGCTAGAGGCCTTAGCTCTAATAAAGCGTTTTAGTTATTAGCACAAGTAAATAGTTGTCCATTTGTGCTTCATTAATGCATATTAGTCATACAGTAAATACTGTCATGCTGGCAAGTTCCCCAGAATAATGAATACTTCAGCACAGTTCAGGAGGGGGTTTCTGACAAAGTGGTGTTGGCACCTATCTTGAAGAAGTTCTTGAAGCTATTAGCGTAGGAGAGTGGCAGGCCATTATTTCAGCTCATGTGGGTTTTGTAACATTGATGCTTCAGCGGAGGCAAAGAAGTATTTTTGATGAATTTTATGCTGTTGTGGTAGGTCCTCAAGTTTGCAGTTAACTTTTCTACTGTGTTCATCTGTATCTGAGGCAGATTGCTTTGGGCTGTGTGAAGTACAAATGAGGTGCCTACTTTTTAAATGAAAATATATTCAGAAAATCCCAGAAGATTGTCCAATATTGTAAAATTTTAATTATATATTTGAAAAATGTGCAGCTCAATGAAGAACCTAAAAGGCAGCACAGTGATCCATGATCTATTTAAGTGTTTTGAATTCTTGAGACGTAAGACCTTTCATGTAAATGGCATAAAATTGTGAGCTGAAGTGTCAGGTATGACTTGTTCTTTGGAACAGCCAAGTGTTGATTTATCAATTGCCCTTTTTTTGTCCTTTGTGTTCCTGGCAGTGACTTCCAGGAGGACTTGCTCCATAATCTTGACAGAAACTGGGCAAGGTTGACCAGTTTCTATTTCTTCATATTGTCAACCTCACCTGTTTTGAAGAGTACTGGTTTTTTTTGCCTCTGCAGTCATCAGGATCATCCTCTGATTGGAGACTTAGTCTTTTGAAGATAAGATTGCTCAGCCTTGCAGTGGTATTGGCTAGCTTCCTGATCACTTTCTAATGCACCCTATCTGGACCTGGGGACTTGGTCCAGTTGTCTGATCCATAACTTTGCTTTGTATGAGTACTGGTTCAGTCCTCCAGATGCTGACACTGTGCTCAAAGAACGGGGAGATGTGAGGAAGAACTTTACTAGGAAAAACTGAGGCAAAGATATCATTGATCTGCTGGGTCCAGTGCACAGCTGAAGCCTAGCTGGGCTAATATTAGCCATCCTTTTGTCCTTGCTTGCCTATAAAAGCAGTCCTTGTTCTTTCTTGACATCATGTGCTTGCTCCAGCTCTTCTGCATGGGGCACTATCTCCATCTTTCTTCATAACCTCTTCCTGCTTCAACCTCCTTTGGATTTCAGCATTTGAGCTGAGGCAGTCTGTGTTTCTGCCATTCGCTTGTAACTTTCTGCATATCAAAACAGACCATCTTTGAGGTTTTGTGGAGGCTCTCCTGCAGATTCAGATTGTTGTCTTGGGCACTTCGGTCCTTCAGAGCAGTCTGCTTTGGGAACCTTGCAAGCAGATCCTTAAACAAGCCAAAAATCTGCTTTCCCACAGTCCAGCACTGTAATTCTGCTAGTAGTCTTGCTCTGTTTGCTTGCTCATTACTATCATCTCTGCTGCCATCAACCTCTTCCTCCCCAACTGGTTCTTTTTTGTTCACAAGTTGTCTTTCTTAGTCAAGCAGCAGAATGCTTCCCTGGTTGGCTCACTGACCACTTGTGATGCTGTCTTCAGCCTGCCCCAGAATGTTTTGTAGTGTGTCCAGTGCTCGCTGAAGCTGGAACTGCACTGTTTGCTTGTGAGTGGGTCAGAAATGGAATTTAGCTGCTTTGTCTATCCCCATCCCATGTACCTGGCTGCAAAAATTGAGTTTTTTTGCCTAGGCAAGACAGGTACTTTGATCATCTTAAAGAGTATGAATGTCTCCTTTGGAAAGGCGTATTGAGGTGGAAAATGTCAGTGTGATGGAATCAAAGGAGAACCTAGGGGTGTTAATCAGCAGTCCAGGTGTCTCCTGGCTCACCACTGTCCTTTGTGGCTTCCCAGCAAAGCTTTTGTTAGTCAGTCTCTTGCTGTGGCACTGTCCTACCTTCCCTGGTGTCTGCTCTGTCTCACAAGGGTTACATCCAAGTGGACCATCTCCCACACTGCCTTCTCTGAGGAACTACTGCCAGCCATATATCCCCAGGAGTGTCCTTGGGGCAGTGTGGGGAAGCTCCACCTTGCTAAGTGGCTTATGAGTTTGCACCCTCAGATCTGACTGATGCTGCTGTCCTTTGGTCACAAGTGCCCCTGGCTCAGAGTCACTTGGTGGAGATGGGAGTGAGGCACTATGAGAGTCCTGGGCAGATGTTGCCCTTTCCTTTCCACTCTGTGTGCCTGGAGAGCAAAGAGACAGTGTGGGTCAGGAATGAAGGGCTGACATAAGCCTTCAAATGCTTGAACTGTTCTATTGATGATAAGGAGTTTGTGACTAGCCTGCCAAGGCTAACACCTCCCTTTACAAAAAGCCTGTGGATTTTCTGTCTCCTCCACTCCTCTGGCGTACACCTGACCCTGCAGGAGTTCCTTGAATGGTTGTGTGCAGACTGGTGGAGAGTACTGCCTGGGGGAGCTTGGGAGAAGACATTCTGGGCTTTCTAGAAGGAGATAGCTGGCTCTTTCTGAAGGATATCTTGGCAATGATGATGTCAGAAGACAGTTTACTGTATCTAGGCCCAACCCACCTCCATGGATTCGCTTTCCTAATCAGCCTCTGTGGGCTCTGGGTCTCCTGCCACCTGGTTGAGTGAAGTCCTTTAGTCCTGCACAGTACTTTGATGTGCTCTTACCCTGTTTCTTTTCTGTGTATCTTCCTTCTTCCAGAGCCTTTCTCTTGGGGTCATTCTTCCTTGACTAGCAGGGAAGCAGGAACCCCGGGGCAAGCCATGGCCACACTGCCATGACCTCTTGTCATGACTAGTTGAAAAAATTTTTGCAGAAGGTAAGTCTAGGATCTTATGTAACATTTATGTTATGCACATATATACATAAATACCCATTTATTAAAGGGACTTAAAACATGTTTACCCACCCACATGCACAATGAACTTAGGTGGGGTTTTTCCCCCCGTTTTTAAATTCACAACAGACTTGAGAAATTTTTCAAATCAAATATTAATGTCAATATTTGAGGCAGTCATCTTGAACGTTTTGTAGCTGGAAGCATTTGTAGAGCCTGTTCTCTAAAGTGAATGTGAATTAATACTTCCAAGGGGCTGTTTCTCAATTTCTGACTGTACAGGAGTGTAAGGCAGTGTGTTGCCAGTCTGATGTTTGCTGGTGAAATTTCTGTATGGAATATATATGAGTGTGTGTGTGTATATATATATATAAAAGAACTAACTAAGCAAAAAAATCTTGGTTTGTTTGATTGTTTTCTGGAATCTTTTATGTCCTCAAAATTATGATAAGCTTGATGGCTGGTGAACATGAATTGCATGGATGATTTAGTCACAAACGACAACTGCTACGCGGGATGAGAGAGTTGGAAAAAATAGTTTACTGACTGTATTTTTTAGAGTATGACTTGTCCTGAAGATTAAAATAAACTGAACCCACAAGACCAGAAACTTTTCATCGACTGTCCCACTTGCATCTTCTGGAAAAGGGATATTGACACAATAACATGTATTATTAGCATGTGAGACTGCATATATACTCTTACTATTGCAGTGTGCTAAGGAGCTGCCAAGTAGTCTGCACAGTTAATTCTCTTGCTTTAGCTAACTGAATGGCTCTTCTGTTCATCTGTATCCAGAAGGTGGCTTGTTCCTCTCACCCACAGCTTGCTTCTGAAGCCTATTTCAAAGTTTTTTTTCTTTTCCTCTTTTTTTTTTTTTGATCTCTGGTGTGACTGTAATCACAGCAAGAATCTTTACTGCTACCTTTATTTCATAGATCTGCATTATTGAGTTAGAAAAAGTAGCTCAAAACTAGAGGAAGCAGTACAATAAATACTGATTGTGCTGTAAAAGGTACCACCTTGAACCCTGGAATTAATCACCATCTCAGCTGAAGTGTGGTGGTTGCTGCCAGTCCCTTGAACTGCAAGGTAAACAGGTCCCTTCCCTTCCCCAGACTTCAGCAGTGGTTTCACAGAAGAGAAAGAAAGGTGTTTGAAAGCCACTTCAATGCCGATGGAACATGGCTCATCCAATTACATCCCATCTTTTCTCACTGTGAACTGTAGAAATCCATTTGCAGAAACGTTCTCATGGTCTGTCTGACCACCTCTGCAATCTCTGTTCAAATCTCTCCTTGTTTGGAGACCCTGTACCTGGGCAGGTCTTGTTTGAGGTGGTTTGCTTGCTTTGTTTCATGTCCTGCCTTGGCACGGCTTTGGCACACCAGACCTTCCTCCAGTAGCATGCTGGCAGTTGTGAAACCTCTTTGATCTGTTGAGGCTTTAATGCAGCCTCAGAGGCTTTGTGAAGAATGAAAGCAGCTGCTGCTAACCACGTTGAAGCGCCGCAGTGTATGTTCTGACCTGCTGTGGGTGAACTTCCTTGGATGCATCCAGTAGGCATTAGTAAGGAGTGAGGGGGACTGCTACAAAATAAGTGGTCACTTGACACACTTATGCTGTGAACACTGTAAAGCAGAAGGAAACAAAAAGAAAACCTTCCAAGCATGAAGAGGTGTTTGACATGCTTGCTTTTGGTGTGCCAGTTTCTGCAAAAACTAAAGATTTATACTTTGTATTGTGGTTTCCTGGGACAGCTTTCAATTTTACATGTAATTTGTTGCAATTTAAATGCAAATGCCTGATCTTCTGTGAATTTTCTTCCTTCAGAGAATGTTAAGACAATAAAGATTGTCTAATAAAGCCATCTTCTTAATGCAGAATAACTGGTAGAGCCACATGCTGTTAGATCCCTTTCCTCAAGGAAAGGATAACATGGCAGTCACTACCTTGAGATAGATATAGATATATATATATTTAATACTGCAACAAGTGCAACAATGAAGCATAGAGTTTTGGAAATTAAGACAGAGAGAGGTAAAGCAGGCAGAGCACTGAGAGAAGTTTTCATGCTAAAAAATGCCCTTGAGGTGCTGGAATTTTAGTACAGTCAAATCAGTTAATTCTTTTTCTAAGGACTCAAGATGCAGAAAATCAGAGAATCATTCAGGTTGGAAAAGACCTTCAAGATCATTGAGTCCAATGTTTGACCAATCACCACCTTGTCAACTAGACCACAGAACTAAGTGCCATGTCCAGTCATTTCTTGAACACCTCTGGGATGGCAACTCCACCACCTCCCGGGGCAGTCTGTTCCAGTGTTTAACAGCCTTTTTTGTTAAGAAATTCCTCCTGCTGTCCACCCTGAACCTCTGCTGGTGCAGCTTGTGACTGCATCCTCTCATCCTGTCACTGGTTGCCTGGGAGAAAAGGCTGACCTGCACTTGGCTACAACCTCCTTTCAGGTAGTTGTACAGAGCAATAAGGTTTCCCCTGAGCCTCTTCTTCTCCAGACTAAACAACCCCAGGTTCCCATAGCTGCTCCATGATCATAGGACTTACTCTCCAGACCCTTCACCAGCTTTGTTGCCCTTTACTCGATTCTCTCCAGCACCTCAATGTCCTTGTAGTGTGGGGCCCAGAACTGGACAGAGTACTGAAGGTGCAGCTTCACCAGTGGCTGAGCACAGAGGGAAACAAGCATTGTCCTGGTTCTGCTGGCCTATTTTTTATACAGCCTGGGATGCCACTGGCCTTTTTGGCCACCTGGGCACACTGGTGGCTCATGTTCAGCCAGCTGTCAATCAGCACCCACAGGTCCTTTTTTGCTGGGCTGCTTTTCAGCCGCTCTTCCCCAAGCCTGGAGCAATGCATGTGGTTGTTGTGACCCAAGTGCAGGACCCAGCACTTAGACTTGTTTAACCTCACAGTGTTGGTCTTGGCCCATCTATCCAGATTGTTTAGATCCCTCTGCAGAGCCTTCTTATCCTCCAGCAGATCAACAGTCCTGCTCAACTTAGTGTCTTCCACAAACTTACTGAGGTACACTTGATCCCCTCATCCGCGTCGTCATTAAAGATATTTAACAGGACTGGGCCCAATACTGAGCCTTGCAAGTATTTTTCATTTTGAGAAATGGGAATAAGATAGTGTTACACTGAAATATTCAGGATTAATCCAGTTGTTAGTCTTATCTTAATGTTTGTTTTCTTTTCCAGCTGTTATGGAGTGACAATTTGTATGTAGGTATTTCTGTAATGTGGACTGCGGCATCGTTTGTGTTGGAAATTTTGTCCAAGCACTGTGTGCTAACACTTGGGGGTGGTGACTTTGTGAAGGCTGATAGAGTGTCAGTGTGAGGATTATTTTTTTTTTTTTTCTTTTTTTTTTCAGGAAAGCTGTTCTGAACATCACTGTGAAAGGTGCAGTGGTGTATGTGATTTTCTTAAAACTGCAAAAGTTAAATGATATTAAGACATGATGAAAGAAATGCAGACATACAGGCGTCTTGTTTTATTGGTAATGGTGTATGGGTTTGTTTCTTTTTTTTCTTTTTTTTTTTTTTCCTTTTTTTTCCTTTTTTTTTTCTGAGGGCTTGTAAGCCATTACTGCAGTGTAAACAGTACAAAAGAACAATTTTCTATAAGTACCCATATATTATAGACTGGTTTTTACGCTCTATAGGTGGGCTATTTTGCATAAATTAAATTACTGATTTGCTTTGAGTGTAACCCTGCTGTTTGGTTAGGGGAGAGCACAGTAGTCTGTTCCAGTGCAAGATCTGATGCTGGGTTATTAATCATAAAAAGGCATGATTATTGTGCTTTAGAACTGTGTCTGTGATTTCTGTGGGATTTAAGTAGGATAGAGGGCAGTCAGCTGAAGTGTATAAATCTTGATCTCATATCTGAGATTCTGAAATATTTATGGTAAGACTTGCTGTTTTGGAGATGTATAAAGAGTTTAGTTCTGTATCTCGCTGAGGGCAAGTCACCTGAACTCCAAATGCTCTTGCCTGAGGTAGGCAAGGAGTTCTGGGGCAGATTGCACTATGTAAAAGGCAAATGGTTCTTTATCTAAGCAGAAAGGTGTGTGATCAATATAATTAGGATCATAGGTTTGATCAGATGGGGCAGGCATTTTTAGACGTTTTTAAGTACTTACCTAATGCCAAGGATCACACTTTGGAAGGAGGAGAGTGGTACCAAGCACCCTAAATTACAGCAATTGAGCAAACTGGGTTGAAAGTAGAGTGATAAGGTCCATGTTGCTGATAGTTGAATTAAGTAAGGGTAGCAGAATAGTCTTGTATGAAGTTGTTCAGTGTGACACTTAAAATTCATCAGAGTTTCAGTTCAAAGACTTAACAATTTCATTAGCATGTGAGAGTTACTGTGCTCTACTGATGATCTGTGTGAGCATAGTGACTCCCGTGGAGGTCTATTATTTTACCAGCTCTGTTCAGGGCTGTGAATAACTGTCTTCAGTTCTGTCTTCAACTATCTGTTGGCCTGTTCAAACTCTTGGTTTGGACTTGGACTATCAAGAAGACAAAAGGGGATAGATAGCACTGTTGCCTGTAAGAGAGCAGACCTGCATTCAGATAGCATAAATTCCTTTGCTCTTCATTCCTTTGTTAGAGTTTCATCTGTCTTGAGTTTTCAGGGCTGCCAAGCTATAAGGGTATATACACTTAAATGTAATTTAGGTTATCTGGCTGTAGTTGCTGCTTTCCAAAGCATAGAGGTTTGAATATAAACTCCTGAAAAGAATGCACTTGTATAGAAACAGTAGTTCCTTCAACCCAGGTGGCGTCTTTCCTTCTCTTACCTCCCCTGGCCTGAGACACAGAAATGTTTTGCTGGAGTGCCAGATCCAGAATCCATCAGATCATCCTTTCAAGCACTGAGCCTTCTAAGGTTAATTCAGGGCACCATTCGTCTGTGCTGGGACAGACTGTCCAAGGCATTTTGCAGAACGTCTTCTATCTGTGTGGTGCAAGGATGCTGTCAAAACCTGACTCCCAAAGGCAGTGTTCTGTGAAGCAGCTGGCCAGCAGTGCTGCTCTAACCAAAGCTTTAGCAGAGTTGATGCCAAGGAGAACAGATGAGCCTGCCTTGTCTTTCACAGGTCTGAGCATGGGGAGGGCAGTCTGTTCAAAAAGATCAAATATCCTGTACCTTCTTTCTGTGTTAGAGCTTCCCCCAAAAGAATGTATGGAGATTTTATTAATTAATTAATTATTTTTTAATACAAGCTAGAAGAAAATAATTTCAGTCTGGACAGGTGTGTTAGAAGTGTGTGACATGCTGAAATTTTCTACAGATGAGGGTACAAATATTCCCATTATATTTCTTTTTCTGTTTCTGATGAAGGAATATAGTCTGACCATGCACTTCAGAAACTTGGACAAAACATAGAAAGTGACCGTGGTAAAGATTCTTGAATAAGCTAAAGGTTTTATGAGCAACAAAACAATGTTACAGGTTGCACTACTCCCTTAGATTGAGTGAGTAACATGCAATATAGTAGTTAAGATGTATGATCTTAGGCTTTTAGCTCTATTGAAGCAGTGTAGTTCATTAAGTCTCAGTTCTTTGATAAGTGAATGATGGAAAATGCCACTGAAAAGCCTTTTTAAAAAGAAGTATGACATAGTGCTTAAACTTACTTTATACTTTCTCATAACAAAACTCAATTTTTCAGTTTACTTCCTAATGGTAAATACAGTTCTTTCTCATAAAAACTAGATTTTTCAGGACATTTTATGGTGGTGTCAGTATTGACCAAAACTAAAGAGCTTAGAACATGAAGCAAAGAAGGTTTTTGGTAGCTTTGTCAGTGACAGTCCCTTGCCAGTTGAGAGTGACTTGCTTTGGAGGCAAGTCTAACTTACAATTAAGTATAGGTTAAAGACACATTATCAGGATCTATGGGCACCAGCAGAAGAAACAAAATTTCCGTGTCAGCATGTGATATTTCTACTGTGAAGAATGTCCTCATATAAACTTCATTTATTCAGTGGTGTTTTGTTGGAAATGAAAAAGTACCTAGTTTGTTTTAAAGAAAAAATGAAAAAAGATACTTTATCAATAAGTAAATCCTTCACTTTAGTAAGTCCTTTATAGATGAAGACACCTCTGTGAACTTTGTGCAATTGTTTCCTTTCTGTATCTCAAGACTTTATTTCAGCTGAAAACTCTGAAAACTGTCTCTAACAGCCCCGTGGTTTTAGTTTCATTAAAAATAGAACAAAGCTTTTAGCATTTCTAAGCCTGTCAGTTGGATTCCCTCCTTGCTAACTGATTAAAAGACAGCAACCATGATGCATTGAATTTCTTCTACCATAATAAATGGCAGTCTGGTCCAGAAAGTGCACACTGTGGAATATACTATCCATTTTCTCTGTGCAGAGTACTGGGAGACAACTTGATTCTTAAGAAGCAGTTTCTACTATGAGCGGACTGCATCAAGTGAGAGTAATTTATTTTGATGTAGTTCTTGCTAGATTTTGGGTTCAGGAGTGTTGAAAATCCTGTTAATGCCAGTTTTGCAGAGACCAGCCTAGAGAAGCTGAAGCTGTAATGTTAATCTGTATGAGTGCTGTAAAAGTGCATTGCTGGAGCTGTCAGCCAGTGTGGTATGCTTACTCCTGTCTTACTGGAGAAAAGCCTTTTATTAATAAACTGCTCCTACCAGAAACTGTTGGAGGTTGCTA
Organism: Formicarius rufipectus; assembly: GCA_013399695.1. Lineage (NCBI taxonomy): Eukaryota > Metazoa > Chordata > Aves > Passeriformes > Formicariidae > Formicarius > Formicarius rufipectus. The sequence continues at coordinate 353,458 of VXAU01004261.1, read as the reverse complement.
GTCATGGTCTAGCTCTTGCTAGACTACATTAATTAAGTTATTAATTAATTTATTTCCTGGAGGGCAAAGAGACACTTGGAGTAGGGAGGAGGACAGGAAGAAGCTGGCTAGTAGGTACCAGTAGTTTTTGGTGTGCCCTGATAGCAGTTGCAGTGGAGGTAGTGACAAGTCACATAACTGGACTCCTAAAAATAAATCTGAAGTACCTTCAGAAAATTAACTTTCTGGGTCAGCTATAGCAGGACTTCTGTAACTATGTCTGCTCATGGCTTTTAGGATGAAACACTTCACTGACTTGGGGTATGCACACTGTGGGGCTTCAGTGTCGACGACAGGTTCCAAACCCCCAGTTTTTAGCTGAATTGAAGGACTTCTGGTCAGTGGGTTGCTGAAGTCCAGAGGGGGTCAGGATCAAAGTTCCTCCAAGGTCAGACTGACAAGCCTTTCTGTCTTCCCTTGTATCATGGGATGTAATATAATTCCTGTGATTCATTTAACAAATTCCCTGCCATTGCAGAGACATGGACCATGGACACAGGTCTGTCTTGCCTATCAGTCTCATTTACCTTCTCTCTTTGCTAATTCCTGGTCGGTCATGTGTCTTGTGGCTGTTGTATATGTTGCATGGTGGGCTGGTGAGTCTCCTGAGGGTTGTGTGAATGTGTAGATCGCAGTAGGTCTGTGTGCCCTGCCAGGTTTGCAGTGATTGCAGCACCAAGGATCAGAGGTGCTGCTGTGTGTCGGGAGGAATGTTCTGCTGCCTTTGCTGGTTCTGTAATCCTGAGCTGAGCTTGTTTGTTCTTGGTCTCTAGGGTTATTGCTCCCCAGTCTTGACAGCCAGTACTGTAAAAACAGAAGGATTCCTGCAGTTAGTGGCTTTGCTACTTCTGGAGAGAGAGCCCAACTTTTGACAAAGCTAAGTGGCTTTATTTTAAGCCCTTGTTTGTACAAGCTCTCTTAGCAATGGGAATGCTAAAATTCTAGGTTCACAGTTACTCTGTTGACTTACTGAGCCTTTCACTTGGCTCTTACCTAGTCAAATGACTATAGTTAAGAGGCAGGAAACCAGGTTACAGGTCTCTAATTATGTAATATGTGGGTTGTCTGAGAATGTGCTTTAAAGTTTTTTGCCTAGTGTGCAACGCCTGTTTTTACTTTATTTCTGTGACATGTTAAGCACTCTGGCAGAAAACAGTAAAACATACAAACTGTGTTTGAGTAAACTTGAAATTGCTTGCAAAGAAGTAACTTTGGATAAACCCGAGAGTCTTGCTCTCCCTCAGGACTCTTACTTGGGACACATTTCTTCAAACCCTGGGGTGTCAGCATGCTGAAAATGCATTGTACCAAACAGCTGTCTGGTATGGGGCTGTACTGCTGTATTTTTAAGTAAGGAGCGTCACATGAATTGCTAATTGACCTGGACTGTGGAGTTTAGATTAGAACGTGAACATCGGTCCAGACCTGTCAGTCGGATTTATTCTTGTAATAGCCTATGTGTTTGCCTTCACTGGGCTAAGAGTAAAATTGAGTGAATAGAAACTCTGTGGATGTTTGTGGATACCAGTAAGCTATAGGAAAGTTTATTTAGATGAATAGCTGGCTACTCAGTGCTTAGCATAATTCAGTCTATTATCCTCCTTGCACATTTGATGCTTTAAGTAAGCTGCAAAATCATGGCATAAAGAAGCAGCATAGCCTAAAAAGCAGTGCAGGAGGTTACTTTACATAAATGCAAACAGTCTTTTGTTTGGAAAGCGAGGAATTTTATGAAGCAGTCTTCAGAAGAAATGCAGCCTAATCTGTGTATTGCCTGAGGAAACTCCAGGAGCATGTTAAGAGTGACGCTACTGGGTCAGATAAAAAAATACTCCTCTACCTCTTGAGTCCTTCCTCTAGGAGCAGCAAGTTGCAGATACAAAGACTGTAGTCTCTCCAAGTATCCTTGTTCTATTCCTGAAGCTGTCTCCACTTTTTCACAGCATTTGGTGGATACTTCAGCAAATTTTAGTGATTCCCTTTTTTGGAAACTACTTACTCTTGAGCACTCTGCAATAGCTTCCTTGGTCTGTGTTAGCATAAGGTACTTCATTTTGCTTTACACAAGTTGCCTGAACAAAGTAAAGCTAAAGTCATTCAGTGACTTGGCTAATTTTGTCTTTCTCCTCAACTAGTTTTAAGATCTCTACCTTGGGATGGTGAAGGAGTACTGCCAGGTGGGCTGTGAGCTCCAGGCATGGCAGGAGTGCCTCTGTGCAAACAGAGGTGTATCTGCCTCGATAGTCTCCTAAACCATGGTGGGACCTGTCAGCACGTCTGACTTTACTTTCTGTTGTGCTGGACAGTGTACAAACATCAGAAGTATGTCATGATCTTAATTTGTCGCTGTGGGACTGCTGGCATGAGTACGCGTGACTCTTGCTCAATTGAACCTTTTGTTCGGGGGCACGGCAGTGTGGGTTTGCAGACAGCTACAGTAAATCCAAAACCAAGGACTGTCGTCTTGGTGGTCTGGACATCCTCAGTTTGGCCATGCTCCCAGGAGCTTCCGAGAAGCTGTACTGCCACTTGTAGCCTTTCTTCGTCTCGTAAACTTCCAGGGACTGCTGAAGTTAGAACAAGTTGAAGCCTTCAGTAACAGGGGATTTCCAGCCTTCTCGGGAAAGCTGCTCTGTCTCTGCTAATGTTAGACCCCTTTCTTCGCAAAGAACGAATGAGAAGGGAAGTATAGATGATACTTTATTATTTGTACTTTCAAATCTGCTTCCTGTCTTTTCTAGGCACTATTTACCTGTAAGATTATCCCAAATGACTGACTGGATAACCTTTGCTGAAGGAACTAGGATGAGAGAAGCAGCGGTAGAGTAGTAGCAACACGCTGGTCAGCTTAATAATGCTGGCTCATACTGATAAATACTCTTCTGAGCTAAACCGCAGGTGAGAACAGTAGCACTTGGAGCTAAAGAAGTGATTAAAGAGCACCTGTGCAGACAGAAGAGCTGCTATAGTATGTGACTGTCTGATTCTCTGATTAAAAGACAAGATTTAATGTTTTCTTTCATAACTGAAATGCTTATCATGCTAGCACAAACAGCAGCAAACGTATGTCATAGTTGAAGGAGTGCAACTTGAAAGGCTTGGTTATAGATTGAAAACTAAATCCCGATTGTCCTGGTTACTGATACGTAGTGATAACACCGTCTATGAGTGGACTTTGGCTCTTAATGCGATGCAAGCATGTCGCATTTTGTGTCGTGCAATATAGGCTTGCAAAAGGATACCGTAATCTGACCTGTAATGACGGTGTGTTCAGCTATATGAAATGCTAATGCTTTAAAGGACTCTGAAAAATAAACCCTGTTTCAGATCCTCCTAGCACTCTTGCTAGTCACTTGATTAAATCATCCTTGGTTGCAGATGCTGACTGACAGAGAAAATAGTACATGCAAACAAGTCAGGGAGGACTAATGCTCAGTTAGCTTCTAAAAATACCACCATAGCTGGATGGTACAGTAAGTTAAGTAACATGCTTTAATTTCATATTGGGAGCATTTATTGGAAAAGGAGGGAGAGCAGGGGATTAAGCCATGAAGCAAACAAATTACTTACTTGAAGCCTGGTTTCAGCCCTGAGAGGGTGGGGGGGGATGGTGATGGATCAGAGCAGGTGCCCACCTTGCTGAGGGCCACAGCCTCAGCCCAGAGCTGGAACTTGACAAGGCTGCTGGCACAGAAATTATATAACTTTATTTCCTGTTCCCCTTCCCTTTCTTCTTTTAACCTTGTTCCAGTGTCTGATCTCTGCTGCTGCTGGCCAAGGGCCAGTGTTTGTCTGTGCACAACGGACACAAACAGATTCTGGAGGGTCATGTGAAACTACCCCTAGCTCTTTAAACCACACCGCCCTTACCTTTTCCCCTCCACTGCCTGCATTGCTGTAACAGGTGTGGCTTTGTTTATGCACGGCTTGTTGCTTTGCTTTAGCACCTGGGTTTTGCTGGCCCTCAGTGTCTGGAGGAAACCTTTGTCTCCCTGCTTAGTTCAAGGGGCAGGAAAACTCTCTGGATCTTCTGGGCAGGTGTTTGCACTGAAAAAAACAGGCAGGGGCATCAGTTTTGTAAGGGCAGCAACTGGCATTCATTAGTCACTATAACCCCTACTTCTGAAAACTTTGACCGTGGCTTGGGCTTAATTTCACAAGTAAGGCATGTGGTTCTCAGCATGTTCTGGTACAGATGTAAGGTGATTTGAGAGAGTGTGTATCCTATTCCTGTGAATTATTGGCAATTGCTAGTTTAAAAAAAAAAAAAAAATCCCATTTAATTGAAGAGCTACAGGCTTGGAGCCAGGTGTTAGCCTGAAATAAGGTCTTTTCAGTTAAGTGCTTGTGTGTTACTGCTGTGGGAAACCCAAATGTAAAATTATGCATCTTGGCCACATTTTACCTTTGTTGCTACATAGCACTGCATGAATCGTGCCTTGCAGAAGGGGCTTGTATGTGTTGAGGCAGCTGAAAACACATTTAGATATGTAACAAATAGCTTATATCTGTTTTTTCCTGTTCCAACTTTTATTTCTTTTGGGACGACCTGTTGCTCTGCCCAGCCAAGAGGTAGTATGTAATTGCATCCATGCACTGGACACTGGGACTTGTTCCTGGGAAATGGAAATAACAGTGCTTAACTGCATCTGTGGGGTTTTAGCTACCCCATAAAATTTTGTCGTGTTGAATTGCATGGAGGGAGATGCAGAGAAAAGCTCTGTGGTAGGGAGGGATGTTCTGCTGAGTTCTTAGTGCCTGGGATGCTCTTTGTACTTTGCACAAAGCTTTGTACATCTTTGGCTTTGTACTGACAGCAGTCAGCTTCAGCTTTAGGTTGTGACTGAAAATTTTTCCTGATAAGTACCTCCTTCCCCCTGTTGTCCTTGGTGCTTTTGAATCACTTACACTGAACTTTCTGGGGAACAGACTCATAATTTTGTATGTTCTTTTTGCAGTTGCCTTCTTGTGTTGCAAGTCTCAAATTTGCTGCCTGAAATTTAAAATTGAGATGATGTGGGCCAGATGAGTGATGACTGTGTGGTGTCCCAGAGAAAATGAGATATATCCAGTGACAATGACTAGTGCTCCAAAAGTACTAGTAATGTTATAATTCAGTTGCAAGGCATTTGACAGAGACAGGAACTCATGAGTTGTTTATTTGCAATACATGTTCATATGTTCCAGTGAAAGAGCTAACAAATACTGCTGTGTTTCAAGGAAGTAAGAACAAAGACAGTTGTGCTGACTGAAGGTCTGGTATGGTTTGGGGTCTTTTTGATTCCTAAGAAGCAACTACAAAAAACTTGTGAGATAAGCGAGATGTGGCTCATGAAACAGTAGCCAGTGTTGTAAAAACCAGTGTCAAGAATGTGAAGAGCTGTAAGTGGAGACAGTCAGTATGGAGGCAGAAGTCTGAGTGATCCCTGTTGTATCTGTTATGGATGGATGCCATTTGTATCTTATTATATATTGTTTACTCATAAAAACCTTCCTTAGTCATGCCACTTTTTGTCTTATAGATGCCTGTGGGATCTTAAACTGATCTCTAGTGGTGAAGATACTTGAGTACTTTAATCAAAGCTCCAGTATTTGCTTAGTCTCTCCGATTAAGAGATAATATAATTTATTTCATATACTGTTTAACTGTATGAAGTTCTAATCCCCAAGCACTACATCCATTGTGTTTTTGAGCATTAGCTTATATTCTGTAAATGGAAATGCTGGGCTGAGAGTTCACAGTTGAATGTAGCTGAATTGCCACTCACTGTGTGCATGTTATTGTTCTGCCATAATTACAATGTCATTTGCTGTGAAGGTGGTTCCTATGTTTTGACATAAATGTGGGTCATGCTGTTGTGTATTTATCCACACTTTGGGCACAGCAGGGTCATGTATATAGTCACGTATATAATGCAGCAGTTCATGGTTGGTGATATATCAATGCAGTCAACTTTATGCACTTTTCCATACCACCCTTAGCTGGTATATGCAAAGGTTTGCCAACTTTGTAAAACTACGTACCTGTTTTAAATCTCCTCCTCATACTTCTAAAATACAACTTATCTTGCTTTTCTTATTTTCTTGTTTATATTTCAATTTCCCTGCTTTCCCCTAGTTGTCTTCTTTGGCAAGATCTGTGAGAAACCATGGTGTTTTAGTCTGAGCCAAATTCAGTCTGTGTTAAAACTTTATGAAACCTGATCCTGTGAGAGTTCTAGTATGAAAAAAACAACAGGTTGGCATACAGAGCCATGGATGTTTATCTAAACTGAGCTTCTGATTCTTAAGTTTTCGTATTTCACTACTGAATCTGTTTCGGTCCAGTTGATCAGTTACAAAGCCCTTAAGACAGACTTGGAATTAAAGAAAACAAAGCCCCAAGCCTCTGAATAATTTGATGCAAGAAGAAACTTTAGTTAAACTAGGAAGTGCATTTACATCACAGTTTCTCTGTTTGAAATGCAAACTGGTGTACAGATGAGCCAGTAGCAATTCTGGATTCATGCCACATGTATTAATGTGGCAGTCAGGTGTCCCCCTATGATCTGCCCCCCACCTTCTCTGACACTGATGTCTCCATTCAGAGGTATGGCAGGGGTATTTCTGTATCGGTGGCTTGACTCTGTGTAATGTGGTTTACAGGGAGTACAGAATGCCTGGTTTTGATAAGATATTTCACTCCTCTGTTTTTAGGACAATGTAGATCAGACTTCGGCTCACGGTCGGCGGGATCTGGTGGAACCAGGTTTCCAAGAACCATCTAACCGCATCTCCCTGAATCACCAAGGTAAGGAACAATGGGTGGGAGCCCAAGCTCCTCAGGAGAATGCTGGCCTGGTTTGGCCTCCATGTTGCCATTTCTCCTTCTCACTGAGAGAAAAGAAAATTGTTCTGGATAGCTGGAGGAGAGCTGAAGAAATTTGTTTTTGTCACAACTGTCCTTTCAGCTGTGAGTAAAGATGATGAAGGGCTTGTATGTATCTCAAACCTTGTAGCCCAGGATGGGATTACTGGGCAGGGTGACGGATATTCTCCTGTTTTTTTAGGAGGGAGGAGGAAGGAAGCACTGAAATGAAATTCAACATTTGTAATGTTAAAGTTGCATTTAAAAAAGTCTTTGACTGCTCTGAGAAGGGTTTAGGGCTCTGTCTCAATATCTGCAGTAGGAGAAAAGAAAAGCATGTGTACTTGACTTCCATGACAGAAATGAGCTTGTTTGGGAAAAGAAAGTCGTGAACTTGACCTTGTAATCCTGGTGTGATAGTTTAGTTTTTGCAAGTCAACAAGACCACTCATAAAAAGTTAAAATCTTAAAAATCTGTCTTTGCTGATTTCTCTCTCTTCAGATACCTAAAAGACAACAGTTACTATTATTGCAGTGACTGTTCAGTTCAGCTTTATTTTTATTAGGTTTGAAATAATTGATAATACAGAATGCTGTCTTAACCAGTGAACCCTCTTGCCCTCAAGGTTCCTGATGGTTTAATTTGAAACCATGTCCTTGAAGGTCATCTTCAAATGTTATTTCATCAGTGCAACAGCTAATAGTAATGCAGTCAGAACAAGACCATTGAAGCAAAAATGATTACAAGTGTATTACTTAAAATATTTGCCAAATATGATATGCTTAACTTTGTCCTTTAAAAATCCAGCATTTTTAATTTGTCAAGACTGGAATTTCATGACTTGTAAATTATCAAGACCATTTAAGTTTCACAAACAAGTCCCAGAATATAATGAGGATTGTATTTTAACTTGGTCCTCTCTCCACACTCCGAGTCTTCTGGTGTGTTTAAAGTTTTGCTTTCAACTGAAAATAGAACAGGTTGCAGTGTAATTCAGTCTAAAACTTGCAGTAACACAGGCAGTGTGTTGTGGCATGCTTGCATGCATAGAGCACAGTTTATAAAGTCAATTTTTCATTTGTTCTAGGGTGGTACTGTTATATTAATTTTACCTTTCTAGGGATGTGCAAATCCTGGAGCAGATCTATACAGGTGACTTCTGAAGCTATTTATATAAATATACCCCCTTTAATCAAGGGATTTTTTTGGAGGGTGGAACAGATCCTGTGAGGTTAGAGCTCATGTGTTATAGTATGTGTGGCTGCTGCTTTTGAAGTCTGAACACTTACTGAAGAAGTAGGTAATACTATATTTTGATAGCAAAATGCCAGCTTTGCAGCCTGACATTTTCCTACTTCCTTTTCAGATCTTTCTTTTGCTCTATCAATATTGTTGTACTGCAGAAGGATCCATACAGTGTCACCTGACATGTAGCTCTGTCTCAGCCACTTCAAGACAAATATCTGTATGTGGTGGTCTAAATTTAGGAAACAGCTGTTTTTAAAGAAAATTTTGCATAGGAGGGTATGGAAGTTTAATGCCTGTTTCTAAAAGACCCGGTTACTGTTTTTCATGGTACTTGCTGAAGTAAAGATCACTTACATTGTTTGGGATTTTTCTTCTATGTCAGCTGGCTGACAGCAATCAAATCCAGTATTTCTAAAATCTTTTTCTTGCTGAAGTGAGTATACAGTGCACTGTTAATCTTGATTCTGTTATGTTAGTAGTGTGCATTGAGAACTGAAACCTGAATGCCCAAAGGTGGCCTTTAATGCTGTGCTGGTCCGCAACACTTGTGCCTTTTTGCAGTGTTGGAGGGAAGCAATATGCCTTACAGGCATGATACCTGCTGCTTTGGTACCTTTTTGAAAGTGGAAGTGACTGTAAGTGTGGTGTGATGTCACATCTTGTGTGTTGTCCCTGTCCAAGTGTGAGCATCTATACTATTTCATAACATATGAAATAATAATGTCCAAGAAATTGAAAGTACAGGTATTTTAAGAGCTGGCATATAATCCAGTAACTGATTAATGAATATTACCTAGAAAAGTAGATTATGTAGACCTCCAATGGGAGTTATGACATGGTCTGAACTAGCTCCCATGCAGTCACATTAGTCACATAATAAATGGGAAGACTAGATGATTGACTTGAAATAGATTCTTAAGTTCTGTGGCCTCTGTGTGCTTTGTTTTTCCTAATCTTACACAAAACTTTGTTATCATGACTTTCTGTTAAAGCTTTGCTGGCAGTATCACTGTTTCAAAACTTAAGCGTAAACCTGTATCCAGAAGCAACTTGTCAGACCACTGCAAATTTTGGTGGTACATCTTGATTATGTTCATGATAAAGATACTTGCAATAGACTAGGGCCGTTTTTGCTTCCAGTTATATATAGCATTGCTTGCTGACTTCAGCATACACCTATTAGTAGATCTAAAACTCTTGTTCCTGTGTTTCGCAGGATCAGAAATTGTGGAAGAATTAGAATTGGCTAAAATGTTTAATGTGTTAGGTGTTCTCTGCCTTCTTCTCTTCAGTGTATTGTGTGTTACATGCTGCAGCTGAACTTTGAGCAACCGTACTTGTTACATTATTTTATGTATGCACTTCAATTCACACCTGACCACATTGCTCAGTGACTGCAGCAGATTTGCCAGTTTCCGTTGAACATTAACTTATGGCCCTTTGCTTTTCACTGGGAGAGCTTTTGGTACAAGCACTTGCAATTCTGAACCCGAACAGCCTATAAAAATGGTGATTAGCTTCTTCCCAGGCATCTGATTCTCTTCAACACTGACTGGAAAAAGAGCATTGAAGTGGAGACTGAGATAGCCCTGCGAACTGTCCCTGTGTGAATAAGCCCTTTCTTGTGAAGGGTATTTCAAGTACGTGTTTCCTGCTGAATCACTGTTTTTACACAAGTAGATGCTTTATAACGGTTCAGCTTTTTATCTCAAAAGAATGTCTTGTAAAGATTGGAAGCCGAAGATACTTCTGTAAAGTGAGGAGTCTTTAAAATAAGAAGGTTTCATGTGAAACACATGTACAAAGTTCAGTGCAGATGGAATAATATTTTTTCCTAGAAATGGTTTAATAACTGCTTATGTGTAGGTATGCTTGCATACTTTAACAGTCAGCATTTTTATATCTCAGCCCTTATTTAATGCTTCTCAATTATTCTGATAATTGTGCAAAATTTGTAAAGGTACTAAATGCAAAGAGTGGGAACTATGATGATGTCCTTCTTATATTCCCCATAAGCTACTTCATAAATTAAATGTAATAGGAAAGAACAAGCTTTGTCTTACTGAGCAATACTAATATCCACTGATGTAAAGGAACAAATATGCTTCACCTACCTATTCAAAGTTATAGGAAGTTAACAACAGCCAGCCAGGATTTGGCATTTAATAACCAACAAGTCTAAATATTTCTGGAACAGTCCTTCCAGAAGCTGTAGTAAAGCCTCTAGGCTTAGAGAAGAAAAATATCTAAACTGTATGGCCTTTTCTGAAAAGTAAGGAGGTGAAGAAATAATCAAAACAACTATTTACCATCTTTAAACACCAAGAAAAAGAGGAGGTGAGAGCATGCTTAGGCTGGGACAGGTATTGTTATTTTTTGAAATCTTTCTCTTCAGGAGTTGTTATTTTTTGAAATCTTTCTCTTCAGGAGTGGAGTGTGGAGATGAAGCAAACTGTAGCCCCCTCATTCACATCCCACTTTGCAAAACATTTAGCAGTCAAAAACGTTTGAGATTCTGCACTGACAAATTTTCTCTAGTGTGTAGCCTACAGCATTTGTATACTGTCCAGTAGTACTGAGGGGTAGTATGAGGTAGAGCTGGGAACCACAGTGGTGATTTTAGTCAAAAGCCCTGCATTCACATTTTGAAACCTTTAGTAGTGGTGGTGGGTTCCAGCACTTGTTCTCCCTGTCCTGTCGCAGCAGATGCTGATGGTTCCCCTCTCTCCCCAAGCACTGTGGCAACGCAGCCTCTGTTCCTCTTGGCTGCTCTGTGATGCTGCTGCTGTGTGATACCACACGTTTTGAATGTGCCTCAGTAGCAGGACAAATCTATTGTAGATTTCCCTGTGCTACTGAGGAAGAACTTTGCTGAATGAATTACGATGGCAAAATGTCTTATGCTACAGAACACCTTAAGCCCAACACAGTTTGTTGACTCTAGGACTTCATGTCACTGCTGTTTCTCTTCTCACTCTGTGCTTCTGGGATTTTCATTGTTGAGGCACGTTTCAGAACTCATTTTTTCTGTTTGTTTTTCTAGCAAGTAGCAAATAGTGCTAACTCCAGTCCCAGATGTGAAGTTTATGGGCAATACTTTTTATTGGTACTTGACATGTACTTTTTGAGATTGTGTAGGTACTACTTATTCAGAATTTTGAAGCCAGGCATAAATATGATGCGTTCTGTCACCTTGCCTTTTAGTGGAAGTATTAAACATGCGCAATTCTGGCACCTTCTGTATGTGTGTACTTGTGGGATGATTGTCAGTTTCTATACTTACCAGTTTTGCCATGGGTCTGTGATGAAAGATTTATCTTTCTTTTATTAATTCATTCACATGCAGCCTTCCTTTCCTGAGGCACTCTTAGCTCTTGTTGGACTTGATGTTTTTTGTCACTGCAGTTTGCAGACAGAGATGAGCTGAACCTTATGGTACCTCTTGCTCTGCCGCAGCAGAAAGGAAATGGTGACACGGGTTGTTTTTGTCAACAGCCAACTCATCCTTTGGTCATGGTAGAAAATCTTGCCTATACTGAGACGATGAATATGCTTGGGTTGCTGATTTGGTTGGCATTAGAGTTCATGCGTGTATGTACAGGTGACTTGCTCCCAGTGAAACTGGAGGGATCCAGGGTATCTGCCAACTTGCATCACCCTGCAGCCAACTCTTGAGGTAGATGCTCTCCTGTACCTTGCTGGCTAGCCACTAATATATCTATGGGACAGTAAATGTCAGCATGGTGGAAACTACCCTTGTAACATGCTGTCTGGGTCTAAAAAATACAAACCCTTGTAAATACAGGCAGACTTTTGAATGAGCATGGGATAGATGAAGTATTACAAATGCCTAAGATTTAGCCCAGAGAAATAATCTTGTGTAGCACTCTTTCTCCACCACTGTTGTTATTACTTGCTCATGATATCTTTTCTTTTGTATCTGCCTCAGGATAGGCATGGGAGGTTGAAGCCATGTTGTTACTCATTCTGTAGCTAAGGAGGAGTGTGTTTACTGACAGCCAGTGCTTCTGAAATGCTTCACTTGTGGGATCTGACTGGGATGAGTCTGTTGTCTGGTGTATCAGAACTAACCCATGTTTTTTGCAGAATCCAGCTGGTACAGAACTGAAAATGTGGAGTGAAAAACAGTCTTGTTTGTGTTTCAGAGACAATACTGCCAGACATTCATGAATTCTCCTGCTTTGTGTAAATGTTGTTGTCATTGTCCAGCCTAAGAAAAAAAACACCATTAGTGCCAGAAAGATTTACACTGACTAATCTTTCGAAGAGAGTGGAGGCCCTGCTTCCTGCCTAGCTCATTACAGTGCTTTTGTCTTGTTTTGGCGAACACTTCCATTTATATTTGGTGATGAATCTTGTTAGCACAGCTACCAGAAGGGCACCCGTAATAGCTGCATGGAAGTTTAACTTCCCTCAGTAGATTAGTTTGCAAACCCTTGGGCTGACAGAACTCTGAAAAAAAAAAAAAGAAAACACAAAATAGGCTAGTGTTTAGTACAGACAGTTTGAGAGATTTGCAGCAAGCTATTGGAAGACAGACAAATTGATTGAGTTTAGCTGGAAGACTGTATATAATATAATGAAGGTTGAGTGAAATCAGTAAAATGAGACGAAGCAACAAAAATTATTTAAACTGTTGCACATTCAGAGAAAAAGATTTGCAAGTAACTGTTGGATTTTCTTTTTATTGTATTTTAATTTTATTTTTAATTTTATTTTTTCATATATCAACTTTTTGTTATAAGCTTTGCAAATCTTCACTTTTGGACATGTCTAAACTGAAGCCACCTGATACGAATTAAAAAAAACCACATAATATCTCATAGCTGACAAACATAGTATTTTAAGCCTGTTTATAAACTCTCAGTATTTAGTGTATCTTTTAATTTCTCTGACCAGTATTCAGTGCAGGGAAGGAGTCCTCTGTCTTGGTCGTATATGGTGTAACATGGGTTGCCTTGGGGCCTTTGTTCATTGGAAGTTTTACAAGCTGAGATGTAGAAAAAATTAAAAGAGTTTTTAAGTAAGCCTAAACCAAAAAGCATTACAATATTCAAAATTAATTTTCTCTATTTATGTGTCCGTCAAAGTAAATTTTAAGCCTCTTTTCTTCTGTGGGCTATGGAAAAATGGTAAAGTTATGACCAGGTGTGCAGTGGCCTTGCTGCGATGGAGGGGAGATGGTTGCTGGGGCAGAGCATTTGCATTGGCAGAGCAAGTGGAGCTGGACTGGGAAGTTGCTCGGGATAGTCCATGACGCACCATTACCCATCCCTCAGGGTCTGAAGCTGTCCGGGTGTGTGGCATCTGAAGTGGTGTTCTGTTTTGTTTGTTTTTTCCTACTAAAGGTAGAGGGATTGCCTCCAACTTCTCTTTCAAGATTTGTATCTGCAGTTACCGTGGGGCAGAGGGGAGTAGGTTCACAAGGTGTGAATGTAGGGTAATTAAAAGCTCCTTTCTTGTTACTGTTAAGTTCTTGTCTAAAGCTTTGGAAGGGGAAGGTGTAAAGTGGGGCTCTGAGTGGTGTGATTCTCTTGCTTCTTTACAGATCTGTCTCCTAAAGAGAGGGCATTTACCTCCCTCACCCCCCTTATGTGTTACCTGCCGGAAAACAAGTCCGTTTAGGACGAGCATAAGCCTAAAGCGATGGCTCTTTAAGAAACTCCCCACTAATCGAATAATGAGAGACACCGTGAAATCAAGTCCTTTTAAATTCACTTAGGCCTTTAACATCAAGCGACGTGCACTTCCCGCTGCCACTGAAGCAGAGCAAAATCCACCTGTCGAAGGAGGCGTCTTTCTGCACCCTCTGGCCGGGTAATGCCAGAGGCAGCGCAGGGGTGGCCTCTCCCCTTGGCCGGGGACGTGCGCTCTTGGGCATCTCCTGGAGCACCTTCTTGCTGTGCTGGGGCCATCGCACCGCAGCGCGTGTTGGGGGCTCTGGCTGAGGGAGGGGATGCCAAGGGGCAGGGGCAGGAATGCGCTTGTCTGCCCGGACCGACCGCTGTGTTCGCAGCCTGTCTTTGTGTGCCCTTGGCACGCTTCCCCAGAGGGGTGTCGGCACTGAGCCTCCCGACTGCGGGCAGCCTGATGGAACAGCTCCTGCAGGGCAGCTGCCCGGAGCCCTTCCTGGGCATGGTGTTGGTCCGGGGGTTTCGTTTCTCGGGCTTTGAGCTCATGGGGTCGGCACTTCCATTGGAAATGGTGTGCTCGGAAAAAGTCAGGTATCTCGGTGATGTCTCGGTAGCTGCTCGTGATGAGATGTTTCTCGCAGGGACCAGAGCTGAGCTCATTGCTTGTGCTCTTCTGTCTTGGAGGGGCGGGAGGGAAGGTCTAATGTCCATTGGGTGGTGCACTCTCTCCTCTCTAAATGCATTTACTTAGCAAACTGCATCATTCCCACTGCTAAAGCAGTCAAATGCGGTAGATTTCACTGTTTTTTAAATAGTTTTATGTACTTATTTACTGTCCATGGTATGGACTCTTGTGGTTTCAGGTCTTCCTCTGCCTCCTGGATGGCTTATTTCTTACATTTGAGTTAATAGTCCATAACTGAACTTAGTGATGTGAAATACCCTCTTCTGTTTAATCAGTGCAAGTTGATATGTTTTCTGCCATAACTTTATTGCTTTTATATTTTTCGGTTTTTTTGTTTGGTTGGTTGGTTTTTTGTTTGTTTTGGTTTTTGTTTGGGGTTTTTTTTGTAAACTGACTAAATTTATACTCTTAACACGTTAGAGCAGAAGGATGGAAATTAATACTGTCAACTTCTTTTGATGGCTTCTGGGTGACATTTTCAACGTAAATTCTTTTCTATGCCACTCTACCCTCTTTCTGCACTTACTGGGTTTTGCATATTCCCTGTTAGGGGTAATGTTTTAAGTGTATTTAGCTTTATGTAAGAAGCTTTTGAACCTTTCAGTGAGGGTGTTATAGCCCAATGTCAAAATATGGCTGTGGGCACTTAAAATAGTCTCAGTACTAATGAGCTTTGCAGCTAGGAAAGTTGATTTATTATGTAGCCTGGCTTTTAATCATGCCATAACAATGGCAGTTGTTTGGTAAAGTGTCTCTGCAGCATCAGAATATTAACTACAAATTCTGACACCTTAGCCGAAATCAAATTCTAAATTTCAAAAGCGATTTGACGTGTAAAGGGTAAGGGTATATTTAGAGATGGAAACAATCTGCATACTCACTATACTGTCTTATGAAATACACTTTTGAAAACATTCTTCTGAGAAGTATCTCTAATTTTTGAGATAAAAGTACAATGTCACTATGCAAGGTCAGCTTTAATGGAGAGAGAACTGCCTTTCAGTATCTGATTACATGTAAAGCTCTAGGGCCTTAATCTGGTTTCATGACTGTTGTGTTCGACTCTGAAATAAATCTATTCTGCTTAGTCTGACATTTAAGAGTATCATCTATCAGTAGATCAGAAATTCATTGCCATTTTTCTGCAGTGCATGTTTGAAATCACTGTGACTGTTGAGGGGAGGCTATTTTATTTTTTAAATCTCTCTGCTTTGGTAAAAGCAGACAGATTTATCAAAAGCACAGTGTTAACTATACATCTTTCTGCTTTCTAAAGGCAGTAGGAGAACATGGACCCCATTTTCTATGAGACTGATTTCCAAGACTGTGGTAGCAGCAGTGGGGTGAAGTAGAGGCAGTTGTAATGCCAGATGCTGCTTCTTGAATTGAGATTGGCTGCACTTCAGCTTCACAAGAAACCTTTTAACAGCCTTAGTTCACCAGTATATTCAACAATTTTGGAATCACATTTTTTTTTCCCCAGAATGACATCCATTTATCCAGATGAGGCCCTGAGTTATGCCCACCCCCTTTTAAAGCACGCTGAACTCACTTTTGTTCCATCTGTGACCAGCAGATGCCCCTCTGATCTCTCTTGTGATGACAGGTAATTTCTAATAGATGACACAGTATAGACCTCTTGTCTGCAGACAATTCTGAGAGACGTGTATTCAAGTTTTGGATTTTTGTTTTCCCCTGACCTTCAAGGTTGTACTTTTCATCTCTGTCAGAACAGTGGAGAGGGTGGAGAACAGTTTCCTTCCATTGTTTGTGCTAATAAGTGTCCTGCCCTTTGGTTTCTGTCTTTCTGGTGCCTCAGGTGAAGAAAAGTATAAGTTAATTTACCTTTTTATGAGCTTCGTCTTCTAAACAGAGCTTTTATAATCTTAGAAATGAACACAGAAATTCATTTTGCTTCTCTTAAAAAAAAAAAAAAAGGGCAAGCAATGTCTGCATCTGTAACATTTCCAGGGGTAAGAAAAAGTGTGAGGTAAGACATGTTCTCAAGACTTTGTGATACAACCCTTCTCCTATCAAAGGCTTCTGTTGCTTTAGGATTCCTAAAGATTCAACAACTTTGTGCTCCTCCTTTTCGGTCATTAGCTGGTCTTAATTAGAGGAAGAATTATAAATGTTACAACAAATTTAGGTTAAGCAGTCTGAACAAGTATAGAATTAGTTTAAGGTTTCAGTATCCTTTTCTGCATATTAAAACAATTTGCAGGAGTTTACATACTAGAAAAATGGGATTGTCACATAAAGATGTAACACATGGTACAGCTGAGAGGAAAATACCCGGTTCAGGTTATAGCTTAAACATCACCTTTCCTAGAAATGCCTTTTCTAATCTGTTTATAAAATAAAGATTTGTTCAGCCACATGACTGGGGAAGTTCAGGACTGCAGATTTTAAGATTTTTCGAGCATGGCATAGTATCTCCTTAAGTTGAGACAGACAAGCTGCACTGGAATGCACTCATGGTCTATATCAGCAAGTATAGCTTAACTTAGTTATGTCAAAAACAATATATACTGTGGTATATCTGAAAACAAATGGATGTAACTAAAAATACTAATAAATTACTGTGGTTTGGAGTGAATGTGAAAATAGGCTTTCTTAGTGACAAAGATGTGTTTATTTCAGTATCAACATGATTTTCTGTGTTTAAAAAATTATTAAAGATTCATAAATGAAGTCAGACTTCAGATAGCAAGACGACTGTAAAATGGTACAGGCTTCAATTACAGCAGCTTTCCAGTTTTTCTGTTTTGTTTTGTTTGTTTGTTTGTTTGTTTGGGGGTTTTTGTTTGTTTGTTTTGTTTGTTTTGGGTTTTGTTTGTTTTTGTTTTTGTTTTTTTTTTCTCTTCTTCTGCAAGCCATCTCTGCAGAGCATCCTGCCTGTATTCACAGCCAGTCCATGCTCAAAGAAGTGATCTGAAGGCGAGTGACCTGGGGCAGACTGTCTGGCAGCTTTATTGATAGCAGGGTCCTTGTTTGGGGAGATGGTTCATTTTTCACTCATTTTGGAAGTTGTGTGGAGTAACAAACGTCCGAAGCCTTCGCTCTGGGGTTGCACAGACTCTTAACACACGTGCCAATGAGTGGTTGCAAACTCTAGCAGTTAATGATGGCAGCAGCAGACGTGGCTCCCATGTGTTGTTAGTTAGCCATCCATAACTTAGGCACCTATAAGATTCTCAGACTAATGGGACTCACGTGAGGTTTTGATGAAACGGGACCGCAGAAATCATTGCAGGGCACAGCCGAGTGTATGTTTCGTTACATGAGCATGCAGAAGCAGCTGTGGGCTCTTCACAATCGCCTCTGAGCAGAAGTTGGGAAATACTTTTTGGGGTTGATGCCTGTGCCTGTGTGGAGCAAGGCAAAGAGTTAGAATCACTCGTTCAACATGTGAGCTGTTACATGGAATGAAACAAATCACTGAAGTTGCCTACCTACATTTTCCCTACTGACAAAATGAGGATATTGCTATTGGGAAACTTCTGTCAAATATGGAGTTGAGATCTGCTTAGTAGTGAGCATGCTGTTTTTGAAGATGAAGTTCCACTTTGTTCATGGTATTAAGTGAGCCACTTCTGATGAAATGAAATGAAGACTGAAATGCAAACTTCTGTGAGATTATATCCTAACACATAGGTAGAGCATAGGGTATTACTTTGAAATGGTGGGTAGTCTTTCTGTAGATTGACTTGTTTTGTATGCAACATTTAACATGGAAGTGGTGAGAGATGATGCAGCTCCTAAGTACTGTAATAATTCTTGACTCACAGTAGGGAGGAGGTCAGTGAATGAAGCTGCAGGGTAGTTGTAGCTTTCTCTTTGTGCACCTGGGGTTTGAATTAAAGTTTGGAACAGTGACCAGACTTGCCAGTTAAAAATAAAACATTTACTAAACAGAAAAAAAAAAAGGCATTAAATGTGGGATAATGAGATAAGGAAAAACCACTTGAGGCATAAAGCATGGTGTAAAGCCATGGAGTTTCTTTAAGATGGTCTTATTATGTAGCTGAAATGAAACTACTGAAAGAGATCTAATTTGTTTTCATTACTGTAGGAGCCGAGATGTCTCCTAATACAGTATTTATGTTTGTGGTAATATCTTTCCACCATTGTGTATCTCTATAAACCTTCTGTTTAAGAAAACGACCAAACAAAGCAAAACAAAAAAACCTCTCAACCCTTCCTCGGTATGGCAGTAGTGCAGAGCTGTTTGGGCCAGGCTACATGTCTCCTGCTGTGTTAATCTGGTGAGATACAGAACAGAGAGATCTCTTTCTGAAGAGCAAGTTTAGAGATGAATCTGTCAGATTGCTGGCTCCAAGGCAGATTGAGACTATCAGAGAAATTTGTTGAAGGCATGGCTGGGGTGAATGCCTCCTTTCTTACAGTGAGGGTGTTTGAGCAAGAAGACTTGGTGATCTCGGTGCTGATGACTTTGCTCTGAAAAAAAATGTCCTTTCAAGTAGGCTTTTCTCAGACCATTTACATTCCCCAGGGTCTGATGTCTCCCAGGGGTTTGGTGGTACAGCTGTGCTGGCACACTTCCTAATGTACTTGTAATAGCAAAAAAAAAACACTTTCTCTGAAGGAAGTTTATTCTGGTTTGACAAGTGAAATGAAACGCAGCAATAAAAGCATTCTTAGACACTTATACCGAGCTAGAAATACAGACATTTTAACAGGAAAAACTGTAGAAATGTGGAATCATTTCTATGGAACTGATTGTGTGCAACCTCTCCTTGTATTTCAGGCAAATGTATAGACCTATATAAAATGAGGGCACTGAATTCAAGAGGTTAACATTGAACGTTCGTATGTCTCAGCTCCAGCCTGAAATTAGTCTTTTAGATTTTTGTGCCTTACAAACACAGAGGAAGGCTCAGCCCCCTGCTAATAAGTCTAACATAGAGAAGAAACACTTTTGCACTGTTAAATTGTTCGTTCAAATCTGGGAGGTGGAAGAGATTTTCAGTTCCATGTCTTTAAATAGCTTTTAAATGGGCCTGGAAGAAACTTAATGGTTAATCTACCCTAAAAACTTGTATGGATATTGTTTTACTAGTATAGGTTTGTGATCCCTTTACTCTATTTTGTACTTGTGTCAGCTGTCCTGGAAAAATGCTGCTGTTCAGCATACTTCACTTTATTCACTGACCTGGTATAACCAATGTGTGCATTTTTCACCAGGTTAATTAATATCTGTCAAAAAAAACCCCTTGGTCGAAATACATATGTCTCATGCAGGTATCTAGGTTACTCCTATATGCATTTTATTGAGAATATGTGGGAAGACAGAGTCTTCCAGTGAATCTTCCATTTTGGAGGGGCCAACAGAGAGACTCACTAATGAAAGCAGAATAGAGAATACAATACAATCATTGACGGAGATGTTAATAGGTTAGAAAAATAACATAAGTAGTTCTCAATGAAATGGTACCCTACTGTTTTGAAAGAGGAAGACAGTAAGGATCTGAAATCCATTCGATTCAAGTACAAAAGAAGGTGTTGCACTTCAGTAAGATAATGCTCATAATTAGTTCACTGTAAGTTAAACAGAAGCCCCTGCGGGATGTCCATTTTGGAGTACAGTTGGGGATTGAGGAAACTGAAGTGGTTTCTAGTGCTTTACATGAAGCAGTATCTCTTAATGCAGGTCTTTCCTGTTCTCAGACCATGTATTGGTGTTTGTTCATTTTATGGTCAAAGTGCAGGTGCATAAACACATCAGAAAACAGGAAGAGCATCTATTTTTTACTACTAAAGATTAAAAATACTTGTAGGTAACTGTGCATTCTGATGTTATACTACATCCACCTTGGCTTGTGCTTTAAGTTGTAAATTTGTCAAATGAGGAAACAAAGTCTGTACTTGTTTGTTTTCTAGTCATATGGTCCTCAGGTTCATCATCAAAAGATTGAGGAACATCAGTGAAAATATGTTGTCATACTGAAGAATGCTTTTGCATTTTTGAAAGAGGAGCAAAATAGCAAAAGATAATATTGTAGTGTTGCATTATTTATGGTGCCTGTAGCTTTGAAAAACTCTGGCAACGTTAAGACTGACCTAAAATGAACTTAAATGGTACAATTCTGTAACAATTTTTCTCTGATTTCTTACTTTGTCTATAAAGCAGATATAACAAGCTTGGGACTTGTTTTAAGCTCACATAATAAGAGGAGGGGAGAAAACTCCTCAAACTTCATAGCTTAATAGAATAAGCAGAATCTGTAGAAAAAACATCTCTGTTGCAATTTGATGTCAGTTCTGCAATAAAATCTTTTATCACAGTGCAGCATTGTAACAATAAACCTCAGTCATCACTGTCTTTCAGCTTACCTGACTGTGATAAGCAGTACAGTATTTGTTTCTGCCTTTATGTAAACATTGTGCTGCTAGTGGTTCATGACAGCACTTCAGTGTGGCAAGTTGTGTCATGTGAGGATACTTGAGAAATGCATCGTTTCAAAGCAGCTGACATTCTTGCACTGAGGTTGCAGCACTTTTCTTAAAGCCAAGAAGCTTCAAGAACATCAGTCTGAATTTATTACTTTTTCAAAGTGTCTCTGTGCCTATTAAAAAGGACAAGCTTCTATCAAGCGAGTTATATTTTCAGCTAAAAAGAAAGCCAGAGTTAAATGGGGCAAACCAGCTAAATGAAAAAAAGCTTCAAAATACAGCATGAAATGTAGCTAAATTTGGAGTTCTTAACATCAAGCTGTGGCTTAAGTAATTAAAGAGTGTAAGGTGCTACTGACCAAAGCAGTTTGTATGTAATTTCATTAATGGTATAAGGATTGCAGTAACAATATTTAAGTCTTTCTGTCCAAATCAAGATTGGAGGCAGTTTGTGACACGTACAGGATGAGGCTCGAAGCAGAGAGATGTTACGGTATGTTACAGCACCACTGTCTGAGTGAATCTGTAACTGCACAGGAACATGTCTTACACTGATTGTATCTGTTAACACTCCTAATTGACTTCTGTTGCTCACGAGTTTACATGTACATGCACTTCTAAAACTATAAGCTAGGATGTTTGTAAGTTTATGTATAAAACATGACCTTATGGGGGTTGCTAATTTTTTGTTTATCTTTGCAATTCCTTTGTGAGC
Source organism: Formicarius rufipectus (assembly GCA_013399695.1). Classification (NCBI taxonomy): domain Eukaryota; kingdom Metazoa; phylum Chordata; class Aves; order Passeriformes; family Formicariidae; genus Formicarius; species Formicarius rufipectus. Next base: position 331,852 of record VXAU01004261.1, on the reverse strand, counting down.
TTGCTGCTATTCAGGAGCAAAAGAGAATTACTTGTTTGGTATATGTTTTTGTGGTTTTCTTCTTAAGTGGTTGAAAAATCCTGGAGAGCCCAGGCATAGTAAAGTCGTCCAAGTCCCTCTGAAATCTAAAGTTCTGCAGATGACTGGCTTCTAAGTTACAAGGTCTGCATCTCAAAGACAAGTGGATGATGAGCCCAGTGACTGCAGTTAGGTAGCTTCATTCCTTCAAGGATAATCATAAATACTCTTCAGAAGATGACAACGAGTTTTAGAGACTAGGCAGAAAAAATACTTATCAGAAGGTGAATGTGGAATATACTAAAGTCCAAATACAGGTAATCTCCAAGGCTATGGTAGCATCACTGACGAATCATTCAGTCATGGAACTGAAGCTGGGAAAGCTTGCTGCTGGGACCCCCACTGGTATTACTACCACAGCAGCTAACCTGGAGCTGCTGACACTATTAAAAAGCCATCGAGAAAAGTCCTTCAGAGCCCTCAGGCTTGACAGCAACACTTTTGGCCTACCTTAAGTTCTGTCCTGTTGACGCATTGCCTCTTTCTAGGTCTGAGGCTTTCTAGGTCTGTAAATACGTGGGCGTGCTTTTGGCAGAGGAAACCAGTCTTCTCTGCTTTTCTGGGCTGTATTTCAGATGTGAAATGGAGCCAGGTGAGCAAGTTGTCTCACCCCTTGTGAACTGACCCTGCGCCCACAGGGTTTTGGGACGTCACTCCAAAGAGGAGTGGTGGGGGTGACTTAAGGCAGAGCAGTGCAGGACGTGGGAGCCCTGCAAGCTCTTTTGAGTGTGTCAGTGACATCCTTGTCACGTAGGATGAAGGAAGTGGAGGCAGTCTTGTGAGAAGCAATGGCCTGTTAACAGATTAGCCTTGGGGGAAAATATATTGTGCCTTGCTTCCAGCCTTGTCTTGTGGGCATGAAAGGAGGTGAGTATAGTCAGGGGATTGGGCTTCCTGAACATCAGCTACCTGGAGAATAGCAGCAACCCCGTTCCCAAAAATCGCAGGCCATCCTGTGTACCCAAACCAGGAATGCACACAACTGCTAAATCAGGCACACAACTCTCAGAAAGAAAATTGGTGTAATGGACAATGCTGATCTGTGGTGAGTCTTCTGTGTAACACACTTTCAGCTTTTACTTCTGGATGAGCCTGATCCTGACTGATTTTCACCAAAGCATCTTACCTACAGCATGTTAAATCACAGAGGAGCAGGCTTTGAGTAGCTGAAAGAAAAGGAAACTTGATTTGGTGAGTTCAGAAGTAACATTAACATGCTTCTGGTTTTCTTAGGCCTAGATAAATTTAGGCTGCTGTCATTGCTTTTCAGTGAAGACTTGAGTGGTAAATTCAGATTACATGTTCTTTTGTATTGTTGCTGATCTTGGAGTTTTTGTTGGTAGTGGGTTTTTTGCTGGGTTGGGGTTGGGTTTTTGTAGTTGTGTTTTTTTGGCGTTTAGAAAAATTACAAAACAGGTTGGTTAACAGGAGTTCTTGAAGTCATTGTGTGGCAGAGGGAAGCGTCGCAGAGCTTTTATAAATGACTGCTTTCCGCCTCGGTGGGGTGGGTAGAGACACCTTCACTGGTGGCTCCACATCGCCATTTGGGATGAGACTGCAGCAATATGCTCTGCCATCTGGGGATCCGTGCGGCAGGACCGTGGCGCTCCCTGCTCACGCAGTGGAGATTTATGCTGCGTTACAGCAGTGACTCCTCACAAATGATGCACCCTTTGCTGGCAGGGCCAGGGGAGATTTCCTTATTCTGCACCCAGAATATTCTGTGTGATTTTTGGAAACAACTGCTCAGCTTGCCTGAAAGGAGAGCCTAAATTCAATGGCCAATTCAGGAAAAACAGACAGTGTGTGCAGATGAAATTAAATGCATCCCCGAAACACCGTTCCTGCAGTGGGGCAAAGAAATGTATGGAAAGATCATATCGCAGTACTGCCAGGGCAGTAAGAGGACATTCTGATGGAAGTTGCCTTCTTCTGTGAAGCAAAGCTAAGGTATGCAAGATTGCTTATTGTTATTTGTCAGATGCTGGGTTTAAAAGTCCTGAGTCAGAGCAATTTCTAATGTTCTATAAGTAAATTTATTTTAATCCTCAACAGGCTCTTAGAGGAGGCTTTTTTGATGCAGTGTTGCAATTCCAAACAACTCTCCCTCCCACCCCTGTTTACTTTCTGGTAGCTTATTTACCCAAATGACAATTGGAGTTAATGCTAAACTATTAAAGCAACTGATAAAAAGAAACTAGAATTACCCTGGCGTTAAAGCATTTTACTTTTTCATATGACTTTGGTTCTGTTAACTCAACTCTGACAAGAAGTACCTTAAATATGAAATATTCCTATTGCCTACTTTGCAAGTCCATCGGTCACAGCTAGGTAACTATTATGTGCTGAAAACGCAATCTTTAATTAACTTGGAGGAATAGCTGATTCATTAATTGCTGTGTGCAACTTTTGGAACTTGTATTGCATCCTCAAACATTCTTTCCAAGGCAGCAATAAACCTGTTCAAAGCAAATTTTAAAACTCGTGGTTTAAACTTAGTAGGAGTAAAGGTGAGCTCGGGTATCAAGTGTTGAGAGACACGCCTAATTTAATAATAATAACAATAATAATAATAATAATGCATCAGCACCAGCTCTGCAGACCCATCACTTCCTGAACAGGAATGCTAATGGACTTTTTGGGTTAATCCAACCGCTTTTTGCTTGAAAGCTGATTTAAGTTGCTGTGGAGTGGCTGTGAAATAAAACCCCAGATACAAGAATCCTGGGGTTTGCTGGCTGCCAGGCAGGGACTTCCCCAGGCAGGTGGGTGATGTTCTTGCTGAGCAGCTCCAGCACTGGTGCTGGAGCAGGCAGGGCATGACAGGCATTGGCTGGAGCTATGCAGCAGCATGATAGGAGATTATGAACGATGTTTCCCAGAGCAGGGATAAGGCTTGAACTTTCTTGGCAGGATGGGAGGGACTAATCTGTGCAATGGTACTTATATTGATTTGTAAGGATTGTTCAACTGGGATTACTTGGCTGGGTATTATGGTGTTTAATCAGGGAGGGAGAACACAGGTTCCCTGAAGGAAAGCAGTAGATGCTTTGACTGTTTTTAACTTTGTGTTTAATAGCTTTAAGATTTGTAAGACACATGGTAACTCTTCTCATCTGTATGAATTTTTAACTGTGAATTGTATAGTAGTGTTGTTTATTTGCCTGTATTTGATTTGCACTCTCATTTTTAAGGTTTCTTTGCTTTGACACAGGTGGTAAAGAATCAACTGTCCAAGTAAAACTTCAGAGAAGCATTATAAGTAGAAATATGTATATAGGAAATGGTAGACTAAATTGAGAAAAATAATTTTTATTCATTTGAGCATAAGTAAAACACAGTATTTTAAAGCTTTTTATTCTGTTTCTTTAATGTAGAAGTATGTAGTCTTAATAAACATGCAACTAAGCCTGACCTTTGCTGTGTCAAATTTCAGTTCTCACATATACAGGATATCTTCTTAAAGCCATTCTCTCATAAATATGACTGTCTAATATAATACGCATTTACCATATGGTCAGCGGACGGTATTTCAGTTCTTCTCCATATTGCTACCCAAAGTAGGGCTTCCTGAGTTCTGACTTATAAGTACCTTGATGGCTCAGTAGGTTAATGTGGTTTTGCCTGTTATCATGCTTTACTGAAAAGCTTCAGTGGATTTTCTGTTTGGTTTTATATGGACTGCGCAGGCTTCTGCTGCCCAGGTGTTGCCCCGACCGTGTCCTCTTGAAGGATAAGTGACAGTCCTTCTATAATCATCATTTTGGGATGTACTGATAGGGCTTGCTTTCTCAGTTTTGCTGTTGAGGTATTGCATCAAGAATGAAGTATCCAGTTGACCTTACCAGGAAGGTAAGATTTGAACAGAGTCGCTGTGTCAGTCAGTCTGTATCTCATGCATTCACACATATTCTCTTTCCTTTTTTTGTCCTGAGTTAAGAAAGGGCCATAATAAGGCTATAAGTTCATCACTATTCCTCATACATTTATAACTTAAGCTTTAGGTTTCCCTCTCTTCATATGTCGTTTTGGATCTGGAAAGTCCATATCTGCACACCCTGTGATGGACTGTGTCTTTCACCAATGCAGCCACTCAGTCCTTAAGGGTTTTTTGATGATTCGTCTACTCCAGTCTCAGGTTTGGCTTTTGAAATAAATACTGTTTTGCCCTCTGTGGTGCTGTTTCTATCCTCAATATTATTTTTAATCCTCTTAAGTAACTGAGTTTTCCCATGTCTTGATAAATGCAAACAAATAAATGGTTTATTTTTAAGGTTTTGCTCAGTTCGTTTCCTTAAATTAATGAGCTAAAAGTAGGTAACATGAGAAAATGGTACAGGAAAACCACTGACTTCATGGAAGAAAGCTGAAGATGTTACCAGTTTCTTGCAAATAAATCTTTTGACTGGATTTTGTAATCAGCTCAAGAATGACAATTTCCCAGAGGTCTACTTAGTCTGATATTTTGCTTTAAGTGATGTGTTTACTCAGTATTTACTGTGCAGCAGTGGTTGTGCAGGCATTGGCCTGAAAAGAGGGTTTTGATAGGCCATCAGCTGCTTGTGATTGCTGTCATCAGGAGTTCCAGCGATAGCTGCAGAAGGGTGTGGGGTGCTCACTCCACAGGAGATGGACAGTCCCACTGTCTGCAGTCACACAGCATCAGTGGTGTCCTGTTTGACTTTGGGTTCAAACTTAGACCTGTTGATTTTTTTTAGGAACGTATGCTTTCTTCCTACTTTGTGTTTTTTTGTGTCATTTTTGTTGTGGTGGTGGTTGATTTTGGTTGTCATTGTTGTTTGGTTTTAGTCTTCAAAGCTGTGAATTTCCTACAAGAAGTGGCTATCGGGAAGACTGAATCTCGGTTCTGTTTTCTAAAGGGTGTGTGTATGACCAGAAAAGAGACTGGCCATGACTTACATATTTTAATCCTATCTCTTATAGGTGTAATATGCATAATCAGAATTTTAGCTGTTTTCCTTGGATTTCAAACCCCTCTCTCATAGTGATGCCATTAGCGTTTCAACACTTGTGAGCACCTTAGAGTCAAGCAAGGGTTCAGCAGTGGTGGTGGTGATACCCACCTACAGCAGTTACCTTTCAAGGCAACCAACATCCATCCACTCCACAAAAGGACCTGCATGACTCTGGTTAGAAATGGGAGCATGCACAGTGGGAGGTGCTTCTGAACATTGTCTGTGAATAACTGAAGCATCATCAAAGGGTAAAACTACTAAGATTTCCATCAGAAACATGCTTTACTTTAGTTTATCTCTGGAATTAAACAAACCCTCCTTAACCATCCCACCTCCCCACAGCTTCCTAACTTTCATCATCTTTACTTTTTATGATATCAAGCATTAGGTGTGTGAACTGGACAAGAACTGAATTTCCATTTTTTAACATTTTAACATTTTTTAAAATCAGAATTCCTGAAACTCATTCACTAGTCTGAGGTTATAACTTCATTCCTTCCTGCTGTAGGGCCAGTTGCTCCTTTTAGTCGTTGACACTGATTTTTTTATAAGCATCTTTAATAACATGGCTTATTCCTATAGTTGTTACCAAGCAACATTAATTTTGTTCACTTTCGTTTGTCTTATATTCCAAGAAATCTTTCAAGTGCGTTTTAAGAACGTATCTGGAGTCCAAACATGGACCTTTAGAAAAGAGGTATCTACAAAGGAAGTTCTCTCCAGTGCCTGTAATTAATGTACATACATTGTGATGGGTAACACCAAGTCTTACTGGCAGAAATGGGAGTAGAGGCATGTGCCATTTAAAAATTACCCAGAGGATACTGGAGCAGTTACAAGTTCACTGTTGATTTCTCTGTGTGGTGTTTCAGTGTGCTCAAAGAGCACAGATGCCTATCTTGATTTCACGCTCTTTTACCAACCAGCATCTCTATTTCTTGCCCTTCTCTCCACAGCATGGTCCATTTAGCATTTTGAAAGCTGCACATGCACCGATGTGACATTTTGTAGGCCAGCAACCATAGTTACAGTGTAAAGTAGAGAATTTCACTTAAGCTGAAGAACTTTAGAATGTAATGAAAGAAAGGAGTCTTCGGTGTAGAGTGCCATAAGGAGACTTACAGGGCACTTAAAGTTTTGGGGTTCAGGCTTGTAATTTTTGACTCAGACTGAGGTCACTCTGGAGTTGGTGATGCCTCTAGGACACGAACTTGTGTTTGTGTCTTCTGTTTCACTTGAATTGAACAAAAAACCTCTAAGCTTCTAATATTCAACCGAAGCAGTCTTGATAAATTTGTAACTGGGTTTGACAGCATTCTCCAATCTGGAGAACTGTGTGAAAGCGTAAGGTTTGCCAGTATTTTTTATATTGTCTTTTTGTTTCTTGTGCCAAACTATCCACCTGTATGGAGTTTTCAAGAAATTAGGAGGGGAGAGATTGCATATAATTGGAGATGGCATTGGGAACGGAGGGTGTCAATTCAGCTGCAGCATCACTGTAGAGGTCACTGTGGGTTTTTTAAAAAATTGTAAGAGATCTGCTTATTACCATCCACCTTCTGTTGCATGCATCTCTCAGACGTGTGCAAGCTGCCAAGTACTAAATGCATGCATCTGTAGCGGGGCTGTAGGTAGCAATTGTACAAGAATTGCAGGTCATAATAGTTAACTGATGCCTGTGGCATTAGTGGAAGCTGAGTCCAGAGTATGGAGGGATGTGAGATGTTTCTGTGAACACAGCAGATGTAGTTACGTACTCAGAGGAAGAAAGTAACAGAGGAGTATGGGCGTTACCTAAAATGGACTTCTTTTTGCAACGTTAGATCTGTGTGTTGCCAGCAACGGTATACTTTCAAAAAGCTTTAGTCACTGGGATTTCTGAAAAATCTTATCAAAACAGCATTTGGATGTGGCATTGAGGGACATCCTGCACTGTGCTTGTGCAAGGGGTCTCCTTAGTAAGGGATTGTCCTATGAAAGGAGTTTCCATACACATCTCACTGTGGTAATCCTTACCTGCTTTTTTGATCGTAAAATAAGAGATTTCCAAAATACCAAAACCCTTGCAAAACATACTTGCATCACCATTATGATTCAGCGTAACTTATATGCGGTTTTAGAGGATTTGAAACAGGATGTTGCATTGGATACCACAAGCATTTTATATATTGTGTTTTTGCCCCTTCTCAAATTCTGGGTAAGTCCTTCTGTTCATTTTAATGTAAATATATTTTCCCCGTATTGTCTATAATTTACATACTGTTTCACTGCATCATCAGTGCAGGATGTTAGGATATATACAGCTGTGCTTCTTTTCTTTCACAGTTTCCATCTGTCTCCTTGTGGATGAATTCATGTGTGCAGGAGGGCCTGCTAATCACTTTAATACTATCCTCTCCTGAGCTGAACTTGAGTGAAATCCTACAGTAGTTATATCTTAGCTTCTTTGCTTGTGAAGATGGATCTGGAATGTGCTGCACTGAAACTAATTTTGGGGAACTGATTGCTGGATATAGGTTGTCAAATAGGAAGAGGTGATCAATCAACAGCTGCCTTACTACATCAGACACTTGTTTATATACATGCTGTTAGGCTTCATATAGTATCAAACTGAATTATATGGCAACACAAAAGTGGTATAGCCTTTTTATGAATCTACTGAATTCTTAGCAGCTCTTGAATCAATCTTTTCTGTGAACTGATATGAGGGATACTGCTGGCTGATTAAAATAAAAACAATGAGCAAACAAGAAGGAAGTTTGTTTTTTGTTTTTTTTTAATAAAAGGTTTTTACAAGCCTCTTAAATCACAGGTCACATAAGTCCTGTGGTATTTTTCATAGTGTTTCCTGTAAACTGTAGACCATATGTAAAATGGGAGGATATTTGCTGAACTGCCGTGGAGGCATGTGAAATGCATCCTGGTCTGTAGTCAAAGGCTACAATTCTTCCCATATTCATTTTTTTTTGGTCAGTAAATAGAATTTCTGCAATGCGATGAGTCCCTTGACATCCAAGGAAATACCTGCTTTCTTTGAGAGGCAGACACAGATGAAGATGAGCAGGGATCATTTCAGCTTTTTGTTGCTTCAGAAGAAGTGGGATCCCACTTAGTCTTGTTAGCTGAGCTTAACATGACAAGGTCAAGGACTACCAAAACAAATAAATAAATGAGGATATAGGGGGTAGAGAAGGGCTAGAAGCAGAAAGACAAGTGGGACATGGTTAAGCACAGATTGAAGTTTGCTCAGGTGTAAGTTAGGGGTTATCATCCCTCCTATGACATGATTGAAAACATTCAAAAAGTGATCAAAGTACTTTGTTTAGTGCAACATGATAGTTCATCTTAACAGCTCAGTAGAGATTTTGTAACCGAGTTTTCTTTTTTCCTTGAACTGAACTTCCATATTTTTTCTTGTAATTGAAATCATGTTTTACTTTACCAAAAATACTACTTGCAGCATCCAGTGGAGCTGGGTTCTGAACAAAGCCAAAGTTTAACAAGTTGTGGGCAAAGAAGCAAGATGAAGTTCAGGCAGCAGTTAGTGCTATGCACTTTGGTTCTAGTTTGGGAAAGAACATTGCTCACAGAGGAGTCTATAAAACTGTCAGTACCCTGTCCACCACCATAAGTATGTCAGAGCTAGGTTTTGCAAGTGTTTTCCTTTTAAAATTACATTCAAAAGCTGTTTGCGTATTTGTGCGTGGAAGTGATAAGCTACCATCTATGCCGTTCAGTAGAAGTGAAAAAAATAGACCTTGAATCTCCACTTTCATACTCATTGATCTTAAAACAATTCAGTACAGGTTAAGGAAAATACCCTTTTGTATCCCTGGAAATGCATGTCTGCAGGATAACTGGAAAGCTGGAGGTGCTTCACCTACCTGCAGCTCTGCCTGCTAGGTCCTTCCAGATGAGTCACAGAGTTTGTGTGCACATACTTATGGGACCAGCCTGGTGCCATCCTGGCTCAAAGCCCAGTGATCTGCAAATTTTGCTGTTATCTAGCAAGCCTCCTCAAAGTCAGTTTTGTCAGCTGTTTTTCCCTTCCCCCACATAGAGTGCTCTTGGTAGAGCCTCACTGGTTGGTAAAGACACTTCAAAGGATTGCACTATATATGAAATACCCTTCTGAACAGTGTACCTGTAGCTGGTTAAAGTAGTTAGAAATCCCATGGATGGCACATTTGATTTTTATTTAGTTAAGCTCTGTAGAGGACCATCGCAAGTAACATACTGGATTGCTTGGCAGGCTGAGACATCTGGTGGCACTTCCGAGGTGTAGGCTAAGGCAGTGAGGTTTCCTGTTGCATAAAGCTGAAATCTATCCAAAACATAATGGTATTTAGTAGTAAATGCCTTTGTATAGAGATGAAACTGTATGAAATTCAAGATTGAAGGCTTTGTCTTCAAAAAGCTTAAGGATCTGTGCTCCTGCAAAAGTTTTATAGCAAGACTGAGGGCTATTATTAGCAGTGCTACACCCACAGAGAAAAGGAGCTGACAGAGGAGTGAAACCGGATTCTGGACTTTAGTGCAACGTATTATTAGGAGAACTCTATATGCACCTTGTCAGTGAGTGTCCGATTGGAAATTGAATTTAGGTTTGTAATTGATATACTTAAAAGCCTCCTAATGGTAATTCAATGCTTTAAACTATGTACTTGGTTTGCTTACTATTTTGCTTGAAGTGCCTCTTTTTATGCATATTAGGCTACATAGCACATCTTTGTAACTTTGATTATTCAGGGATAGCTCGAAATGACTCTTAATCTTTCCTTCCACAGTTATAGTCACCTGAAAACTTAATGATCTTGCATGCCAATAGCTTTGTCTAAATTGTTAATAAACTAGCACCCTCGGGGACCAAGCCGTATGGACTTGCACTGAATGTATGCTGTGAGTTTATTCCTTTGCTGCTTTTCACCCTGCTAAATAATTGCTGTTGGTTGTTTTAATTTACCCCCGGACTCTGTGGCCGGGGTCTGTCTTTTATGTCTCCTACATCCAACCCCTAAGCTTTTACTTGACAACCATCTGACACCCTACAGCTCAGTCTTCTGGTACTTGAGATGAGTGATAAAATTCAAAAGACTTGTAATTTGGCCTCTTTATATTTCTGTTCCTGTGGTTCACTTGTGATTGCTCAAGAAGTGTTTTCGATATGTCCTCTCCAAATAGGATAAGAATCTGGAGGATGGAATGAAATTTAAATTGCAGCTCTGTCTCAAGATCGCTAAAAATAGCAGGAAAATTATTGTAGACTTTGTCCAAGCAAAGCAAGCTTAGATTGTTCAACATGCATGAACTAGTTGACTGAAAAGATGGTGTAGCCTAGGAAAGGTGAGTCGTAATGTTGTAGTAGCTGTTAAGTACAGAGATAACGGAAATTACCAAAATTAATTGAAAGCAAGAAACCTGTTTGTGGGGTGATGTGGGAGGGTTTTTTGTTTGTTTGTTTTTGTTTGTTTTGGGGTTTGTGGAGTTTTGTTTGTTTGACACTTGTTCAAACTTAGCCATCCTCTGAGTACATTTTCAGTGAAGACCAGGTGACTGTTACTTTGGTAAAGAGTGTACTGACTTTCAGTGAGGAACATAGTATTTCAGGCCACTAAATAGAGCTCAGATGTAGAGACATGAACAGCACCAGTTTAATTCTGAGCACATCTTTTGTTCATCCAAAACCATTCTCAAGAACTGGGATTGTCAGCATCCCATACAGTTGCTGTGTAAATGCCATGTTCAGATCCTGTTATAGTTATCTATCAGGCATGTTGTTGGTGGGCAGAAATTGAATGGTGCTGTTTCAGACTATATCCTCAAGAAATGTGATATTAGTATAAATTAATTTACAATATCTAAAAGAAAGTTGTGCAGTTGTTTGCAAGCTGAATATTGGCTTCTAGTGGTTCATTTACCTAGAAAACATGGCAAGAGAATGTATATCAGAAAATAAGGTATGTTTTAGCTGCATGGTGCTGTGTCAGTATTTGCTAGCTCCACTGGGTCTCTTTTCATGCCCGTCATGAAAAGTTTTGTGAAATATTTTGCCAGGCCAGTTGATACAGCTGGAAAATAAGGGCACATTTTTGCATGCACAAAGCTCTCTTTGGCCAGAAGTAGGCTGTTCAGGCAGTGGCTGTGCTGTAACCAGAAGCAGATATCGATGTGTGTGTTCGTCAGCCCACTGAACTCCTGATAGGGAGTGACGTAACTTGTGGCCAGGGAGTAATTACAGTGCTCTGCAATAGGAGTTCAGAGAGTGGTTAGTGCAAAGGGCTCGAAGAGTTCTGTTGTCTTGCAGAGTAATTATGATCGTTAAGAAAGAATGATTGAACACAAGTTACTTATTTACAGTGAGGTAAGGTGGCCTACATAGAAAGGTTGGTGCCCTTTTTAGAGACTGATGTTCCTCCAGTCACCCACGCCACACCCTGGGTTGATTTATGTTGATCCCTTTAAGGTAGTGATCTATCTATCACACTGCAAGAGCAAAGATACAGATAAATCTTTTTACAGGAAAATACTTTTAGTGCCCTTCAGAATACGGTATTGCAAAAATATGCAGAAATACAGGTGGGATTTTTAACAAGATATAATGGTCACTTTCCGATGTGTGCAACAGAGGAGTGTGTCTTCCAGCTCCTGAGTTCTTCAGCAGTGTCCTGTGTGGTTTTTTTCTTCTAAATTATTTGTTCTTGCAAAGTATTTATTGCACTGTTTGACAAGCTGAACTTGATACATTGACAAGCTGAACTGAGATATATGTAAGTGATACACTTTTGAAATGTATGACAATTTATCAGTGAGTGAAGTGGTGCTTCACATTACCATTGTCATTATTAAAAATCCCACCAAATTCTGATTATACACACACACATATATATAGTAAATACCGTAATAGAAATACTTCATTCTGCATGATTAGCTCTTCACCAAGGAAGACACAAAAAAAATAAAAAAATCCATTGCTGACTGTTACTAGCTATGGTTTTCTGCCCTAAAATACATAAATTATTCCTGCAATAAAAATTTGCCTTGTAAAAATAAAACTCTGTAATTATATGAGAGTTTTACTGAAATTTAGTCTTACCATATTTACTTACTCTTGCCATATTTCTTTCACCTGGGACTTCCAGATGTGTTACACTGCCTTTATCTTGTCTTCCAGATGATGACGTGGACCTGGAAGCTTTGGTAAATGACATGAATTCCTCATTTGAAAGTTTATACTCTTCGTGCAGTATGCAGTCGGAAACCACTCCACTCCTTCAGAATGGTCAACTCAGCCGCAGCCAGCTGCCGTCCTCGGGCTCTGGCACACTGCAGCCCACGTCGCCGAGGCAGAAGGTGCAGCGGTCTCAGCCAGTGCGCATCATGGCAGTCAGGTAGGAACAAGGGATTCCCCCTCCTTTTACTGAGTTGTCACCAACAAGTTTCAAAAGAACTGCTTTTTAAAATAGGAGATTCGCTTCAGTAAGGAACCTAGTAGTGTTAGACTGGACTTCTGCGTAGAAAGATGTGCCGAGTAGGTAATATTTCCATGTGTTATCGCCCTTTTTCTCATCAAGGTTTGATGTAGCTGATGTGTAGAAGTGCATCATGGGTATCAACTGGCACAAATTATATCTATATTAGGATTTATTTCCAAACGGCTAAAAACCATCCCTGTTCTGTAAGGTTTGGTGCCTGCTGAGAGCTTCTTGGTGTTTTTAAACGTAAGAGACCATGTACATAGATGAAGCTGTGTTCAGGTAGTTTTGATATACAGAAAGTACCTCTCTGTGGAGATCTCCTGAAGAGTCCAAGACAAACAGAAAAGGAGCACATCTTAGCTATTTAACTTTTCTTCCTAGAGCACTTTCACTTCACTCACTTGAGTGCATTGTGTGAGTTATTGCCAGGAAAAAAGAAGTATTAAAGTTGTCCCCCTGTTCTAAGAATGAGGACTGAAATTCAACCTTTAAGTAGAAAACTCTTGATGGTGTTGAGAGAGTCTATAGGTGATGTAGAGGTGATGTAGAAGATTCTTAAAATCTCCTTTTCAGGCAGCAGGAGGAAGGGAGCTCCTGTCAGCATGAATAGGTAAATTAATTTCTTTCCTTCTATTTAACAGTGTCTTCTCTAAAAGAAGTGAAAAGTAATAATGCAATAAAAGAAAAATCCCAGATGTGGAATGGGTTGCTTCTAATTCTGTACACTGGTGTATTACCTGTAGGAACGATATATTTAAGACAGGCAGCTTTTCTATTTGAATGGGCAGTATGCAGTAGCTTCAATCGATGCAAGCAAGTCAGCTGATGATGCAATTTATTCTCCACGTATTTCATACTTAACCTTGAATAGAGTTGTACTAGAAAATGTACTCTTTGGAGTACTATAACTGTTGATGTTTTGTAAATACTTCAATCAAAACACTTCATTTAAACTATTTTATGCATTTCAAAACTTAGGAACTCTATTTTGACAACACCCTGCCTTTCTGAAATACGTAGTTTCATATACACAAGAGTACTGTGTGTTTATCCTTAAAGAAAGTAAACTTTTACTCAGGTTTATCTAAATCACTGCAGAGACAGATGGCTATATCTTCGTTGCAACCAGAACAGTGATTGACTCTTAAGAGCAGGTTCATGTGTGTATCAGTTGTGAAGTAAATGATGCCCTGGCAGCAGTGCGGGCACAGCAGGGCACAGCTTAGAGAATTCCCGTTTTAAGGAAACCACATTTTTCTAGTTGTGTTGAGTCTGCAGTTCCACTTCTTACAGTGGAGGTTAGTCAAAAACCTGCAGTACAGCACACTATTGCACAGTTGTTGATATGTCTGCTGGCCTGAAGAAATCTTAACACTGTCCTTCTACCTGTGCTGCAGGGAGCTGCACACATAGGCAGCACAGAAAAAAACCCAAGCTGGTCAAGTAGTTGTTGGCATGTAGTTGTCTTAGTTATGGTTGGAACCTGCTATTTATTGGAACCCCCTGGATCTGTAACTCTCATTTGTGGAACATCAAGACAACTAAATTGCAAGACAGTTACCTGTGGAGATTTCACAGCAGTTAAACAGGCTCTGGGTTCTGGTACAGTCAAAGACTGTGAGTGTACCCAGAGTGGAACACACTGCTGGGGGCAAACCCAACAGTCTCTCGAGCAGTTTTTTTAAAGGAGGCTCTGCTTGCTGAAAGCATGGGATAAAATGAGAGCAAATTAAGGTTTTAATGATTAGCCTTTCAAATCCAGGAGTTAGTTGATTATCCCTGGAAACTTCCACGATTGCCACTAGATGGTGCCTTCTGCCAGGCATTGAAGGACAGCCTGCTGCACTCGCCTAGTGCATCTTCAGTGGTGGTGTCCTGGAAACCTAAAGCCATCTGTGTGGTCATAAATAGGTCTTACAGCTTTTCTGGGAGGCTTTGGTTTTCCTTTTGTTGGTGCGGGCAGTGCCGATGTATTATAAACTGGAACTTGAAACTCTTGTTGGTCCTCCTTGGAGCCATGAGGCGTATTTTGGAAGATGCCAACTCACCTCAACAGTGACGGTACAACTGGCATGAGGTTAGAAAGTGTAATTGCAGCTTATTGCCGAAGCTGAGTCTTTGCATTTTCATTTCTCCAGGAAATGCCATGTTGCTTGGAGATAGAATCTGGTATTAAAAAGAAGTGACAGTATTGGTTTCAGTCTCATCTTAGAGAACTTTGCAGTGGAGGTACACATCCGTTTTCAAATCCATGTGTAATTTGGCACCAACAGCTGTTGTGTTCTCCTCTTTCACATGGGTTTGGAAGAGCTTTACTGACTTTCTGGCACACAGATATTAAGCTTGTAAGCTAGTGATTACAGCAGTGATTTTTGTAGATTTTTCTGTTAATTTTATTTCCACAGTTGTCTCAGTTACCTGAGTAATAAACAATAAGCAATGAAAAAAGAATAGATGCCTGACGGGTCATTTTTCACATACAGTTACCTACTTTGTGTTATCAGTTGCTCTCACTGTTCATAGTAGTTGCTTAGAAAAAGAGTGGTTTTGATTTCTTGTCTTTAGTGTCAGTCATAAATGCTGGGGCAAGAGATCCAGGTCTAATGATGCCAGTTTGCTCCTCTTAATGCTTCGTGCATCTGTGTTTATAGGCGTCTTCAAGAAGAAGAACAGCAATTCAGAACATCATCTTTGCCGGCTATCCCAAATCCCTTCCCAGAACTTTGCAGCCCTGCGAGCTCTCCAGTGCTGGCCCCTGGATCTTTACCTCAGAGTCAACCTGCTAGTAAGCATGTGAGTATGGGACAACGCTTTGGGTCATCCGTTTGTGTGCAAAACAGCTGTGGACTACTTCATTTTGAAGGCAGAAAAAAAGCTTCAAGATAAGTAAAAACACTTGTAGACTTTGTCCGTGAGTAGGGCAGCACTGGCCAAGAGAGTATCTTCAAATAGGCTTCAGACCTTTACTAAAAGGTTTGTGGGGATGAAGTGTACAAAGGAAGTAAGCCTCTTTCAGATAAATGCATGTCGTGAATGAAGCAGTAATGCCTAATACCGTTCAGATTTTGTTATTCAATATAAAGACTTAACCAATTCAGAAGTTAATTAGCTCAGAGTTGGAGGAGGATCTGTGCATGTTATACTTCATGTTCTAGGTGCCACAAAAACACCAAATAGCTGAATTCTTTGAAGATATAGTGGTGCCTTATTTTGCTGTTTTTCATGAAGCTGCTTGAAAAGCAAGTTAGTGTCCTTAGAGCATGTACAGCTCCTTATAATGGGATTTAAGGGGAGTGCTGTCCCATGGAAAGCTGGTGGAGTCGTTCTCTGGGTTTTTGGCAGTGAAGGTAGCTGAATTCCCATGTGGTCCAGAGCACCTCAGTGACACTTTCTTTTCTCCTACTCCACTCTCTGAGAAACAGTCATCTTGTTTTATATCATTCCTTGAGCATGCTGAAAGACTAAGGCTGGGCTCAAAAACCTTTATTTTGTAAACTGTGCTGACTCGCATGTGGATGAAAGAATGGGTTACTCTTGCTGACTGTTGGCTTACAACAGTTCTGTGCTTGAGCCAGAAATATTAAGCAGTTCTGTGCCATTGCTGTCAGTTTGTAATAAGCTCTTATGTGTGCTCTGACAGACAAAGGGTTTGGGTGGGCACTTCAGCTACAAGCAGTGGGCCCTAATGTTTGCCCTCACATGTTCTATATTGCTTTACATCACCGTAAACAGCTGCCTGCTGTCTTGAAAGAAAGACACAGTGCATCTTTGTTGGTTTTACCTGATTTCTTCCCACATACAAGACAGACAAATAACCAAATGATGCCCTGGGAAAAAAAATGAATCATCCTGTTGGGAATTTAGCACAGTGCCTTGTCAGAGACCTAGGTACTGGCTAAGCAGAGAGAGGCTGTTTTGCCAAGGCAGTGTTGATCTGACTCTGGGAAGACAAAACCAGGGGCAATTCTGCCTCCTGGCACTTGGCAACGAGACAGCAGCATAACTGTCTCTCTGAAGCAAACTGTAGTTGCTGATGAACCTGTGTTTACCTCTCCATGTACTTCTTGGGTTCAGGGATTCTTTGCCTTTTGGCTGTATGTTTTACTAAAATTAACCAAGCCACCCTAAGCAGTGCTTTATAAAGCTTTAAGGAATCCTGAATGATCTGAGTCAGTTTTTGATGGAATTTAGAAATTAGTGGTTCAACAGCAGATAAATGTAGAAGTAATCAATCTTTTAATGTATGTAAGAAGATAGCTATGAATACAGAATAAAAGATTTTTTTCCTAAATTTTACTTTATAATGAAAAAAAATAATTAATAGAGCTAGTTTTAAAATGGAAAAATTTGACAAATGTTTTGAAATCCTAAAATGAAAGAATTATACTGTGCAGATATGCCTGCAGCTGAATTTGTTAATCAAAGAGAATCCATCATAGTGGTAAGACCTTTTAGGGTACAAGTTGAGGAGGTAGGTAGAGCATGTTGGACAATAGTGGCATGTTTTGTAGATGCAGATACAGTTCACTTCAGCTTATCAGCTCACTGGAGGCAGATGAGAAACACTGGCTTAGGGTGAGAAAAGGTTAGGAAAGTGTTCTTCTCTAAGGAATTATTTTCCTCTCTTTAATGAAGGCATAGAGGAACAGAACTGAAAAAACCCTCCAGTTTTAATGTATTGGTGGACAAAAGTAAAAAAGAATAGGTTCAGTTTCTTTGTTAAGGAAGAAGACTATGTTTAATACCTCAGTTTTAAACATGGAGTGTTGTTGGATAACAAAGTAATCTGTTCAGCTTCTTTGTAATTTGTGTTTAACCCAGTTTTAGTTCCCTTCAGTGCCGTCTGCTAAACATCATGAGTAAAAAAAGGCAGTAACATAAGAAATGTTATACATACTTCCAACTTAATCCCATTAAAAAAATACAAAGTTGGGGGACTTGAGTAAATTATTTTAGGACATGGCTCTGGCTTAGATAAATGTCCATAGATGTAATATAAACTACTGGTTATCAAAATGAGCAATGAGCTTAGTTAAAGGACTGTCATAGTGTGTTTTAGTACCTGGCAGTTAAAATATGTTGTTCTTTAAGAAAAATAAAATGTTAAATGCAAACCAAGGTTAAACATCAAGATGCTTAATTTCAGGTTCTCTGCTCACAGACAAAGATTAAAGTTGACGATTGGAATGAGCCATTCTGATTACATGGGATATATGAGGTGTTACTGAAAAGTGATCCCTTTTGTTCTTCTCAAGCATTTGCAGGTAAATAAGCAAATAGAAGGTCTAGTCAGCAGTGCTGCAGCTCTGATCACACAGGGCATCACAACACAGTCATGGCATAGAGAAAGTGGTGCCTTTGGTTAGTTCGTATCTATGGCACTTAAGAGGGACCCAGGTTAATGTCGCCGTAGGGGATTTCAGAAAGGAGTAGCTATTTTGTTTTACTGTCCATGTGAAACAGTGGGTGGTCACTGGGAAGCTGGGGTGTCTGATGTGACTTCATAAGAAATGCAGTGTTGTTAAGCATTGTTCCTCATGGAACACCTCAGTCTTATTTTTTAATAATAGTAAAATACAACTGTGCAATGATAAAATCTAGTAGTGATTATGCAAGAGAAGTTTAGACATCCAGTCTTGTTAAATGCAGAAGAGTCTCATGTCATATTGCCAAGCTTTGTACATAAAGAAATGCCAGCTCTGTTCAAGTTTTACTAAAACTTTTTCCGGGTGTGTTGTTCCCTATAGGAAGAGGATGCATGTGTGAATGAAAGAGTGAGTAAAGGAGCTTTCTAATCATAAAGCTTGAATTATATTTTCCGCTGAAAAAAAAGGATATAGATTTTGTTTTCTCATAAAAAATTTTATTCACGTAGCTGGAGCCTGAGATACAAATTTCTTGTTGTTTTTGAGTATTTTCCTTATTTTTTCATGCAGTTGCCACCATTTTTTTTTTTTAATAAGTGCTTCACAGTGTTGCTTTACGTACTGCTCTGCGTTTGTTTCATGCTCTTACTTTGCTCATGCCACGTTTGTGTCATTCGGTGGCAGAGGGGACAAG
>VXAU01004261.1:181978-313178 GCA_013399695.1 Formicarius rufipectus | reverse complement strand
TCAGGAGTAAAGGGGGTGGGGCCAGTTCTGCGCACCCTGTGCCTCACTTAAAAAAATCCATTGCTCAGGCTTATCCCAAGATCTTTGTTCGCGAAGTCCAGCCAACAACAACTTTGCTCAGCAAAGAAAGGTGAAAACAATGAAAAATAACTATAATAAGCCTTTTTAAATTCTTTTGTGGTAGGTTTTTTTTGTTTTCTCCTGATGATGAAGCATTTCATTTATCTTAGTAAAAGAATTGCCTATATTGGGAACCATTTCATTTTTAAAAATATTTTTGATGAGATCTGTTGGGTAATGGTACTAATTTTGCCACAGCAGGAAGCAGTATGCCTTCTCTGGCTCTGCTGCCAGTCAGGCATTGAATACTGCTTTTAAAGCTGATGGCTGCAGCAGCGTAATGCAGCTGCTCCCCAGAAGACAGAGAACAGTGGGAAATAACAGGTCTTCTGTATTAGCACAAAAGTAAAAACACATGTAGGCAAATGGGACAGTCGTTTAATGGGAGAAGCAATCTGGGAGGTAAAACTGGAATGTTAGGCTTCTTGAAATAATTCCAGATTTGGTTTTGGGTTTTTTGGGGTTTTGGGGGATTTTTTTAAGCTTCTTGATAATCTTCTCTGCTGTAGAGAAAAAATAAAATATTGAATTAAAAGATGATGTAGATAATTTTTGTTTTTTGAGCACACATAGGTCAAGAAACTGGCACATAATTTGGTAGTAAAAGACTAAGAAGAGAAAGAACTGTGAGCCTCTAGGTTACGTTTCAAAGGCTGTCCTGCACCGAACAACCTCCATGGTGGCAGTGTCTGCACTAATACAGTTTTGTTGGCCAAACACAGCTGGTGCTAGACATGAGGAAAGTACTTGTAATTAAAGAGATAGATGTTCCTTTGGAGTTCAGCACTATGATACTTTACAGGTCTACTGGTGGAGAAAGCCCACTTTGAGCTAAGTTTTACACTGGAAAATGTTAGATGCCCACCTGTTGATAGTGAGCAACACATGGGTCTGTAAAAATTGGCACCACTGAAGTTTTGGTAATGTTGCCAACCAGCTGGTGAGTACCTGCATAAAAAGTGCCAACTAGCTTTTGAGCCTATAGCTACTTGAGCTACTGACGTCATGAGTGAGACACTGTAGATGTCCTGCGTTCGGAGAAAGTATGACACTTCAAGTGGTAGATGACAAAGAGCTCTGTAAGATTTTGAGTTGAGAGCAGCATTGTCTGTGAGCTTGGACAGGAGGAGGGTGACAGGAGAGGAGCTGTCTGGTCAGTGCAGTACCCAAGCATTCCCCTCTTCATCATGTGCCTCTCTGTCCCTAAGTACCATACATCTGCCCCTCTCCACAGAGCCCAGAGCAGACCTCTGAGAGTATGTAAGCCACTCCTACTTCCCATGCTTAGGAAGGACAAGAAAAGATGGGAGCAGGAAGGAGATGTTCTGGGTGACACCATGCAGCACTGCAAGACCATTTGATATTTTTCTGTGTCTCCCTTTTCCCCACATCTTTATGTGTAAGGCACATATACACCGACAAACTCAAGATCTCTGAGGGGGACCATGGTTGTGGGCTGGGAGAACAGACAGCTGAAAGTTTTTGAAACATTGTTTACTTAACAGGATAAATATGTTTGTCAAGAAAAATGGAAACCAGAAAATTACACCAAACCAAGAGCAAACTTTTGTCCAAAAGATTGCTAAAAACATCAGACAGCTATGTTACCTCCAATTGAAGTCCATCTTTGTGTTGCTGGTATAAACTAAGAACTAGTTGGTAGCTTAGATTATAATTTCTGGTTGTGTACAAATATTTTGGAAAAAGCATGCAATAATTACATGTAGGTCACTGCAGTGCCACAGGATATTAGGCTTAAGTATCTTGTGTGAGTCAATGAAGCTTTCAGCTGTAAAAATAGGGCAAACTTCTCACATCCCCTCTCTATACAGCCCAGGCAAACTTCCAAAAAGCAGCTTGATGTACCAAAATTATTTACTCTTTTCTAGCAAATTAAATTCACAAATGGATTTGAATTAATGCCTTCCCCCCCATATTTAGTTACTGTTCAAAGGAAGCCCTTTAAACAGACTTCTTAGTTTTAATTGTTTTAATTGCATGTTATGATGCACATTTTTTATTTTTCTTCCTATAAAATTTTTATATTGGCTCTTTTGAAGACAAGGATGTTGATTTCCAAAAGAGAAGCTATATAAAAATACAAACTTTTGTATAATGCAAGCATTATGTACTAAGTTAGATTTTGCATGTGTGACAGCAAATACTGTACTTGTTCCTGCCATGGAATAATATTTAGTAGCAAGACATTTTGAAAACAAATACTGACATCAGAATGAATCAACAGGACATTGCTTTCTCTAAACAGACCAAATCTATAGCTGGATATAATCTGGACATTTCCTTCGGTCCAGGTTCATGCATTCCTTTTGGCCTAACTTTAAAATAGGGGTTTTCATGGATCTCTGCAATGAAGTTTTTCTCTTTCAAATCTTTCTTTGAAGCAAGCCTCTTAAGCTAATTAAATAAATCATACCTAAATTGCTCTGCAGCATGTTTAACTCAGATGCCTTTTTTAAAGGAAGTTGTGATTGTTTTTGGAAAAAATTAGGAAAGAGCAGGCCTCCAGTGCTGGGCAGAAATGTAACTGCATGAAAACAGGCCTTGCACTTCCCCAGGTGCCCTTCTCTTGTTCAGAGAAATAAAACTTTCCTAAACTGAACAAGCTAAATTTGATGGGCAGTGTAGGAAAGACACTGCATTACTTGTCGTGTTGTCTCCTGTGTCATGAGAACATGTTGTCCTTTTCTCAAAGTCTCATTTACTCATTACTGAAGAAGAGAGTGATGAATAAATAACTGAGGACTAACGAGTGTGCTGGACTAAGCTAAAGACTGGCAGTCTTGGGTGCTGTTAGTGCTGGTCACCCAGCGGGACTGCCAGCTCTCCGGCAGAGAGATCAGCACAGAGTCAGAGCTGCTGCTCCTTCTTCCTCATGCCTGCTACAGCAAGAAGCTTTGTGGTAGAAAGAAATTAGTCTCTTTGTTCTTGCTTTTGGAAAGTGCCAGAACAGTAGTTACAGTCCCAACATGAATTACTGGAAATATTAAGAGCATCTCGCACTCAAACCCAAGAGTATGTTATTTGTTGGGATTTTTTTTGTTTTTAATGACACAAACCTGGCACAGCTCCCAGGAGTGTTTTGGCTCCCTACCCGAAAGCGATGCTCCAGCAGTGGGAGGGTGCTGGAAGGAGATTTATATGGTCAGGACCAACAGCAGCACACAGGGGAATGCACTGTCCATCCAGAGGTGGTCTGGCACACACAGCAGGATGGGAACAAGCCTGCCCTGCTCCATGTGTGCTGGTATCCCCACTGAGTCTCCAACCACACAGTAATGTTTGCAGTTGTTTTAAGAAGCTTGTTGCACAGAAGTAATACTGAGCAAGTCTGTAGTATATGCTGCAGTAACTGCATTAGTGTGTTCACAGTAGATTTTTGTGTGTGCATCTAAGTTACATGTGCCGTTGCACATTTTTATTGCACAACATTACTGTTGCTGTATTTTATTAATGGCACACTGTTCTGTGCTTTGATCAGGAATTGACAGAACTGAGAAGCTATCAGGCTGAGAGTGCAATGAAAAGTGGGAAAACATAACATGAGAGGAATTCTAATTCCCTCTGTGTCTAGTGAGGCAGGCAGGAATGCATTTGTAAACATATGTGCAGTAGGGAATTGAAACAAAAAAAAGTCCCCAAACTATATTGAGTGACTGTAATTATACCATAAACGAATGGTTGAGATGTCATAACTTTGTGCCTTTAAGGAGTCACTCAGCTTAGTAGGAATAGCGACACTGAGTCTCAGCTCTCCTTGATGTCTGTACTGTCTGGACTTGCGGTGTGAGATCAGGTCAACTTTAGACATTTTGGATAAAAACCTTTTTGGACCTCTGCTACCCAGATGAAAGAAAGCACTAACTCATAGGTTAGAGCCTCTGCTGTGTATACTATGTGACCTTGTGGCACCGTGTTGTTGCCAGCAACTGGGAGGTGCGCTGACCACAAGGTCCTTCCTGAGGTGAGCTGTGGCAGCCCTTACAGGGCTGTGCTGGCACCTGTGGCTGAGCTGCCCGTGATCCTCTGGTGGGTGCTGTGCACATATGTAGTGCAGGACTGGGAAGATGCCCAAGTTTTTGCTTGCTTGCTGGCATCTACTTCTAGGGATGGAAAGCAAAGCCAGTGTTTAGTTTGTTAATTTGCAGACCATGGGCACGGTCTTGCTTAAGTATCAGGAGTAATGCTGTTCATTCACAGCAGGTAAAAGGCTTCTTTGGACTTGTGATTTTCAGGACAGTGATCTGTGCTCAAGATGAAAGTGGAAATCTGTTTGAAATGTCCCTCTTTAGTGGTGCTTGTGAGTGGGCAAATGGGAAAGAATGAACTTGGAGTTCATTGTTTAGGTAATGGAATGGTTTTGCATTGCTCCAGAGCCTGCAGATACAGTTTTGTACCATTTCCTAAAAAGAAGGGAATGTTAGTTGGAATTTAATAGCTTCATGGGTTTTTTTGGTTGGTTTGTTTGTTTGTTTGTGATTTTTTTGTTTGTTTGGTTGGTTGTTTGTTTTTTGTTTTGTTTTTGGTTTTTTTTATTAGGAGAATACTGCTGAGTTAATTAAATCATTGTGGGATGAGTTTCAATTCTCTGTGCTCTTGATTTATAGTCTCCTATTGCTATCAAATTCTTATTATATTTTTCTTCTTCCTAATAGAAGTGCAGAATTACTATACTAAAAAGTGATTTAGTTTAATTAATGTAAGTACCTTCAGTCTTTGCTTCAGCCTCACCATAATCCAAACATCATTTACAAAATTTACATAAAAGCAAATTTAATCTAGACTTGTTAAAAGGCAAGCCATCATTGATTCATAAAAGCTACGTGTCATGTTTCTCTGTTGACATTAGGATTGCTTATTCTCTCTGCTGGTAGGCCCTGCTGCTGCCAGGGTTACTGGAGCCGGTTTCTCCTGCTGCATTTCAGGAAGCAACAGAGTTGGAAATACCTCTGTTGTGCTTCATGCCTGGAGTGTGTGGGTGTTCTGGTGTTGCTGAGGGAGGAATAGCAAAATGGATTAACAGCTGGGGCTTTGGAGGCAGGATGCACGGGATGTTTCTGGGGAATGTGGAAAAAGCAACTTTGTCACAGCAGACTTATTACCAGTGAAATTCCGTTAACAGCAAAGCAAACACTGGTCTTTAAGTGTTTATAGGGGAAGGGAATGAAAGTGGGAGATACCTTTAAAAGCTGCTTCTTTTTCTCACCAAACAGGTGTCACTCTAAAGCATGCAGATCTTTGCAGCCACCCCTTTCATTTGTCTGTATCTCTTGTCTGGCCAGAGTGCAGAGCTGCTCTGTTTTTTGGGGTTCAGATATGAACTGTGAGGACACTGCTTTACCGTGCATACACACAGAGTTTATGGTGTGCACTGTCCATGGAGACATCTAGGAACATCATCCCTACCCGTACCTCACACTTGCCAAGTGTCCTATGCAGTTGAAGGAGGCATTGGGCTCGCTGAATCACGCTCAGGAGTCACAGAGGATGTGAGCATGAGGGAACAGCTCTGAGTGCTGGGACTGATGGCTGTGCCCAACAGGGCAGGGTTGGTTGCCCTACTGTATGGTGACTTTGCACATGTTCCTCCTCTCACCTTCTACGTTCACCTTTAAAGATCACATTTCCCTACCGTCTTTCCCAGAACAGGTAGTAAGAATAGGAACATGCTGTTCATAAGGAACAAACATTGCTGGAAAATAATGAGGTGCAAAACATTATGGAAAAGAGTATTCTAAGCTAAACAACAGTGTCCTGATAGTAAAACACTTGGATTTAACTTTATGGACAGATCTCCCTTGAACTTCTGAGAGTCATTTTTGAGCATGTCCTTGCTTTCAAACTTTAAGAGCACTTAATTACTCTGAAGTAATTTGTCATATTGTTGATGATCACGGTTACTTATTGCTTAATAAAATCCACTGAAAGCAAGCCAACCACAGTATTTCTAGATTTTATAAATAGCTTTACAGATGTTTTCAGCAATTCCCATTCACCAAGTACTCCGTTATGTTAAACAAGCTCAAGATGGGATCTCTGGTAAGCATCAGATTATCAGGTACACAGTATTAGCATTGAAAAATACTTGTGCTTTAGTTTATCAGTGCCTTTTAGTAAGTTCTCCCAAAATCCAGACTACTGTTACCTTTAGAAGTTTCAAGTGTGTGTGTGTGTGTGTGTGTGTATATATATACACGATTATATGTAGGAGAAGATCAAAAGATTTCTTGCAATACTGCCAGACACCTTATAATGGATTTAGGGAACAGCTTGAAAAGAAAGACATTCAGTATATAAAGATGAGCCTCCTCTTCATGAGGCAAAGAAAAAAAGCTAATGTTACAGGAATAACAGCATCTAGTCATGCAAATAAAATTTTGTATTTCATATCTTCCATGTATTTTTCAGTGTTACATGCTGTTTTGTTCTATGCTTTTTTTCAGTGGCTGACCTTTGAACTTTTTTCTTCAACAAACGAGCTTGGTAAAGCTTTGTAAACTCATCCAAGTGAGGCTGAGCCTTGCCTCTTGTGTAACAGCCTCGTCAAGTGAGCATCCTCTGAAAGGCAGACTCAAATAATGTGTTGCTGAAAAATGTCCTTGCTATACTTGAAGCTAATGTCATTCCATTTGTAGCATTTAAAGGGTCCTAAGTATATTTAAGACTCCCTTTGGCATCTTCATGAGAGATGCCAAGGCTGAATTTTACTTCTGAATGTGAATCCAGTGAGTGTTTGAGGTGAAAGTTTTGGTTTATGCTTTTTGCTTTTCTTTGAGCATACTCGCCCATCATGATTTGCATCCTAATCTCTTGGATATTTTGGTTATTTTTATGGCATTGGATTCTATGGTTGTTTTTTTGTTGTTTTGGGTTTTTTTGTTGGTTTGGTGTTTTGTTTTGGTTTGGTTTTTTTTGCCTGCACAGATGAAAAAGATAATCTAAATCCCAGGTCTTTCATCTTCTGCAGAGAGAGGCTGTCATTCCAAGGAAAGTGAAGTGCTTGTCAGTTGGGGAGGCAGAAGAGCACCACATTCAGCTCTAGGGATAAAGAATGTCTATTTCTAACAATTTGTACAGTGTGACACATTTCTTAATATTTTCTAGGACATTAATAAGAAGGGGGAAATCGGGAGGCTGCCAGCTATATTCATGCAAATGTACCTTCAGTATAATTTCCTTTTGCTCCCAGTGAACATTAAGTTCTGCTTTACACTGCATGCAAGTTACAAATGAGCATTTGCTTACAGTCTAATTAAGCATATCTTAGAGCAGTACTTAATTGCAACACTTCAAATAACACAGAGGAACTTCGAGACAATCTGGCTAACAAGAAATTAACTTTGTGCTCTTTGCCCAAGGTTGCACTACCTGCTGTGTCTGTAAAGTTTCATTACGGTTCACCCTCTGTATGTCCATGGAGTAGCACTTTGGCAATCCTCAGAGACCACTCATTGTCTGACAGAAACCTCTAGGATTTAAGTATAGCAGGAAATTCTGCAAGAAGTGAGACAGGGCATGATGGAGTCTTCCACTGAGTAGGGGAATTGCCTGTGCAGCAGATGCTGGCTTTGACTGTCTTTAGCAGTTCATCCATCGAACAGATGTCCAAACAGGTCTAAGGTGGAAGACTGCTGTGCTGATGTATAACCATTAAAATGAAAGAGCTGAACAAACTTCATAGGCTTGCTTTATGTTACTTTTAGCCCTTAAATAAATAAATTATCTAGTAGTTCTGAAGATGGTGAAATAAATTTTACAGCACTGTAAACATGCTCACATCAGTTTCTCCACTTTTACTCTTTCTCGAGCCTTCTCCATCATGCAGCTGTAAAGGCTGTGGTGTTTGACTTGACTTTCAAATTGCTTAAAGATGGTGTGCATGCACAGGGCTTGTTTTTCCCCCAGGCCAGAGTCTTGGAAGTGCTTATAGCCCTACATTCAAATAGTAGCCATTAAAAAAGGAGAGACCCTAGCAAAATTTCAGCAAATAATATAAAAAAATGTATATCGTGTCATGATTCACATGGTAGTAGACATGATATGCAAAGATTGCATTCTCTGAGTTTGTAGCAGTCTCTGCTTTCTGCGTAATTGAGTTCATCTCTACTATAGCTGTCTTTTCTGAACATATTAGGTACAATTTAGAGAGGATATCTAGGTTTCAGAATTGGTGGATTGTAAGGGAATTAGTTGATTTTCTTGATTTACTCTATTTTAAAATCTGTAAATGTAGGGAAATAAAATAATTTTTTTTCTTTTAAATTACGTGACTATTGACATAAAATTTCAAACCAGTAAGGTCTCACCGAGTTGAAGAAATACATTGGAAATACTTGAAGAGAAGGTGTTTAAAGTCTGAGTTGAAAGTAGCTCAGATTGTTTGGCTTAGACTTGCAGAACTCTGACCCTGATATGGAAGGCCTTCTTCCATTTCTCTTGCACAAAACCAGTTCTGTTGGTGAAAAACTCTTGCAAGGCCAGTTTTCCTGCAATGACTTAACTTTTAAAAGGTTGCTAAATAGTACTTCTTTATGGTGGGCAATTCTGCTTTTTCACTACAATCATAATAGAGTATTTTTAAAGGATGTATTTGTTTTTGCATAACGTGGTTGCAAATTAGGTTTGTATGCTGTAGCTGAACTTACCAGTATCTGGAATTAAATACCTGTATTGATTATTGATTGCATATTGAAAGGTGTTCATCAATGTAAGACAAACTTTGAGGTCTTTACCCGCAACAGACAAGCCGTAGGAATGGGCATATTTTTCATATTATTTGCTGTACAATGGCTTTTATGTTTTGCTGCTGGAAAGTGACATGTAGACTAATGAACATATCCAGCATAGTTGTTTTGCCCACCTATAGGGAGCCCTTTCTTGAATTTCAGCTTGCAAGAGGTGGAGATTGAAATATTTAGCTTCAGAAAGGGTACTGGGATTTCTTGCTGAAGGTAGTCTTCACCTTCTTTTGTCCAGCTTCATATTGTGAATGTTCATATCAGCAGTTGTCATGAACTCCGTGCATAAGTTGCTTATAAGCTCTGGAAGAGTGTTGGGTTTAATCATCCTTAGGTTGTGAGATCCCTGATGTGGTAGTCTCAGCCTCTTACTCTCCTTCTGTACCTTTTCAGGTAGCTGCTTGCTTCCTGTTAAAAACAGGTTATCAGCAAGTGCTATTTTGGGAAGGTGTAGCATTCCGCGTTCTGCTTGATGAGCCTCATGTCTGACCAAGAGTCCTTTGTATTGTGTTCTGTTCCTTCTCACCTCTTATTTGGGTTGCTTCTCTGGGTTTCTTAAGTTAATGATGAGATAGGGAAGGACCCTTCAGGTCCATTCACATGGTCTTAGGGTAGCAAAGCTATAAAAGGTGATAAATTGCATGAGTGCCTCTTTCTTCTTTCCGTTGACCACAGTGGGAACCTGAATGACTAGTGAAGACTAAATGTGCTTTGACTGAGGTGGCTAGTGACAGCTGAAATGGCTACCACCTCTGTGTAGTTTGGGAATGCAAACCAAACCTTAAACTAGGTAATGATCTGTGGTGATGAAGATGCTTTCCCTGCCCTAAGTTGCCAAGCTGTTCTATTACGACCAAATTTGGCCTTGTTACTAAGTGAGAAATTTTTGTTGACCATTTGCCTGAATGGCCAGTCTCCTCCTCCATTACTCCTGGAATAAACAGCAGAGTTTGTTTATCTGGAGATATGCTGGTAGCTCCAGGGCTGATTATTTTTTCATCATCTGTTAAGGGCTTGTGAAAAACAATCAGTTTTTAATCACATTCTTGTTGTGCAAATTCAAGTCAGTGCTCTTCCACATGTCTGTTTAGTGGTTTATCTGCAGTATGCAGTGTTCAGAAGTCTGAGGTAGCCATTTTCAGTAGAGGAATATATATATATGATTTAGGGAGTGAATACAGACTTTCGTGGACAGATACTTTTTGCCATTGATACTTGATACATAAAAGTGATGGCAATTTTTAATTTTTTTAATTACGAACAAATGGGAATGTGGGCAGGGGGAGTACCTCTTTTTCAAGAGCCAGTAAGCCCATGGGGGGAAATAGTAGCAGGAGTTTCTAAGGTAGAGGGTTGTGGAACTGGACTGCCGGTGTAGAAAGTAAACTAGGGAAAACTACCCTCAGTTCTTGTTCTGTGTAGAAAACTGAGTGCAACAAACTTGAGCTGGTTTGTCAGGAAGAAGCATTAATGTCTGCTAACTGACAATCTTTGCAATGGACAATCAAAATCATTAAGATCTCTTTCTGATGTTTTGGTTAATTAAGAAAGCTGAATTTGTCATCTCAAGGTGGTTTCCACACCAAACCCCAGAATGAAGCTACCTGATAATTTACCTATCCAGTCCATATATATGGAAAATAATGGTCTTTACAGAGAAGATTGTTAGGCTTAATGCAGCAATGTCCATGGAAGGGAAGTGTGTTACGTCACAACTGGAAGACGTATGCACCTTTTCACTTACTCTTTAAACACGGTTTTCATGGTATAGCTTGAGGAAGTTCACGCACTTGCTATTTTGTTACGATTTAAAAGTGAAATTCACAGGGTGTATGGGTTAGCAAAGCCTCAGTTGATGTGAGTGAAGCAAACTTGGGTTGTTTTCTGTACAGCTGGGTGCACTGAAAGAAGAACTGCAGAACTCTGGCAACAAATCCACAAACCCACTTATTTGTTACAAGTTACACTTTGAGTCTGATTAGTGTCTGTTATGTTGAAGGATATATAAGCAACAGTTGAACCAAAAATAGATTCAGTACCTAGTATTTTTTTGTTAATACTCTGCAGCTAGGCAAAAATTTTTACTTTTGCCATGTGTAATCTTGTGCAGCAAGATGGGGGAGTTGTGGAAGAAGTAACTGTTGTGACACTCTTCTACATTGTACAAAAGGCAAGATAGATTTTTCTCCAGTAAGAAAGCTTATGCTTGGCTACCATCCGAAGACAAAACCTTCTGAAGCTTGAAAAGGCAATAAATTGCTTCCTTCGTGTAGAATTGTCTCTGTGTGAACAAATTAAGAGTGGTAACTAAGATTTACTGAAGTCAGCAGATTTTCTTTGACACAGTTAGAAATGCAGTAATAATTAATAGCTAATATTAAATATTATTGCCAGTTATATTTATTAATATGTTATTAAAGGACACTTCAAAATAAATTCGTTTTCATGTGTACAACTATGTATTTAACTTATGAAATTCTGTATGGCAACTGAACGAAAGAATTAGGTATTGAAATTTAAAATTTATAGAATGATATTTAAATGTTTATTACTGGTTTATGTAAGTACAAGACTGTAACAAGCATATAGGCTAAAGGAAGCAGGTCTTAGTATTCAGATTCATAACAATACCAAGCTAGTGTTCGGTGTGGGGAAGGAAAGGGAGAACACTGTTTACATTCAAATATATTTGATTAAAGTTTTGTCTAGAAGGGACTATTAAGTTGTTTCCCAAGATCCTAAGATGAGATGTTTACATGTCTTCTGTTATATGTTGATCTAAATTGTACTTTTGCCCTTTAAGCCTAGCCTTCTTAAAGTTGTACCCAGTTGTAGCTGGGTCTGATAGCCAAGTGCACAACATTTAGAAAAAAATTATTTTGAAAGAGAAAGGAATTACTCACTCATGGAAATAGAAAGTTCAGAATAAAAAATATGTCCAAAAGTTGATCTATCCTCTTCCAGTCAATCTGGGGAGGAAGAAGTGAGCTTATGAAAAGCAGAATAAACCTGACATCAATGCCTTTACATTCGCTCTCAGTTTCTCTGGGGTTCAGTTCAAGAAGGTTTCAGTGACCTAGATTTTTCTCTACATAATTCTTAAAGAAGGTCCGTGATATAAATACAGAGCCATCAAAACCCTTTAAGAAAAAAATTGTCATTCATGCCAAGACAGAGATAAAGTTACTGGTATTTTTGCACAGTGGATTTCTTTAACCTCTTGACAATAATTTAGCATGGGGGAAAGGGGAAAAAGGGAGCGTGTTTGAAGGTAACAACTCGTACGTGTTAGCTATAGCACATAAAAATACAGAGTCAACTCCCTTGTCATTGCCTTTCTGAATCTTATAAGTGGTTGGTTTCTCTATGATCAGCTACAGTAGTAAGGCCACTCTTAACAGATAATCCACTTAAATACCATGCAGAATTGGTTTATTGAGAGTGTCTGTTGTTTTAAAGAAAAGATTTGCCCAATGTTTGGTCCTTTCCTCTGGGGATCTTTTTTATACTCATTTGCATACACTAAACAAGGAAAGTAGGTATGTGAGCTATTTGAATATAATTGTCTTTCTAATACAGGTAATTACTTTAAATGTTTCGTGGGCTCCTCATGAAAATTGTTGCATAAACTTTCCAATTAGAGAGAAAGCTCTATGATTGCTTTTGCACAAGGTATTTAAGTGGGTGGACAGCACAGAATAAATACATTTGGAAATTATCTCAGATTACCTGCTTTCAGAGGGATTGCCTATAGAGAGGAGAAAGCTTTGCTTCCAATCAACTTCAAAGATAAGATAGCTTAATTGGAAGCTAACTGTGTCTTGACAGCTTCAGAGTAGCAGTGTTGTTGTTGTTGGCTAGACTTCACAAACGAAGATTTTGTTGGGATAAGCCTGCACAATGGATGTTTTAGGTGAGGCACAGTGTGCGCGGAACTGGCCCCACCCCCTTTACTCCTGAGGTTCATTTTGCCACGGCCGAGCACGCCCGGATGGCGACAGCGAGTTCCTCCAGGATTCGAACTGGTGTCCTCAGAGGAGGAGCCGGCTCCACAGGCGGCGACTTACACCATTTGGCCAACGCCCGCCGCCCATTTCAGATTAACATTAAAGAAAAAACCCAACAAACAGAAAAGCAATAATGTCAGGTTGTTGAGCAATCCTGGGAGCCCACGTGGGTCAGAGCACCAGGAGAAGACCTCGCCTTTTCCTCTCTGCCACCGAATGACACAAACGTGGCACTGCAGCCACGCCTGCAACACGAGCTGGGGCAGGAAGAGTAGCAGTGACTTCCATGTAAAATAATCTGAAATAGATGCTGAATGAAGAAGTAGCATTTTCTTTCATGCAAGCGGTGGCATCAGATCTCTAGCATTATGTTATCTAGTTCTGTATCGGGAAGCATTTTTTTTTATTGTGACATTGGTTTCAGCCACTACCTCAAATTTATACCTACACAGTTCAGTTCATCAGCCTTTAAGAAACAGATCATAACACTAACTTAAAGGGAACTTTGAACCACTGTGGCCTGGGAAAATACTGCTTAAGGATCCTAGGGAAAGACCCATTTAGGGTTCCTAAACTATTATCAGATGTCATTAGATCTTTTTTATTTTTTCAGTTAATATCGTGGTGTTCATGTAACTTTTCCCTATCTGTGTAAGAGATTACAGGCAAGAGAAATGGGCTGCAAGAAAGCTCATGAAGAGCAATAAGGGCAAATGTAAAGTCCTGCATCTTTGGAGGAACAACCTCAGGCACCTGCAGGAGCCACCCAGCTGGAAAACAGCTTGGCAGAAAAAGACCTGTGGATCGTGGTGGGCACCAAGTTGAATGTGAACCAGCAATATGTCTTTGCCACCAAGAAGGCTGATGATATCCTGGGCTTCAAAGGCAAAGCATTGCCAGCAGAAGGTTTATTCAGCACTGGTGAGACCACACGTGGAGTACTGGGTCCAGTTCTGGGTTCCCCGGTACAAGAGAGATGTAGACATACTGGAGAGCATCCAGCAAAGGGCTAGAGAGATGATTAAGGGACAGGAGCATCTCTGCTGTGAGGAAGGGTCAAGAGAACTGGAACTGCTCAGCCTGGAGAAGAGAAAGCTCAGGGGCATCTTATTAATGTGTATAATTATGTTAAATGAAGGTGCAAAGGCAACAGAGCCAGGCTCTTTTCAGTGGTGCCCAGTGTCAGAACCAGAGGTAATGGGTACAAACAGGAATGCAGGATGTTCCCTCTGAGCATCAGGTAACAGTCTTTTTAGTATGAGAGTGGCTGACTGCTGTTAGTTACAGTCCAGAGGTTGTGAAATCTCCATCCTGGAGACATTCCAGGGCATCTGGGTGCTGTCTCAGGAAACAGGCACTCGGTGACCCTGCTTGAGTTACAGGGGTGGATCAGATGAACTTCAGGGATCACTTCCACCCTCAACCCTTCTGTTAGCCTTTGATTGTTCTTGAACTTTTATAATGGGGAAAAAAAACCCACCCCAAAAATGGTTAAAGGTGTGTTGGTTTTGAAATGTGTCATATCTGTTTTATGTCTTTGATACTAAAGTTTGGAATTATGAGAATAAATCTCACTATTAATTCATTTATAACTACTGAGTTTCTGAGTAATGTGTTTACTTGCCTGTCATATGCCATTATCAGAATAATCTACTTGAACATATTGCAAGAATTCTATTAAAATATACTTTAGGGGGGATTTCTGTGTTGGATGTTTGAATCTTATTTGACTATGAACAGTCATGAAGTTAAGCAACGGCAAAGTACACCTAAGTATCTGTTCTATGTAATGTATCAGTAAAAATAGAGAGGAGCCAGTTGTCTGATTTGGAAATGCTGAGAACCTGGACCAGAGCACTTAAAAGATGATCTGTTCTCATGGGAAATCCTCAGCCTTGGAGTCACTAAAAATAACATCACTCAAATGCTTATTCAACTAGTCATAAGGGATAAAATGAAAGATTACCAGTTGACAAAAAAGATGATGGAAAACCTTTAAGGGCTGTGAAAAAAGGTTTATATGATTCAGTGCAGCTTTGCACTCAAATCTATATGAGAAGTGGCAGTGTAACACTGATAATAATAAACCTGCAAAGGAGAAAGCCTGGTCTACTATGGGAATGACTGGGTGGGGACAGTGTATTGATGTCAAAGTAAGAAGATCTGCTTTTGAGCAGGTAACTGTGTCAATCTGCAGTACAAAGAATTCTCATCTCTGTGTTGTGACCTGCAGGAGGAGATACAGAGAGCTGACAGGAATTGTAAGAGAGGAAGTATGGAGCAGTGTGTGATACTTCAAATCAGGCTGTTGAAAACGGGGCAGAACATGAGAGAGGAGAGGCTATTGCTGTTCAGTCAGCTATGTGGCCATAGGTCCTTTAAAGCAACTTGTGTGTCTGTCTGCTGAACACCTTACTCATTGTAGCTTTAGCAAAGTAACCTTCTTTTTCAAAGTTTGCATGAATGCTGCAGACTTCCATCCAAATAATACCATCCATAATGAACTAACTGCTTCACTTTTGAGCCACTGCTGCTCCAAGGAATTAGTGCTTGGAAACCTCAGTACATACAGATGACAGGGGAGAGCTTCTGGAGACATTGTTGTGAGTAAGATTGTATAGAGGACCATTTAGTTGCCTTTGTTTCCCAGCTTTTGGTAAAAACTGGTTGATGCCTTTCAGTTCACAATAGGCTGAATACTAAGCTGTTTCTGTAATGTCATGGATTGCTTGCTCGGCATCTTTTTAATTAGTGACATTTTATTTAGTCCAAATTAAATATGCCAGATGTAGCTGATTTAGTGGCTAACAATAATGAGTGAGGGGAGGGAGGGAGAGCTAACATATAGCCGTCTGTTCTCAGGGAAGTGGTTTTTTTTGTGGAGTTTTTTTAATATTTTTTTTTTTTATTTCTAGTTACACAGGAGAAGTTAGAGTGGTAACCATGGCAGCAGGGAATTTGTCCCTGTAAGCTAAGCAAAGGGTTGGGTTGTGTGTGGGGGAGTTTCTGTTTGTTTTTTTGTTTGTGATGACCCTGCTAGGAGGAAGGGGTGTGCAAAGTGGTCTTCAGCAAGCTCTGGAGAAAGAAATTGGAAATAGATATGAGACACTTGCTGTGGACTTGAACTCGTGAGTTGGTCTTACTCTAGTGTGCATGGATGGATGGGTGCAGCAGTGAAGCAGAATGGTGAGAGATGCAAAACATTTCCTGGTAACTTGGATCTCTACAATAGGTATTTTGGGGTAGGGTAGTTAGACACTGTATGCTAATAAATCTCTTATATTGTTGTGGTTGGATTTATGCCAATATTTTTCTCACTTTTTGCCACTGAAAATGAATAATTCTTCACAGGTTCAAAAAGAGCAAGATTTGCATGGGGCTAACTGCATCCAAGAGAGAATATCCAGCTTAGTTATGGTGTCATAACCCTAGATTTTGCATCAGCCCTGGAAAATTTTGCTCTATCATTCTTACATTTGTGGAAAAATGTTGTTTTCCTCTGATACTTCAATCTACCAAAAATCAAACACTAAGGCAGTTTCGTGGAACAGTTTCCTTCCCATTAAAGCAGTTGCTGAAAATAAGAATTATACATGCCTTGGGGAGAGGATAACATAAGCCCTCTTCTTCCATTGACATAACTTTTCCTGGCTAAAGATCTGCAGGGGGTTAATTCTGGCCACACAATCGATGCTTACACAGTTGCACAGAAATAACCCCCCCAATTTGAGCAGCTCTGTTAAAAGCATTTATTGTGTGCATGTGACAAACTGACCCATAAAACATCCTGAACGTTGCAGGCAGCAACAATTAGCTGATACTCACTGCTTGAAATCACTGGCTTCCAGAGCGGGTAGCTTGGGAGACGGGAAGTTAAGCAGTATTGCTGAACACTGTACAGCGAGGAGGCGGCTGCCGGCCGAGCATTAGGGATGCTTTGCTATGCTGCTGTAGTTAAACCTGTCACCCACTCCTTATAAAACACCCTGCTCTTATTGTCAGAGCAGTATGAACTCAGCCCTATTGGAAAAATTTACTGTGGGTTGCAACTGATGCTGTTGGAGGGCGGGAAATTTGTGTTTCCGAGATGTGCTTGAGCTTCAGGGATTTTCAGCACATGGAGGCCGTTACGCTGTAAATTTTCATAGCGTTTTTGTGCATTAGGTTGCCACGGTTAAATGGTCATAGTTCCTTGAGTGCCTGGAGGTTATATCCAGGTTTTGGTTTTATTCATGTTTTGCCTTTTTTTTTTTATTTACCCCAGCAGCTTCCATGACCTTTTTCACTGCCCTAAATTGTTCTCATCTGCATATTTTCACACTTTGGTTGGTTGTAGCCCTTATTGTGTCTTCATGTGACAAACTACTCTTGATTTTTCTCTGATCAACCTATTCGTATTACATTCATACAGTTTTTCTTGAAAAGTTTCTTTTTTGCTTTTGTTTCCAGCTTCCCCATCTCTCCTGGCACGTTTGGTGTAACTTCCTGGTCTGGGATGTCAGTATTGGTTCAGGTTCATCAGGATGTAGGGGGAATAAAGGAACTCTTGTACAAGAGACAGAATTATTTTTCTTTTTTTTCATCTAGTGCACCACTGTATCTGTCTCTGAAAACGCCTTTCATCCTGCTGTAGACAATTCTGGCAAGACTTGTTAGGTCTAGGAGCTGGGCCTTCTGTGAAGAACTTGTTTTCATGAATTTTTTTAATTTATTTTAGCCTTTAGGGATGCAGAGAAAACCTTAGGAACTATGCACTTGCAAGTATCGGGAAACAGATTCACAAGTCCTTACATCCTTGGCTTTTTCACTCCTTTTGATTACTTTTCTGGGAGGATAGAGGAAGAAAGAGGAGTGGGAAGAGGGTCTACCTTTGTCTTCCTCTATGTTGCATTCTAAGTTTGTAATTTCTGTCCATCCCTACATCTTATGCTTGCTTAGATTCCTTTTTTTACCAGACTAGTTAAATTGGATTGCATTTGTTGAAGACAAATTTCATAACTACTTGTTCTTAAAATAATGTGTTTGTTTTGTTGTGTCTGAACATTCCAAGTACAGCTTATTTGGTATTGTCCCCAATTGGGCTGCTGTTTTTGTTCTGTTTTATTTCTGCTATTATATCAACAACAGTCAAAATCCCGAGGTCCCATTTTATCAGATAAAAGACAGTCATTGCTCCAAAGGTTTACCCATGCATTAAAAATGCATACATTTTCAAATACTAATCCTCAGTTTCCAAAGACATTTTGAAAACAGTTTCTGGTACCTTTCCTAATAATACGTGGCTGGACCAGTACATGCAAATGGAGTGGTGGAGCCACGTCTAACTGTATATGCATCTCTTAATGGTGTTCCTGTTGTCTGCTCTGCAACCTCCCTGCTCCTTTCCACTCAGAAAAGCATGCAAGGGAAAGGAGATTTTATGGAATACCCATATAGAAGTTCTGCTTGAATAATCATAAATGAAAGGGAGAACCAATTGCATGTTGCCAAACCCTGTGCTGAAATGGCTTCTTGGCTCATAGCATAGCCCGGGCAGTAGATGACAAGTGCCTCAGCTGCAGTTGTCACGGTGTCCTACTGGGAAGGAAGGAGCTATCCAAGTCTTCAGGACCTGCATCATTTTTCTAAATCCTATGGGAAGCTGCTCCCTGGAGCCTTGTTGCACTCTCTGCCAAACTTCAAATTAATGTGGTTCTTGTGGTTGGAAGCCTGTGCAGCATGGAAGATGTGGTAATGATTCCTTTTCTACAGAGTAATTTATAATGGCAGAGCAATTTAAAGTACTCAGTAACTAGCTTGGTTACTTAAGAATTTAATCAAGAAATTATTATTTTTTTCTCTTTATTACCCTTTCCAGGGTTGTTAGTGAGTTAAATTGTGTTTGCAAGAACTTTCTACTAAGCCTTTCTCTTGGAGCAAATTCAGACAATAAATAATGCATTCCATAAGCAGAGCTGAAGAAGGTTGCAAACTGTCTAGGGATAAATTGCACAATAAAATATATGAAAGACAAAGGTTAATGCCAGCAACATCACTTAATGTCTTTCATTACATAATCAAAGGAGTGCAACAGTGCCTGTAACTATCTTTTTTTCCCTGTATGTAAAGGATCTCAAAACCAGAAGGGATTTTTGCATAAAAAGTAATTGCTGCTGGAGGAGCTGTGTGGGGAGAAGGCAGCGCACTTACAGACTTAGAGTCAAAATTAACAGAAACTGCTGGAACAGTCTGGATTTCCAGATTAGGGACTGGGAGAGCTGGCTATTGCTGTGCTTCCTTGCTGTTGGTGTGGACTGGTTCTCTATCAAAGCCTGTCCAAGCTGGTTCACAAGCCTTCTGTCTTCCAGCATTCTGCAAATACCCTGAAGCTTCAGCAAAATTTATAAAGGCCTATTGTTACTCTTAAAAGGATTGAATATTAGTCTTTTTCCTTTCTTTCACCTTAAAATGAGAGGCAAGCAAGGAATTGAGTGGGAAGATGTGAAAATGTCAAACAGGTCAAATGATCTATCTGAACAACTGAGCATTAAACCAAAGTGGGAAAGAGTGAAATAGCTTTGGGGAATAATGTCACAAAATTGATGTGTTGTCTCTATGTAGGTATGTATCACTTAAAACTGCATTCTGCTATTTATTTTTAAAATATGGAAATTACAGGGTAGCAACTTAACAGTTTCCAAACCTTCAGCCTCTAAGTATGTGAACACATGTTGGAATAAATCTTTTGTTCATGCAGGCAGTGATTATGTCTTGTAAATGTGCTCTGTACAGTCATTTCGTAGAAGTATATTGCACAGTTGTACATAAGCAGCTGAGATTTTTGAAGAAGCTTCAATGGCATTGCTATACAAGCCTAAACCTGTATTGAGAGCAATAGTACTTTAAGTTTTCAGATGATAGAAACAGATAATGAGTATAGACTTCAGCGCCTGCTGAACTTTAATAGTAGCCCAAGTATTCTCGTTATATAGGTTCCTTTGAATGTGCTTTGTGTATATGCAACATGACAGACTTTACACTTATTTTTTAAAGCTCAAATGTCAACAACTGCAATGTGTAATTGTGCTGGTTTTGACTGGGGTAGAGTTAATTTTCTTCTTACTAACTGGTACGGGGCCGTACTTACTAACTGGTTTTGGATTTGTGGTAAAAGAAGTGTTGATAATACAGAGATATTTTTTTTTTTAGTCACTGCTAAGCAGTGCTTACAGGGTCAGGGTCTTTTCTGGTCCTTATCCCACCCCTCCAACTAGAAGAGGTGGTGGGGGAGACACAAGAAACTGGGAGGGGACACAGCCAGGACAGCCAGCCCCAACTGACCCAAGGGAAATCCTCCACCATTTGGCATCATGCTCAGCATATAAAACTGGGGGAAGAAGGATGGGGGGGAGGGAGGGCACGTTTGGAGTGATGGCATTTGTCTTCATAAGCATTACGTGTGATAGACCCTGGCTTTCCTGGGGATGGCTAAACACCTGCCTACCCATGGATAGTGGGGAATGACTTCCATGTGTTGCTTTCTTTACATGCCTGGCTTTTGCTTTCCTGATTAAACTGCCTTTATCTCAGCCCATGAGTTTGTTTACCTTCTATCCCTCCTGATTCTTTCCCCATCCCACTGAGGGGGAATGAGCACACAGCTGTGTGGGGTTGAGCTGCCATCTGGGGTTACACCATGATGTGAATAGTGCATAGAGGCACGTTTGCTTGGTTAGTCACCAGAGTGGCCTGAATTCAGCCAATAGAGCTTATGGCATCCTGCTTAAGTCCAGAGTCAGGAGCCTGGATTCCCTCTGTAGCTAGCAGATAGACACAAATGCATTTGTCCTGTGCTTTAGACGTTAAATTACCTTCAGAAGGAATTTAACCCTCCCAAATTACTTGGGTGAATGTGTGGCTGGGTGTTCATACATGACGAGTTCAGAACAGCTAACCCTCCAGAGATGCTGACTTGAGCCCAGCGCTAAGCCTGCCCTGCCATTCTGTGCCCACACCACTGTGATTCCCAAAACCTCTCTTGCTGGTACAACCATCATGGAGTTCTTGACTTTAGTATCAGTTTTGATGACCACTAAATATAAAAAGATACTGTGATTTCCCCATCAAGTAAGGTTATTCCTCTGACCCTCAGGAATAGGTTTAAAATTCATTAAATAGCCCAGTGAAGAGGGGCAGAATCAGGGTATTGAAATATGGCCAACTTAAGTGGGGTTTTGAGATTCCTTTTTTTTAGGTTGCTGTTCTGAATATGAAACTTAAAGGCTAAGATCTTGATCTTGCAACAGTTATTCTCCTTTGTTGTTCATAGGCTTTTAAATGTGTACCTAAATATAGTATATGCCAGAGGAGAGAGTTAATGTTGCTATGAGAACCTTAACCTCAGCATTTTCTAGGGTTTTATGTGTATATGTAGGGGGAGTAAAATAAAAAAAAAAAGCAATGATCAAATAACTCACAGTTGT
This sequence comes from Formicarius rufipectus, assembly GCA_013399695.1. Taxonomy (NCBI): domain Eukaryota; kingdom Metazoa; phylum Chordata; class Aves; order Passeriformes; family Formicariidae; genus Formicarius; species Formicarius rufipectus. The sequence continues at coordinate 291,833 of VXAU01004261.1, read as the reverse complement.
TTTCTTTTATAAGGAAGTGCTATCTGATGCCTTGTATATAAGTGATCTTATCCACTACCTATTGCTGTTACCGCTGCTGTTTGTCTGAAGGGCTTTTTTCCTGCACAAGCAGTGCAACAGAGAAAGCAAAAAGAGCCATAGGGTTGACCTACATATATATTCTATTTTTTTCTTTTTTTTCATTGCATCACTTGAAATTCCCATGTCTTATAAATCTGCCTTACTGCTGCTGGGCAAGCAAGGGGGGACTGGCTGGTTCTCCAGCATGTAGATGTGGCTGATGTGTATAGAGAGTGCATAGATGCTTTTCTTTGTCAAAGGCTTACAACTTTAGGAAGCAAAACCTTCCTTTACATGTTGTTTTTTCATCTAGGCAAATTGCAGTTCAAGGGTAGCATGCATGCAGAGCTTGAGTCTTCAACAGCTTTGAGTTGACTGATCCAAATTGAAAGCTTCCCCATTCCTCAAGTGACTGACTCTGCTCTTGTTAGCTGATGAGCTTTGATTATAGAAAGCTTTCAAAAAAATTGTCATCAAAACAGGGTTCCAGTGAATAGAGCAAGTACCTGCCTGGTACCTAGATGGTTTTTGCAATAAATAGATGCTTCTGCTTGCACAAGGAACATGCATTTCAGTTTCATTTTCCTTCTGTTTACCTCACTGTATGGTTCTCATGTCTGAACAGTCTTGATGAATGAAATCAAAGGATGAAAGTCAAAACTTGCTGGATTGATTTTAGGTTTATGCGGTTTTTGATAATGACTCTTCAGCGTATTTAAATGGATTACTGTGAAGTCTCTGATCTTCATCTCTTCTAAAGGAAAACTTTTGAAGAACTAGTATACTGAAACCTTTTATCTATTAGATTTCAGTCAGAAGGCCTTCTAATAACTGGTACTCTCTTCTTATGTTTGGACTTATAATCCAGGATAACAGAGATTGGTTTGCACTGATATAAATTGCACTGTGTTTAATTTCAGGTTGTAGAATGCAAATGTAGATCTGTTTGATGATGAAGATTTCCAGCATAACATCATTTGAAAGCATGAATTTTTGTGGTCACTGTGTATAGGCATAGGTTTTGTTTTGAAGAAAAAGAAAAATAGAACAAATAGACTAGTGGAGAAGAAATAATGTGACTGTGACATGACTGGTTTGGGAGTTCTTTTGTTTTTTTGTTTGTTTGTTTTTCTCCACATTCCTAAAATGTTTGCATTACTTGTTGCACACAAAATACTGCACTGAGATTGAGGAAGTGAGGCTGGAAGATGAAACAGCCATGAGGTTACTCAAGATACATGACCCATTATATGAAACCACTGAAGTGATGAATGTTAGTGTTCTTTTAAATTTTTTTTAAGTCTGTCTTTCAAAAAAAAAGAAACAAAAAAAAAGGAAAAAAAGAAAGCTGGGGGAAGAATTCTTCCCAGAACAATGTTGCAGTCTGTTATCTGCTCCTTTGCACTGTAAAGCACTGAATGTTCAGCCAGTATAGTGCTCTGGTTGGCTTAGCATTCTTAACCTTAATTTTGAATAGAAGGTGCCTTGTGCTGCTGACGTAATTAGGGCCTTTTGTAAATCACTGTTGCAGGCAGTCTGCTGTTGCATTTCACTGAATTTCTCGAAGGGATGCAGGGCAAAAGTGTCAGACTAACTTTTTGAACCTCTCTTCAGGCTAAGTGTTCTCATTATTGGAGTATTTTATTCAGAATTAATTATGCTTCATTTTCCTTTGTAGATAAAAAGCACCAAATCAATTTTGGAAGTGAAACGGCGTTTTCTGCTACAAGAAGTTTGAATAGGGAGCCCTTAATATCTTAAAGCAGAAGGTGGTTCCTTGTATGGGGGAAAGGGTTGGATTTGACCAATTGCCTTGAAACTCAGTCCCCTCTGTGATACAGGAATATTGTTACCTCCCTCTTTTGTCATGGAAGCTGTCAGAAAGTTGGAGGTGACGCTTTGTGGTCAAGCTGGTTTTGTATTTGTGGTTATATGTTATGCTGTGCAGTGTTGTATGGGGACATAAAATCCCCTTACCTTTTGTGTAAGCCTCTTAGGGGCCGTTGCACTCTTGCCTCTGCAGAGGGACAGGGTTTCATCTCACTTCTGCCTCTCTCCTGTCCCCTAGGGCATGGTTCAGCTCAGGTCATTACTTCCCCGCCTGATGCAGTGTTTTACATCTGTGATGTCAGTGGTGATACATGGCCTTGCACTGTCCTTGATGGCAAACACAGCACTATTAATAGTCAGTGAAGTTAACTTGCTCATTGCTGCGTTCACACTGCCCACCCGCTGCATTCCAGTCCCTGGGCCTTAGAGGCACTGTTAAAACCCCAAAGACCGAGCAGTTCTGCGAATGAACACATCCAATATCCATGTTTGTAACGTAACGTGGCTGTGGTGTGGGAATAGCAGATGCTGCCTGCAGGGCCTGGCTGTCAGGAGGAGGGAACATGGCGTTCCAGCAGTCACTCACACACTGAACTGCAGCACTGGGTATCCAGCACCTGCTTTGAGATGCTTTGGTACTTCACGGGGGCTGGCATCGGCATCAGCTGCGGCTCTGGGCAAAGGAGGGGTAGGGTGGAACATGTACCCATGACCCCTTTACTTCATACCGAGAGAGCACGGCATGAATGAGCATAAAAGACAGCTGCAGTTTCTTCCAGTGGCCATGCGCCATTAAGTCTTTCCATGCTTGGGAGCAGAGAAAAGCCTGGTGGTTGTCTGACTGCTCTCCTTTTTACCTTTCCACCTGCACGGGCTGGGGAGGCATCTGCAGCAGAACAGCTTTGCCTCTCTTCTGGGACGTGGAATTGGCAACGATCGGGTGCAGCTGGTCCTGTATCACTGACTTGTTCCCAGTACAAGAGCAGGGAAGGGAAAGAGGGGGTTTTGTGCTCCAGGTATTGCAAAAGTGACGATTGCTGTGGCATATTCCTGACTCGGGCTCCGCTGTGAAAGCTGAGGCACAGAGCTCAGAGTGTGCTTCTCGTGACTAATGAATGAATGATGTCACCAGGTTGGTTCCCGAGGCAGGAAATCCATCCAAAATAGTTGTTTCAATACAGAAAGTGGAGTTACGTGCACAGAGTAAGCTGAAAGTAGAAAGGAATACTGGCAGCACCAACTTTTTACTTGTGTCACTTCTTTCCAATCTATGGCTATACTATAAAAAGTAGAAGGAAAAAAATCCCAAACAATCAAGCGGGTGTTAGTCCCTCCCATTACCCACTAAAACCCAAACAAATAAAATAGCTACTTTCTGTCATGTTGAATACTGGCTTTTCGGTGTGTTCGCACGTCCAGGGAGGGAACATGAGAGCTGCGCTGCCCACTTGCAAACTGGTGTGCTGCCTGCGAGCTGTCTCGGGCACCCATCCACTCGTGTCCCCCGGGTCCACGGGCGCGCTGCCGAGTGGCGGAGCGGGCGGGGACCGCAGCGGGTGTCATGGGGGCTCTGCTGCGAATAGGGGGCTAGTGACAGAACAAAAATTTGCCCGCAGGACAAAAAACGGGAGCCACCCCCACGCCCAACAGATTCCTGCGTGTATGAGGATGCCTCTGGCTTGGCTAAGTGTTGGCAGGAGTGCAGCCGTAGCATTGTACAGTACGCATGCCTTCCCCAGAGCAGCCGGGATTCCCCCTCCACTCCTCTCCAGAGCCCACTTCGGAACGAGCTGGCTCATCCCTGCTGTCAGATGAAGCCGTTTCCTGAACGCGCGGGTTTGAGTCACTTGGGCAGGATGAGGCTTTAACTCCTCCCTCCCTGGGCTGGAGTCTGAGCGTGGCCGGGGGCACCGGCGGGCGGGGGAGGCGCCGGGCGAGCGGCACGGCCGGGCCCGCACCGGCGGCAGGAGAAGTTCAAGTGCCCGAGTTTCATGCGGTGACATCAGGCCGGGCTCGGCAGCGGCGCCGGGGCAGCAGCACATGCACGCCGGCATCCCCCCGCCCCGGGGCGGCCCCAGGGGGCTCCACCGCCCCAAAGGTCGTCACCAAAGAGGGGAGAAAAAAAATTTCCTTTGTAATTAATTTTTTTTCTTTCTTTCTTTTTTTTTTTTTTTTTTTTGGGGGGGGGGGGAGGCGGGAATAATTTGGAAGTCTGATAGTGTGTGGGAAATGATTACATCAGTCGGAGGGAGGGCTAGGATTGGTCTGCACAGTGTGGTTTGATTCACTACCGCAAAGATTGCGTGTAACCCTTTGAGTGGAGCCCTGGCAGAGTTGTTTCCCTCCCCAGAAGCAGTCCCCATAGCAGGGGCTACGTGACAGGTGGGGTGCAGCCGCCCGCCGACACCGCCGGCACCGCAGCGCCCAGCCGCAGGCTGCGCAGGGTCGGCGAGGCAGAGGGCTAACTCTCAAGAGGCGATCCCCGTTTAAAATGCCATCTTGTTCTTCCGACTGCTGCCTTTTACGTGCCGTTGAGGTAAGATTTTCCATCTCGAATTACCCTCGAGGGTTTTCTTAGACTCTCCTCTCGCTAGGATGCGGCGCGTTTTGAACACGGAGTTGATTTAAATCTGGGACCTGCGTGTTCGCCCGGAGAAATAATTTTGCGGCAAGTGTCTCTGGCTTGAGCAGAACAATGCAAAGAGGAAAGCATCTGTATAATTCAGGAGGTGGGGAGAAGGTTCCTGACTTGTTCTCTCGTCTCCATTAATATTTAGGATGTGCAGTGTATGCACGTTTGGTTTCAAACTACTTTCAGGCTAGAATCAAAAGAGAAGTCAGTGCAGGGAGAGAAATCTGTGGACTGCGCTAGGTAATTGATCCTCCGGCAAGTGCAAGTGGGACTTCCCCACATGAAACAGTCAAAAGTTAGAGGGGAACAGGAGAGCCATTTTTAGTCTTTGGGGTCTTGGCCTTCTCTTCTGTGAGTGTTCCGAGGCCTCTGATGGGATCGCAATGAAAATTGTGTGTGTTTGACTGGATGTGATTTCTCTCGCCCACTGTTGCCAAAGTACTCTCTTGACATTGTTTCACGTTTGCTTACCTTTATACAGAACCTGTTCTCTATCACTTTTTCTGTGTACATGGTCATATTAATAACCCTGCTGAATCTTTGTTTAGTGCAGGGACGTGTTGGGGAGGGGGGAGGGGGAATAGGTCTAGGGGCATCAAGAGAAAGTGTTATAAAGTGAATCATCCATTTCATTTGTCCTGGCTGCCAAGGTGCTTGGAATCCTCATGCCAAGAGGACGATGCTTTTCTACAGTAGCTGTGTGGTTTGCCTATGTTCAGAGCTGTTGATCTGTAAGTGTACCCTTTATTGTTGCAGGATGTAAAAGTCTTTAGTGAAGATGGAACAAGCAAAGTGGTCGAGATTCTAGCAGACATGACAGCCAGGGACCTCTGTCAGCTGCTCGTTTACAAAAGTCATTGTGTGGATGATAACAGCTGGACTCTAGTGGAGCATCACCCTCACCTAGGATTAGGTAGGGAATGGTCAAAGGGGTGGCATGGTTACCTGGGAACATAAAATATATGTAATGGGTATAAATGCGCTTCCAGACGGAACATTTCCTTTCCACTGCTTTTATTTGTACAATTAGCTGAAGTCACATATGTGCATTCTGTGTATTACAATTTGATGTGTTAAGCATTTAAGCCATTTTAAATCCTTCTCTAATTTCCCATCCTCTGTTTTTTTTTTGTTGTTGTTTTGTTTTGTTTTGGGTTTTTTGTTTTTGTCTTTTTTTTTCTTTTCTTTTTTTTTTTTTTTAATTTTAAAAAAAAATTGTCTAATCTTCACACTAGCGCACTGTTGCTACCTTGCTATGTCTGAAGCTATTGCAAATAAACAGCTTAGGCAAATTAATCTTGATCCTTAGAGTACGGTCCTGTGAAACAGCTCAGCTCATCACCAGCTGGGAGACCTGGGTGAAAGACTCAGCTTTGCATACCTCCAGTAATGCTTATGGAAGCTAGGCATGCTGAGGTGGGGGAGGGGGTCGGCTAAACTTGACTTCAGGAAGGAAAAAAATGGTGGCACCACCCGCAAATGCATGGGCAATTTCTGGACCAGCAGTGGCATCTGCTCTCCAGGCAGCAGCTCCTCCACCTGACTGAAATTAAGGTGTCATGGTTACAGTTTCAAGAAGGCAGCAAGAGGAAGAACCGTGGGGAATTAAATAACACCGTGAATTGGTTTAATTACAGTACCTGAAAGCAGCTCATGTTATTCAGACTTGCTTTTCCTGTTATTTCGTGGCACTGATTAGTTGCAGGGTTCTGCTATGCAGCTTGCAACTACATACCGTTCAGATAACGCTAGCTGTAATTCTACGTAGCATACAGTAATGCTTTAGAAAGTGTAGCATTTGGAGTATTAGTCAATATACTTCATGGGGATCTTTTTTTCTAGAAAACAGAGGAAGACAAATCATAAGCTGTGATCACCAGCACTGGAATTGTGAATGCTATCTGTAGTTAACAGAGGGATTTTTATGTCTAAAAATGTAATTCAGAACCCTTACAAATAAAAAAAAAAGGGAATGATTCATTGAAAATGTAATGCCCTAAACCAATACTGTTAAATGCTAATAAATTCACTTCTCTGCAGACCAACACTTGAAAAGAAACAACAAAACCATAGGATATCCTGATTGTTTAATGATTTTATTATCTCTCCTCATGTAGAAATGTATGAAAAAAAAAAATACTCAGTGGCATATGTCTATGATATACTCTCAATTCTGAGGACATAGGATGAGGTGAAGAATTAGGGTATAAATTACAGAATCTTTATCTCCGTAGTTTAATATGCCACATGCACTTCTAAAAACCTTTACAAATTCCCAGTTTTATCAATGCTCATTAAACTACAGGCTCTCTTTTTCTATATTCTCTTTCCCATCATTGCTGATTACCAAGGTATTGTGTAAACAGAAGCCTTCTCCTTTGTAACCAACATCCTTCTCCTGCCAGATTCATTCAATGATGCCACAATTCAGTGTTTGTGACATCACAATAGCTTCCATGGTGACTAATTGTGCTGTCAAACTCTGGTGTGTGACATCTCTGAATGAATCGGGCAGGGGGCTGATTAGGAAATCAAAAGCTTCTGTTTACACACAAATAACTTGGTAATTAACAATGATGGGAAAAGAGCAAGATACTTATCGGGCTGCATTTATATACATGGGGATCTGCCTGCCTTGGACCTCTGTTTCACACTGAAGCACAAAGCAGGCCCCCAGAGAAGTGGGATGTGCAGGCTGGGGCTTCAGCAGACACCAAACTTTGTTCCACATGGACTGCTCCAGGGCTGTCCTCTATGCCACGCAGTAGAGCTGGGTGAAAAGTAGTGCAACCTTTGGAGATATAAAGCAAATAGACAAAGAAAAAAAGCATTTAAAGAATCAAAAAGGATGTAATTATACAAAGTTCACATATTTGGAAGGATGTGGACAGAAAAGGGAATAAATTAGTTCATTTAATGGGCGACAGCTTCATCCAGTTTCTTGCATTTGGAGTCCAGAGTATCCACTGTGACACAGTCAATAAAATTTAAATATCAACTTCATGCTTCTACAAGATTTTGGTTGCAGATTGGGTTTATTACTTGGTTGCTTATTTCTAACTTCTATGTAGCTTAAATGCTTCCCTGTATTTCAGAGGCAATGGTCAGATCAAGGTAGTAATCTGCACCCGAGGTGAAGTTAGTATCAGATGTCTGATGTTCCATATTTTTTTCCTCTAGATATAAGATTGCTAGTGTAAGTATGAAACAAGGGTGAATAAATACTTAGCAGTGTGAACAGAAATACGATCTAGGAGTAGTGAGAACTCTGTTTTCCCAGAAGACATTATTTCTTACACAACACATCCTTGCTGACTGAATGCTTTAGGTGGTAATCTTGAAGCCCACCAAAAGAGTGGAGTTCCTGTCCCGTTTTGTAAGGAACCCTCACCTGATTCTTTACTGTGCATGCATAATCAGGTATGGTCCAAATAACCTGTGTGCTTGCAGATAGCTTCAAACAGCTATTGGACTGCACAAAGTATTTGTGTTCTCACTAGAGGCAATGGTGTGACAATTTGCCCTCAGAAAGTCTTAGATTTGACATTTGAAAATGGTCCCTCCTGCACTGTACCACTAGTATCTAAAGCCCTTTGTGGTCAAGATGTAAGCAGTCTCTGAAACTTGAATTGATCTCATTGTTTCATTTGCTACCAGAAGTACACTTATCCTGTTCATAAAATACCGTATTCTCCTGATATGCCACTCCATGTTTAACTATCATCAATTTCGGATGGGGATGGAGATCTCTGTATTGGAGATTAGCAGAAATAATAATAATGAAAACATATTATGATAGTATGTGTCTAGACACTGAAAGAATCTCAACCTACAAACCTCATTTTTCCAGCTGCAGAATTGACTGTACATCTTATTGAATATAGTTGAAGCAGGAAAGAAAACTAGTAGGGCTCTGAAATATGTGATGGTTAGAAGAAAGCATTACTGCAGTTTCATACACAGATTTTTTTGTTTACATGCATTGATTTGCTTTAATGTGAATGAATTAAAAGTTGAACAGCACTTGCTAAAATGCAAAATAGCCCAGGGAGGGCTATTTCATATATGGCTCCACCTATCATTTGCAGTGATTCTCTAACTGGGAATTTTAGGTTATGCCCATGAGTTGTTCGTGATGGAATCCAGCTCCTCTTCCACCTTGTATCACTACTACAGTTTTGTAGAAGTTTTGATAATAATGCAGAACAATTTAAGGGGCTGGGAGAAGAGCAGGAAGCCAGTTCTTCTAGGAACTGTGTAGAGGAGACTAAGTGGAGCCTATAAGATAAAATTTCTCAGGTCATTTCAGCACCAATGCCATTTGGTGACAGATTGACCTATTGAATTTAACAGACTGACTGACATTTGTGCTTCTAGTTTTGTATCAGGAAGCTCAGAGCAGAACTGAGGCTGAGTTGTTAGTGTGTCAAGTGGTGGCTCATTTCGTGTGTACTAACCAAGTGCAAATTACCCAGGACTTTCCAACTGTACAACTTCTATGAAATAGTAGCAAACTGATCAGGACTAGCTTCCTTTTTACGTGCACCTGCTATGGAATGCTATATCTTTTCTCCAAGATGGCTTTTGCCATCAAAATGAGAATAGAAACGTTAATCAGTAGGAGTATCACCACAGAATCTCAAAAGGGTCTTGACTTAGTAACAGAATATATGTATGTCAGTTGTCTAAAGCATCTGAGAAACGGGCACTGAGTATATTTACACAAACTAACCATTGAAGTACAAAACCAATTTACGAATGTTCATCTATACTGCGTTTCCTTAGAACAGAATGAACAGTTTGTTCCTGCCCTTAGGCGAGCAATTTTCAGTGTGTTAGGAAAGTGAAGACCACAACCTTGTGTGGTGGAAGAAGTGGACCTTAATAGGACACGTGGTCTTTTGGGGTTCATACTGTGATGGAGTTTCACACCAATGTAATGTTTTTTGGAGAAAGCATCATTTAAAAAACAGACCCTCCACCGTTATTGGCCCGTAGTCCTCATCACAATGTGGAGGCGATTTGACTTAACCACTTGCTTAAAACCACGATAGCAACAGATCAGCAATACCTGAAACTTCACCTGTTGAAGCCCCTAGATAATGTGCTGGCTTAGTTGATGAATGCCGAGGTGGTGCAAAATGCCCTTCATTAACAGCCAACAGCAGCAGTATTGTCACACACATTAGTCAAAGAACTACCCCTTAAATGTATTATTATAGTAGATGTTCTGCAGCAGCTCACTATGGAAATTTTTCAGTGTTAACCCTTGGAAAAGAACCTGTAGCAAGGCTGGACATTGCAAATGCACAGTAAATGCTGAAGTCATCAGTGAGCTGCTGATGACTGACAACCTAAATGCGCACGAATAAGACAATGGGATCATTCAGATTCGGGTTAAATTTTCAATCAAAGAACATACATTAATCTGCTAAATTCAATAATTCAAGTGACATTCAAGAGCTTACTCTTTCTGAAATGCTGGTGACTACTTGCCTTCTATCCTGAAAATGCCCCAAGAACTTGGGTGGCACCCTGGCATATCTAGCTGTAGGGATGGAAGGATTGCAGGAACTCGAAGAGGGGACAGGACTCTCCAAACTTGTTTGATCAGCAAGTCACAGGCATTTTGTTTAAAGCTGTGCAAAGGTTATGTTTTGTTTGACCTCATTTTTTAATTTCCTGTTATATAAGGGATGAAAACACTGACTGGTTAAAACTTTTGAAAAAAACCTAAATATTTTCTCAGAAACTTCTGAAGCCTTGCCAAGATAATGAGTTCATTAAGTAGTGCACACTTAGCCAGTTGCCTTCTTTCGAGTTACTGCTTTCAGTGAATTGGATTTGTTAAGCTATCTGTTCATGCTTTGATGTGCTATTCTTTTGACCAGAGAAGTGGTGGTTATGGGAAGTTACCTTGTAACCAAATCTAGAGCAGAAAATTGCCCTGTCATGTGTACAAAACATTTGTCTCTGTCAGTATTCCTGTAAAGTAGATCCTGTGACCTCTTTCATAATAAACCCCATTGTCTAGCATCTACAATAAAGGCCTGAAGTTCACCTTGAAATGAACTGGTTTTATAGAGTGTGATCAAATAGGACACTGTATTTCTGTGATAGTTCAAGACCTAACAGTGGCCTTTCTGTTATTTTTTTCCCCCTTAAACCTGTCCACCTTGCTAGTTCCACAGCATAGAACCAGCACAGAAAGAAGAGGTTTGTCTGTATTATTTAAGCTATTGCACTCACACACTAAGTCTGTTCCTTTCTCAAAAGTCTGTCCTTATGAAGCCCTGACATAGGAAATCTTTGAAGAGCACTGCCATATATAATGTTAAACTTAGGAATACTTTACAAAGTATTGCCTCATGGCAGTATGGTTTGAAAGATAGAATGTGTTTTGCTAATTTCTTAAAAGGTAATGGAATTACACTGGGTTATTTTAGTTCTTTTCTTAGCTGGTCTTGCTCCTTCTGCTAGTTGGCTGTGTGTTAACATCATCTTCTTTTTCCACAGAGAGGTGCTTGGAAGATCATGAGCTCATAGTTCAAGTTGAGTCCACAATGGGAAGTGAAAGCAAATTTTTGTTCAGGAAGAATTATGCAAAATACGAATTTTTCAAAAATCCCATGGTGAGTCTCATTTGTTAGTTGTTTACACCACAGAGGGATGGATTGCAGTAACATTGCTGGGCATTGTTGTGTCTTAAACATCTATTATTAAAAAAATAATAATAAAAAAATAAAAGGGCAGACAACTAACAGAATTCTTTCCGAAGAAGTTTCAACCAATGTTTAAATTCCTTGTACTGTCCTCCCAGGCTAAAACCCTCAAGTGTTTTCATGTTACCAAATATACTTGTTTCAAAATGTCTGTTGTTATATAGGAGAGTGGCCAAGACAGGGAAATCTTCGTTGGTTTAAGAAAAACAGTCAGAAGTGCAGTTTACTCATTATCTTGAAAGTTATTTGATTTGGAGCAATTGGTCGCATAGGATGCAATATCCAAACCTTTTAATTTCTGACAGTAATAATTAGTAAAATATTCCTGCATTTTAAGATTCTTTGAACATTGTGATTTTAAACTGGTTATTGTCTAACTGCTTATCTGGGGATGACTTTTCTTATTTTATCTAAACAATGAAGTTGGAACAGAGTGTTGACATGGAACAGATTCAGCTGGTGTGACTCATCTAGGTAGCTGAAGAAAGGTAATCCAGAGGTGGTTAGGTAGGAATGGATTGTGGGTCAGTCAGGCATTCATGGTGCAAGGAGAAAGAAGAGACACGAGGTCACATGTAAACTCATTGCTGAAGTAACTGCAGATGATAAATTCATTCCTTTCCTCATAGATGCTAATGCACATTTGTTGCATCCTCACACATGTGCTTGTATGTATATTTGTCATCTGCCAGTGCTTTTTTCAGAGTCTGTGCCTTGACTTACTGTGTGAAACATTTTTGTATGTGGAGTGTTCATAATTTTTCACTTCTGTTGATCTTACAGTCTGATAACCTATGAACATCTGAGTGTTGTATAGAAGTTTTGGTATCATAGGAGCTAGCACATTGGTTTCATGTGGTCTATTTTAATTAATAACAGAGCATGGGAGTAAAACCCAGAATGCTTGGCATTCAGTCCCAGGCTCCTGCAATCACGGAATAAATCATTCTTTTGGTGTAAGAATGCGAAGGCTTCCTTTCCGTTGCATTAGCTGTTGCCATATGGCACTGTTTCTACTCAAGAAGCTGGTAAATGTTAGCTTTCATAACTCATTGTGCAACTTACCTGGCAGAAGGGTGATTCCTCTTCAACCCTTCTCTTTATGCCCTAAAGATTGAAATTTATATTATCACTATATATTAGAGTGACAAATGTTCTAAACTGGAAGTGGTTTTGTTGTGTTTCGTCTTGTTATAATCAGTCATTCTTTTATTTCAATGATTTCTGCATGTCTCCATGTTTCAAATAGTGTTAAAAAATTTCAAGAATTACTTCATGTCATTGCTGTGTATAGTAAATTCACCGTACCAAATTATATAAGCATTTTAAAACACAGCAAATGAAAAGGGAACTGGAGGAATAACTGAAGTCAAGTCACTGATGCAGTAAGCAAGGAATCACTGCGTACTCAACCTGCAGGACCGTTCATCCTGTCCTTTCCAAGAAAGTAGAAGCTGTTAGCAATCCCCAAAAGCTTCAGTAGAAGAGGAAGGGATGGGAAAAGGCACTTACGAAGTGCTGCATATCACATATTTTAAAAACCCACAATCTGTCTGCTTGGGCATCTGGTGAGCAGAAGGAATGGAAGAGCTGCACTTGAAAGCTCTAGTATTACTTTCTGTGTCAGGGGATCTCCAAATTTATTTAATAGTGATGGTTCCTAAGAATGAATGACTGGAAGAAAATTTCATTAGTTCTGTGTAAGACTGTTCACATCTAAAGTGACTTCCAATTGTCTTCTCTTTTTTTTTGTCTAGAATTTCTTTCCAGAGCAAATGGTTGCCTGGTGCCAGCAAACAAATGGCAGTATCCCACAGTCACAACTTTTGCAGGTACTGTAAATTATATGTATGAACAAAAAAGTTTTGGAGCTGGAGGGGAGAGGATTAGAGGAAGGGAGAATTCAAAGCTCGGGAGAGAGTTAGTCAGAGAAAGACCAGTGTAATGAGTTAGCATATGATGCTAATGTTGAAAATACCTGACAAAAGATCTTACCCAGTGGCATTGAGGTGTAAGCTGTAAACACGAAGTATTCATAGCTATGTTCATACATACTTGTTCCATTAATACTCAACTTACTCTGTGGGTATCTGGTTTGGCCACCTAATACTGCTCCAAAAACAGACTTGGCAGATACATTTCTAGGAAAACAAATACCCCTTTTATAAAAAGCAGAACAGAAGTACTCTTCTATACTCCACATCATAGCACAGGAGAAACTGTAAAAATGCATGTGGATATTAGAAGATGGGTTTGAGATGATGAGAGGTTTGGCTTTTGCTTTTTATGTTCTGTATTTGTGCCTGGCCAGAATTAACAGTAAGGACCAACTTCCCCATGGTTCTGCCAACTAACTGCTTTTTTGAGTAGAAAAATATGCCCTACAAAGCACAAGTAGAAATTTGTATCTAGTATTTGCAAAGTAATCCCACTTGAAGCTCCCCAAGTTAAATTACAGGGGTGTGTATCTTATGCATATGTGTTGGTAGAGTTGTGTAATCTGTGTGGTAGTGGCACGTGTGCTGCATTTATACTGAAGTTTTGGTGTCACTGGAGCTTCTTGCTTGCTCATGAAGGAGCCGTGGTGGTGGCACAGTCATTTGGCCTTCAAGGATGGTGCTGAAGGGTGGGTTACCTCTCTGATCAGTAACTGGTTCACTTAAATATCTCCAATCTCAACCCCATAGTCTAAAACTTTTCATTTCAGTTGTTTTCTCAAACTGGGGGCATTCAACTCAAATTAAACCACAGTTTATTAAAAGACGGCTGTATTAAGATAAGAATATGAGATCACGATGCCTGGAAGACAGTGCCATGAGTAAGAGGCAAATTATAAAGCAGAAGGCTTTATACATACATTTTTATGTATATAATATATACATAAAATATATGAAGAATGTATGCATACAAATAACTAATTTTAGCTTGATTTCTCTATTTTGCCTGTTTGCAAAAGTGCATTGTCTCTGTTTAAAGACAAAGAGTTTCTGCTGACTTTTGAACCAATGCACTCATTTTGTCCCATAACCATATCAAAGTCCATTAAACTCTCGTTCCACGTTCACTGAGAAGAATTTAAAACATTAGCATCCACTTTCAGCTGGGAAACAAACAAAAAATCAATGCAATTTCTGGAATTAAAAATCAAAGTCACATGCAGTGAGGTTGTCATTGGGGAACCAAAACTGGCATGGACTGGCATTACCACAGACTGGTAGGAAGAGAGGTGTTCACACATTGGACCCTTTTTCCTGTAGTGTAAGTGGAGAATTGAGTTTGCTTGTAAATACAAGCAGCAGGACTCCCTAAAGGAGTAAGAAGTTCTTGAAGATGGAAAAGTTTTGAACCTAGGGTAATTTAAATGGTAGCAAAAGGAAAACCTTACAACCTTGCAAGATAATGAGAGTTTTCTTCTGGGAAGACTCAGTTACATACAGTCCTGGAGAAGCAAAAGTCACAGAATTTAATAACACAAGAGGGGGAGGAAAATAGGATGAGTATATTCTCTCTGTTTCATTGTTTAACCATAAAGCCCCCAATCTTCCTTGAAGTATTTATATTAAATACTCCCTTTTTAAAAAACCACAACTGTTTTTCAATGGCAGTTGCAATTTATTGAAGGTAAACTTCCTGCAGTCTAGTAGTCATTAAGCATGTTGCATCTGAGGCCACCTTAAACACTGAGTAATTCCACTGTTTTTAATTACACACAGAACAGGGAAGAATATTAAATATCATCTCATCATAAATTGCTTTAAGATCTAGTATTTTTAGTCTTAACAATAGCATTAAAACCAACAGGATCTGTTTTCCCTAGTCTCAACCTGGCTCAGATATGCAAAAAAGCTTGCATCTTAGTTTACTTTTCTTATATTTGACTGGACAAAAAGAATATAGTCTTCTTTTGACCTTTGCCTTTCACAGGTGAGAAGTAGATCCACAGTACAAATGTAGGGAAAATTGACTGTTCTTTTCCTTTCTGTTAGATGAGTAGAAAGACTGGGGAAAAAAATGGCTTTTAATGCAAATCAGAATTCTGACACAGGGCACTGATTTTTGGTTTGTTTTCTATGGGCATTGTCCACCAAAGAACACCAAAACACAACTTTGAAGAATTGCAAAGACATATAGACAACTAGGTTTATGCATTTTTCTTCATACTGTCGCATTTATTAATTTGGCATTTAACTGAGCAAGCCCTCTGTTGTCTAAACACCTGGCCCATTGTAATACAGGAGCAATCCATCAATTCTCCTACCATAGTTAATGCTTCCTTCCTGTGGTAGATCAGAAGGCAAATTATTCTGTATGTGGCCCCTCTACTTACGTCAAGTACTTAAATGCTCCTGAATCTTGAAGCCTGGTAGTGCTGGCACTTACTTGACTGCTCTGCATTTCATTTTTCAGTTAAATATTCTGTTGTCTGTCATACATCTTGTCTTGGGACAACTTCAATACCAAAAATCCTGAAATAAGGCTCTTTCAAAAACTTTAGGATAAAGATGGAGATTTTGGCCAGTGTTTCCAAGCTAGACAATTTGACAGAATTCCTGTGGCAAGGTATTATTTTAAGAAATAATAAGCTTACTTCCTCTCCCTTCAGGCCAAGTGCAAGAAGAATGGGGATACAGAGAAGTGATTAGCTTTTTGGAGATTTAAATACTGATGCAGAGAAGAAGAAGATGACAGTGGCAGGAGGAGTAGGTAGACACAGTGGGAGGAGCAGGAACATCCATTTTGGTCATGAGTTAGATTAAATGTCTAGGTCATCTTAAGCCTAGTGTGAAACTGTGCCTCAAGTCAGCAAAATGTTTTGCTGTTTGCTTCTCTGGTCTGCAAATACAGTGATAATTTTATAATCCATCCATAGGATACAATCTTCATTTACATTTTCCTCTCCAACAGAACTTTTTAAACTCCAGTAGCTGCCCTGAAATTCAAGGTTTCTTGCATGTGAAAGAGCTGGGTAGGAAATCATGGAAGAAACTGTATGTGTGTTTGAGGAGATCAGGACTTTATTGTTCTACAAAAGGAACTTCAAAGGTAAGATTGAAAAAAGCAGTTGCATAGTACTAGCATATGAAAACATTTTCTGCTTTTACAGTGGGTATTTTTTGATGGTTTTTAAATACCTCCACACAGTGTTCCCTGTTTTTATTCTACAGAAAAGGGTAAGTAAGCCATGATCAGATGACAGTGAAGCCCTGGGCTCTCAATGCATGAGAATAGCCATATAGTTTCTTAATAAAGTAAAACCAAACTAGTCAAGCAACATCATTGTGGCTACTGAAGTTGTGTTAACCTTCAGATTCGTCTGGAGCAATGTAATAGGCTGTGCCAGTTTTGATGTGATGTGTTTGCATAAGTATTTTGTAAGCTTCCTGTATCAAGCACCTTCTGCTGGTCGGCAGCTACTCAGGTGGTGGCGGTGCCGTGTCCACTTCAGACTGCCTGGGAGTGGAACAGTGTTCGTGCACTGCCCTCTGTTGGAGGCTGGGCTGGAGAGACCGCAAAGCTTGCACAAGATCTTCTAAAACCTTACACTAACCTGTGATAAAATACCTTATTTCCCCAGGAGCCAAGACATTTGCAATTGTTGGCTGACCTAGAAGACAGCAATATCTTCTCGTTGATAGCAGGCAAGAAGCTGTACAGTGCACCTGCAGAGTATGGATTTTGTATAAAGGTAAATTTTCTCATTGAGTTCTTCCAAAGTTCCAGATGGTGTTGGTAGCTCAGAGTCACCCTAACTCCCAGCTAAATGAGATTTGTATGTAAAACTCTGCAAGTCTTTTTTGTCATGAGGACTTGATCTTTAACATCTTCCATTTGGCAGGCATGTCCTGTGAATCTTGTCATCATTTTATGTGACACTTCTAACACGTTATCTGGTGCTCCTTTGGTTTGGAAAGTTTCTGTGCAAGAGCAGCTCAGTGTGGTGTGCCTGAAAGGTGGCCTTGGTTCACCTCACAGATGAAAACTTTTTCCATGTACTCTAATTGAATAGAAGAGTTTTTGAGGACAGTGAGCACCAAAATGATACAGCAATAAAGGCTCAAGCTCCGATGGGTAGTAATTTTGTCATTATTGTGAGCCTGAGGTTTGCCTTTATTTGAAGAGGAAGATTGTCTTGGAAAAACGAAAATACAAATAAACAGTTGCCTTTGAAAATTTTTAAAACTCTTGTGCTGATAGATTGGTTTGGAAAGTATTTCAAAGCTTTGAAAACTGTAGTTTTCTGAGAAGAAAATAAGGCTGGGAGCTGATTTTATAGACAACAATGAAGTAGTCTCCTTCCTAGCAGCCATTCCAGAGCTAGACAACAAGGGTTTGCATCAAAGAGACTGGCTGCAGGACAGATCTTGAACTGATGGAAGCAAACTTTCAGTTACACTCAGTTATGGAAACTTTTGCCCTTCAGCTCAAAAAACAAAACCAAACCAAACCAAACCAAACGAAAACAAAAAAAACCCACACAAACAAACCAAACCAACAAAAAANAAAAAAAAAAAAAAAAAAAAAAAAAAAAAAAAACAAAAAAAAATAACCAACAACAACCAAACTAAACTAAACAAAACTAAATGCCTGGTTTCATCCTAGCAATCTCTGAGTACCTTCTTCCTATAAACTGCAGAATTGCGGGTTATTTCAAAGCATAGAATCACAGAATACCCTGAGTTGGAAGGGACCCACAAGGAGTCCAACCCCTGAAAGTCAGGAGGCACCGACATTTATCTTCCTAGATCCAGCTGAGAAAATGATTTATTTCAAAGCATGCTCAGCCTCTCCTGAACTTTCATTCAGAGTGATGTGAGCTTTTCCTGTCTGCTTCTTCAGACTAATACTGTACCTGCCTTTACTCTGCAGTAAACTTAGTTGTGTTACTGGTTTTCTACTGAATGTAGCTGACTTCCCTCTAATACTTTAAAGCCCAACAGAGTGAGAAATGAAACGAAGGAACTGCGGTTGTTATGTGCTGAAGACGAGCAAAGCAGGACGTGCTGGATGACTGCCTTTCGACTCCTCAAGGTATCTAATAATCTCTTGTACTTGTGCAAAGCTACACCTAGAGTTAAGTTGCATTTGTTACTTTGTTCATGAGAAATTACCTCTATGTTTTTATGTACCATCTGCTCCAAAACAATACAGGTAAGAGCAAAATGCCAGGCAGACCTGTCCCACTTAAGAATTTAAGCACAATATTGAGCTTTATTCCTTCAACATATGAATCAAGTGTAGTTTTAGTTTTGGATCCAAATTTGAGATATGTTAATGAATCAAAAAGCCTGCTTAATGAGATATTTGCAAGTTGTCATAAAGCTGAAGAAAATGTTGTGATGATGGTATGTGGTTCTCTTAACTCGAACAGAGTGCCTTTTGCAATTTCTTTTTTTTTATTTTCTCAACATTCTATTAAAAGAAGTAGCAAAAATAAGTAAGTCTGTCTCTAAGTTATTAATATCTGAGAGCAAACAAGGAAATTTCTTGATAATATGGTAGGAGGCTTCACCATTTTTTTGAAACAAAACCAGGATGGATGGAACTGAGGAGAAAGTTGAGTGCTTTGTGCCCTTTGAAGCAGAGAAATTCCTGATCTTTGTAGGAAAATGTGCATAAATTCTGGTTTGCTTTTAAGTCTTTCCCTGAATATGCTGTCTTGAAAACTGCTCTATTCTTAGTACCTTCCTATGTCCTATGTACAGAAAAAAGGTTTTGTTTTTAAGGAACACTGGAAGATGTCAGTCAGCAAAACTTAAGGCTGTGCTTTAGGGCTGTGTCCGTGGCCTTCCTTTTTATTCACCTTCTAACTTAGTTTTCTATAGCTCTATATTACCCTGTTCACAAATGGTATAAACCATTTCAGTTAGAACATTCAGTAAGCAATGTTGCTATACTTCAGCGCTATGCCTCTAGGGAACACACTGATTAGGTGTTTTCCTGCCATCCTATCTACTAGTGTTGCTAAAATTTATCATGTTCAACAAGCAGCATGACTGGAATTCAATCACCTTATTTTTACAAGGATGCAAAAAGTACCAAGTGTTATTTCCTGCTGAAATTTATTAAAATGGCAAGTGAATTAGAAAGGTTCTTATTTTTTATAATTTTGAAAACAGAGTTTGAATGCCTTATCCAGATTTCTTTTAAGTTCACATTACTAGAGAGTAAAAAGAGGGGAATTAATATGTGAGTTCTGACCTCGACACAAGGAAAACGTGCTGATGACAGCTGACAGTAGCAGAAATTACCTGTATATTTCACTCAGGCTTGTATTTTTTAAATAAAACTTGGGCATATTAACTGCTTGATTGCCACCTGCCAACCAGTATTGCCCTATCCAAATTGCTTTGGGACAGCTTTTGATCATGCAAATAATAAACTGGTGGCACCTTGCTCCAGCATAAGTGGTATTATGAAATCACTACAGTTTGTTTTTTTCCCTAGGGTATATTTTTGAATAATAATGTCCTTGCATTTCTGTTGGCAGTATGGAATGCTACTGTATCAGAATTACAGAATTCCCCAGCAGCGAAAAGCCATGCTTCCACACTTTTCCACTCCAGTAGTAAGTAATGAATTTTACCTCACTGATGTATGATGTTGGAAAAGGTACATATGCTTTTGCATTTTAAAAGTGGAAAATTTTACACTACAAAATGTAAATTCAGCGTTGTGTAGCAAATCAGTGTAAAGTTCATGTTTTGCATGAGTACAATTTCCCTGGTTGGCTCTCCATTATCTTAGGCTTACATGATCCACATGATTGAAAAATCTTGGATACGTCATGCTCTTTGAGATGTACGGTACAGAGACATCTGGTTGTCTCTGCAGAAGCCAGCTTAGGTCTGGCAAAACTAGCACATAAATTTCCTAAAATAGGTTGGGCCAAGAGCTGACTGTTAACTATCTAAAAGTGAAGATGCTATATTTGGATCCCAACTTGCCCTGAAAATGACTGGAATATAGTAATAGGGCAAGTGGGCAACTTGAGCAATACAGATTTTATTCTTGGTCTTCGAATCCTCTCCCTCCCCTTTGGCCTAAAAAGAAAAGCTGTCTATTTTTGTGTCAGTGAATCTTTTGGAAGGGGTTAAAGAATGAGATGTATTTTCTGTGATGTTGAAGGAGAACTTTGGACAGTCTTCTGAAACTAAAACATTTCAAAATAAAACTCTCAAGCTGGATTTTTCTTTCCCTGTTTTTTGAAACAAGTGAAAATTCCTTTTCAGAGAAGTGTATCTGAAAACTCACTAGTAGCAATGGATTTTTCGGGGCAAATAGGAAGAGTTATTGAAAATCCCGCTGAAGCACAGAGTGCTGCCTTGGAAGAAGGACATGCTTGGAGGGTAGCTATCTTCTCTTCTTTTCTATTTTTGCAATCAGTGTCTGTTGAGAGCCAAAACACAGAGTGTGCTTTGATGTTAGTGCAGTGCTCGTCACAGTATAGCTTAGCTCCGACCTGAAGCAATCACACTGCAAGTATGCAGATCTGAAAGTCAATATCCATCTTTAGCAAAACTGTCACATTCACAACAACCTTCTACCACTGCTTCTCTGTCCCCCTAGTGTCCAGAGGAAAGTTGAGGGGGAAAGCAGACCCACCAGAACTTTACTGCCAGTTTGCAAAACCAGTCTCTGAGGAGGAATATGTCAAATTAAATGCTTCCCCACATGGAAGAGTCTGGGGCTCTGACTAATGGCTTGCTCCCAGTAAGTTTAATTGCAGAATATACAAGAGGCAGGACCTCTTGCAATGAAAACTGATGTAACTTGTTTATAGTGTCTTGTGGACAGACAGCTGCAGTACAAGTTTTCCCACATGCTCGTCTTTCAGGGAAAAGAAGTCATTACTGAAGCATTAGCTGGTGCTTTATGTACGGGAGGGAAACACTGCTTGATTTACTGAGTGCCTGGTGTTTTGCCTGAGCAGAAACATATCAGACTTTTCTTTTTTTCTATAATTTTTTTTCCTTTTTCTTTTTTTTTAAAGATACTGAGCTTTTGTTATTAACATCTGGCTTGTGTTTTAAGCCAACTGAAATGAGTTGCTGCTTGTAGATTAGCCCCCTTCAAAGTTGCATTTCTTTTTCTCATCCTTGCATTAAATTTGCCAGCCCCCAGTTTCCTGTAAATTAAATCTGTATTGCATGTGCACTAATTCTCTTCTTTTGAGGCATTAGTGTGGATTTAACAGTAATTCATTTTCTCTATAGAAACGTAGCACAAGAATGAACATCTTGGGTAGCCAAAGTCCACTCCATCCTTCCACACTGAGTACAGGTAAATTCTGCTGGTTTGTAAGCATAGTGTCAGAGGTCTCTGGGGGTAAAGAAAAACTTTATTTCATGTAGAGACAGAGTGCAGTCATGTAGTGTAAATGCCTTGATGTCAGATACAATGTTTATGTTTATTAGAATGTTCTGCATCATTAACATGCTTAACCCATACAGTCACAGTAGAAGGAACTTGTTTTCCTTTGATGGCATGCTCAAACTTTTTGTCAGTATTAGTCTTCTGAAACTCAGATTTCATAAAAATAAACACTTCATAATTGTTTCCATTTAAAACAACCCAGAAATTAGTTCTCCATTTTAGCCAAGAAAATTCAGTGAGGGATCTGTTAAAGAGTAAAAATGAGAGTTTTCAAAATGGAATTCATTCCATAATAACTGAATAATGTAAAATATGTTTGCCTGTAATGCACGTCCTGAGACTTGCATTACATCTGAGATTGTAAGTTTATTAAAATAATAGGAAAACGCATATTCGTGTTCTGGACTTCTTAGAGGTAACACTGCAATTCTTTGTTGCTACTCTATGTTTCTGTTCTGCTGAACAGGATTTAAAAATACCATTTGAAAAAACAATAAACATTAAAATATTTGGGGATAACTCCACTCTTGAAAAAACAAACTGAAGTGCTTTTCATTATTTGAGTGTTAAAGGGACTTGGTTCTAACTCATTATCTTACACATTGTGTTCTAAGAATTGTTAGTCACATCATTTTCAAGAAGCTATGAAAAGGCAGTATTATATTTCTCTTGTTCACCTAATTGTACATCTTAAAATCAGAAAATACATGGCGATAATGCCTGTCTACTTAGTATATTAAGTAGATGCATTTTTGATGTGGATTCTTTTTATATCTAGGTTGATGGAAGATACTTTATATTCTGTAACAAAACTATACCCACTTTTAAAATGTTTAAATAATTAGTGCGTGGAAAGAAATGTTGCACATGTTACTGTTCTTAACCATGTCTTTCCCTCTTTTCCCTCTCGCCTCCAGTTATTCATAGGACACAGCACTGGTTTCATGGCAGAATCTCTAGAGAAGAATCTCACAGGATTATTAAGCAACAAGGGCTTGTAGATGGGTAGGTATTGTTGTTGCTTAGTATTTATGCTCTGATGATAAACTTTATAGACAAGAGCACAGCCTCTGCTGTAATGGTTTACAGGTTTGTGAGCACCTCTCAGGTAACCCAGTTCTCTTTATAACCTACCTAGATTTCAAAAGTCAGAGTGCATATTTGTATGAGTGGACCCTAACTCTTAATCTGAAAAATAAAATCTTAGGAATACACTTGAACTTCTTTCTTCAGGGCACAGAGGCAATCAAATTTTAGAGAATATTAGAATTTGAAAATAGTTAATTCTTGTAATTTGCATTGAAGGATGAATTTTTTAGGCAAAGCCGTACCTAATCACTTGCCCACAAATTTATAATCAGCCATTTGTGCTCTTTTGCATGAATCAGAACAGTTAATTGTGATTTCTCACTGTTTCTTTCTGTGCTAGAGCAAAGAATTGAAAGTGACTGTTCCAGTGCTAAAATGTCTGTAGTTGAGATTTAAGTATCTTCTGAGTATCATTGTTTCCCTTGTTTATATGGAGTTACAGTTATTGAAGGGAAGGTGCTTGAACTGCATTCAGCAGTTCTTTATTTGTAGGATGGGAAAACCATGGTTGCCTTTTGTTCACTAACCTCACTGCTGTCAGGGTTAAGGTAGAAATGTCCATGTTGGCTTCTCAGGAGACAGTGAAGTTCAAACTTTCTTCAGCATTTGCTGATTCAGAGCATTAATCTTTGTGAAAAGTAAAATACATTAAAGAAATAGAAGTTGGTAGTGCATGTACGTATTCATCAAGCAGTGTTTGTTTTTTGTTTTGGGGTCTTGTCTGGGCTAAGGCTATTAGGTTTTAGCTTAGGAGGTCAAACAGAAAAAAGGCTGAGAAAGCAAAGGAGCAATGCTGACTTGTTGGATTTCTGGTCCTCTCACACTACATATCTTTATGATCTTGAGCTCATTTTGACTTGTTGCCTTAGGAATCTGGTGGCCCATCCTCCTTGAGGTTTACAGATATCTGTTAATGCTTTTGAGGCAGTGGTAAATTTGTGTCTAGTCATCTTACTCTTTGGGGACAGTGAAGATTGGTTAGTTTGGCTGTAGCAAGGTCAGTCACCAGTGACATAACAACCATGTTACCTATGTGCTCTGAGATCTAAGGATTGTGATTTTCAGGATGGAAATGTCTTGCCTATGTTTTCCTGTTCTGTGTGTTCTTGAACAAAAAAAGGTAGAAAGTTAAGTCTCCTGTTGCTCATGGAAGAGGTTCAGCAATGTATATATGCAACTGATACTACTATCTTTGACTGTCTCTGGAAGCTATTGTTGAAGGTGCATCTGTCTTTATAGTCATTGTTTGTGTGGGAGCCAGCTGCTTGCCAGAGGTTGAGTAAATAATTGCAGTTTCAGCTTTGCAGAGCTCTGCTTTGTGACACCAGCTTATGGCAACTTGCTTTATCTGAAACAGCAAGATGGAAGATCATTTAGAGATACCTGTATGAGCTGCAGTAACCACAGGGCAGGGAAGACCTTATCCCTGACATGGATCCTGATGTATAAAGGCTTTTGTCTCTTTTCCACACATCTGGTTTTCCTAGGACTAAAAAGAAATGTTCAAATACCACGCATGGTTTCTGATGGTGGTAAGACATGCCTGTCTCTGACTACTGAACTGACAGTGGTTATGGTGGTGCATTTTTGTGGTATTGACATTTCTCAATCAGTTCTGAGGAGCTGGAGCAACTTCTTTTGGGTTCCTAAGACTACAAGCAGTTCTTGCAACTCAGCCTTGGAAGAGTGTGCACCTGGCTTAGTGATTAGCAATTAAGATGGCTTGAGGCCTGCCCCATACTGTATTTGGCCGTCTCACAAATCCACTAGTGACTAGTGCTATAAAACTTGTGCCAAAGGTATATTCTTGTTTCCTGTGGCATGGAGAAGATCTGCTTCCTTAATTCATAAATGTGAAGGATGGTTTTTTTAGCTAGATTTTTTAGCTAGAAAGAGCCTTAAAAAAAGTCTCATATTCTTTGGGGAAGAACTACTGTCATGTATCTTTTACTTCTTGTTTCTTTATCTGTTATTGTTGCATAGCTGTGGTATAAAAATTGAAAGCAAATTGCCAGTTATGGAATCACCTGTCAATGCAATTGAAAGAGTCAGTGGTGCAAAATTACTTAGTAGTTCTGGTTATTTTTGAAGAAATAGATTGCAGTATTCAGTTTGCTCTTTAAAATGCTCTCTCCTAGATTATTTCTTCTCCGGGACAGCCAAAGCAATCCAAAGGCATTTGTACTTACGCTGTGCCATCATCAAAAAATAAAGCATTTTCAAATCTTGCCGGTAAGTTGATTATTTTTGCTACTGAGAACAAAAACCAAATCTTAAAGCTTTTGCCAGCATCTGAGAAGACTTCTTATTAATTACTGATGTAATTAGCAGGGATGTTTCTATTAGCAAGTGTTTTTCAGAATTGTCAAACGTCTGATTAAAATTATTAACATTGCCTGGAAAACTAGTATAAGTCACTACATTACACAAGTCTGTGTAATGCACAGTACTTGTTCTCTGTGACTGACAGCAACAACAGCAGCTGTTGTGTCCCTGTCACTTAGGCAAACAGAGTAACATAGGGAAACTTTAAAAGGTTTTATTCTGGAGGTTATCCAGTAATGCTGAGATTTGAATAATGTTACAGTGAGATGTTGGGAAACAATTTTTACCTTGATGAAAAGAAGTACCAAAAATTTAAGATCTTATAAACCTTTTTATTAGTCCAAGCCCTCTTCCCTTGTTTAGCCTGCCAATTTTACAAGCAGCTAACAAATACTTTTGGGGTATTTTTGTTTTACATAATGAAGGCCAGTGCTCTCTGTACAACTTTCAATTACTCTGCCCATGAGCTTTCACTTTCGTAAACAAAATGTTACAAGTTGGGTTAACATATGTTTTTTCCAGTGCTGTGCATGGTTTCATGAAGAACTCTGGGCACTAGGTTGTTTGGGCAGTGCCCATCATTTATGTTACGTCAGACATTGATGGTATGCTGTTTTGCCATACTTTCATCTCTGTATGTGCAGTCTGACTTGAAAAGGATGTTTTATTTCCCTAGTGTGAAGATGATGGACAGATATTTTTCAGCCTGGATGATGGGAACACCAAATTCAGTGATCTAATCCAGCTTGTTGAATTCTATCAACTAAACAAAGGAGTCTTGCCCTGCAAACTCAAACACCACTGTATCCGAGTGGCCTTATGACCTCAAATCTGACTCTCACTGAAGACTGGATTTGCTAGAAGAGTAATTGTAAGAGAACGTTGACACTGGGGAATTGGCAGATTTGTAAGTTGGTAAAAAAAAAAAATATTATGCACCTTGGGACTCTGAAAGGGATGGATTCGACAGGTGCCAACAGACCAAGATTGCTGGTTTGTCTAACACCTAAGAGTGATTGCTGCTGAGTGTCCCAGCATCCCAAAAATGGGGGGAGGGTCTATAAAACAATGAGTAAATTTGAAACAAAACTGGAAACTATCTTGGCTGGGCCACTTAACAGGAACAAGTGTGAAGAGAAATCTTTGAAAAGAACTCTTGCCCTGGAATAATCTTGACAATTAAGACTAGTGTGTTTACTTTTTGTATTGATCACTTTTTTTGCACTCCTACTTTGTTTCGGATATTGTATGCAGCCTATATTAGGAGCTGATGTGGCTTTTAAAATTCATGCAGGAGTTGGGTATTAATCTGCACCCTAAAATGTATGGAATGCTTCAGCCTAAAAGGATCTAGAAGAAAATCAAGAAGTGTGTGTGTGTATGTGTGCGCGCGCGCGTGTCTCAATACTTCTCTGGAGACCTGAGGTTCAATGATCTGCAGATGTCTTTGAAGAAGCAATGAGGATACAATTCTAAAAGAACATACCACCAATATACATACTCTTAAAACTGTTGACCTGTAGCATTATGGCTGTAGTGTGTTGATGGCATATTAGTGGCATCCAGTCATGCAAAGACTGTATTAGATTCTATGCACAAATTTTTATTATTGGAGTGGTGGTTTGTTTTTTACAGCCTTTTGACTGTTTTCCTGAGGAAACTTACTGTTACTAAATAGAATAGGTTTGAATGACGACGCTTGTATTTGAAGCCACCATTTTTTGTGAGAAGATTCTTCTGCAGGTAGTCTTAGAATGACAAAAAAAAAATTAAAAAGCAGTGTTTTTAGCTTTATAGCTCCTTGAATTTTCAGACTGTTTCAAAGAGCTCTTTCCATATAGTAAAGCTACAGTGACACAAAGCTCTCCTGGGGATAAGGAGTGACACAAAGCTCTCCTAAGAGCGTAAGATGAACTGTACCCCTTCTGCTTTTTGTAGGGCCGTGGAAGTTTACATGGTGAGAAAGAACATACTGGGAATAGAAAAAGATCTGATTGTAAACGAGCTGCTGTCATCCATGGAGATAATTGGTGATTCCACTGTCATATGTGCTACTGCACATCAGTACCTATGGCGAACAAGCATGTATCTTGCCTTGGTGCTGGTTTGTCATCAGAACTACTTTATTGTTGATGTTTAAATGAATTAATTTATGTTTACACAATAACTTTTTCTGATGATAAATCAGTGTTAAAGTTGGACAAGTCCCACCTTGATTCTCCAATTGCAAACAACCATTCTTTCAGCAACGTGGTTGGTGCAGGAACTGTTTTAACCCAAATGACTTCCCAGTGCTTCGTGCCATTGGCCACAGTGAGGAGTATTCCACCCTGGGAATTGGCAGAGTGTAGTGCAGAACAGAGCATTCTTAAGATGGTAAATGATTTACACAGGCTACTTCATCTTAAGTATTTGCCACTGAGTTTGAAATCCTAGCCATCTGAAAGGGTAAAGAAAGAAAACCAATCCTACACTTTTAGGTCTTCATGTAGTGTTAAGAATAGCTTAAGACAAACCATAACCTGCCTGAGTCGTCCATATCAGCTTAAACTATGTCAATGGTATAGAAACACTGTATTTTAGTTTACAGAACACATTTAGTATTTTTTTTCCATTTAATGTCTAGATACTAAAAATGAAGAAACTTGATTTTGTTCTTAGTAGAAGCCTTTTTTGTTTTGTTTTGCTTTTTAATTGTACATAGTGAAATGAGTGTTCCTGCTTTCTAGACAATGTATTTTAAAACCTTGAAATTAAGCTAACTCAAGTCTGACTTCACTTTGCATGCTTCTATTTGGCCCCTATTAGGAGAAAAAAGATACTTGTATCGACTACATTACCAGTTTAATAAGACCATTTATGCTGTAGTTTTAAGTTTTTCTGTTTACATAGCTTAGTGGCAACCATACATTTTTCCCAGTAGGCAGATAGTATTTGCAGTGTTTCATATTTATGAAAAAAAACCTTGCATCTTATTTAAATTGAGAATAAAAGTTTGACTATGAACCATGATTTTTGTATGTAGATGGTTGACTTAGTATTTTGTACTCTTCCCAACTAAAGTGAGCTGTTTTTGAGAAAGTGACCACCTTCAAAGTGGCAACAATCTTACTTAAGCAGATCACTGCTTTGTCTTCTTTCTGCTGGAAAACAGTCAATGCCACCTTAGTTTTCCAACAGATTCAGCTGGCTGCCAGCTCAGAATACCAAGGACTGAAGGACATTTGACTCTTATTTTTGTATTTAAATGACATGAATGTAAAGGGGATGCTCAGGGTTGTTTTGGAGCCTGTTGAATTTTTATCTTTTTGCCTGTGATTTTATTTTCTAAATAAATACTTCATGTAGCAATCTTGAATATGTTGAGAAGGAAAATGCCAAACCATTTTGGTAATGAGGTTACTAGTTAAGTTATGTTACGATAGGTGTTAAAGTACAAAAAACTTTTTATTTGTTAATTAATCTTGAAGAAACACGTGCCTCAGTTTAGATGTTTTGTCTTATCTTTTCTGCACTAAATACCTGACAGTTTGACCAATCAATGCACCTTTCCAGTGGCAAGACTTGCTTATCGTAAATTATATTGTCACAATGCAAGATTTAGTGACTGTAAAATGGAATAAAGTTTAAAGTTTCAGGGAATGCAAAAGGTATTAACTTAAGAGACAAAACCTTTATTCAATATGCTTTGCTTCATACTGTAAATAGCTTTTTGGCTTGTGAACCTAATTGTAATCTTTCAGGTATTTTTGTACAAATAAGGGACTGATATTCTGTTTCTTGTAATTAGAAATAAACGTTAATACAATGCTATTCATTTTATATTGGAATGAATGTTGTCTTTTGGATTTATCTGTATCTCTTGCCTTAGTTCAGGGTTAGTTGGGTGGGTTGTATTGAACAGCTTTTAAGAGGAGTGAAGAGGATAACACAATCACCAAGATATCTTTATTCTGGCTGTTCTGGCTTAAGGTTTCTATTAGGACAAGACTGTGCTTTACCTAGAAAAGAACTCATCCACCCCTTTTGTTTCAGGAAGATTTCTGGGAATATTCTGCTTTGATGTTTACAGTATTCATTTGGGAAGGCTGCCAGAATCAAATCAGGAAAACATACCATGAGCATCTTTTGGGTCATAAAGCTATAACTCACTGAAAATGTACACAATGCATAAAACACTTTATTGATCTATTAGATCAGAAAACTTTTCAATAGTACTTTTAGAAGGCAGTTGTTCATTCCTGTAATCCATGTATTTGAGTGGTCTATCAGCATTTGTCTGGAAAAGCACATCTGCACAAAATATGTTCTTACTTCAAAAATCTGGGTTGGGCGGAGAGGAATTGGTGGTTTTTCTGGTAGGTAGAATAATAGAAGGTTGGGAATATTTTGCTTTTTTTGTTGGACACAATCCTTGCCTGTTTCTGCCTTAATCCATAGAAGCCATCTAATGCATTCTTCTCTAAGACTGTCACACTCTGGCTTCTACATGCTACATCTTCATGTGAGTTTGTACTGTACTACAGCATGAGTTAATATGTTAGCATTATGAAGCTCATTCATCAGCAAATAGAGGCAGGATACTTCCTCTGGATTTTGATATTCCCCAGGTTTTTCCTATCTGGAGATGCATATTAAAGTACTTAGAGTTCACTGTCCTGCACACAGCAACTTACTTTTTCACTGAGTTAACAGAGGGGGCTTGCTTGCTAAACATTTGAAGATGCCTATTTCTTACATAGCTAAAGGAAGCCATGCTAACGTTGAAACTGGTCCCCTCTGTAATCATTAAAAGTCCAGGAGCGTTATTCTACACAAACCTGTTAAAAAAAAACAAACAAACAAAACCCCCAAAATATCACCTTACTTTATTGTATATAATGTTTTTGGAACAGACAAGAAGATGGCATTAAAAAAAAAAAAAAATAACATGGCAAGATCTTGGTAAGCCTACCTAGTGACAGGATAGTGCTCTCTGCATGTTTGTCCAAACTGCCCACCACTGTGGCAAATGAAAAATGATACCTGTGAAATCTGGCCCTTGACACTAGCAGCACAGACCTGTGCTATCAGAACCTCACCAGTACAAAATCAGTCTGAGCCAGAAGTGAGTTTATGGTACAGATTTGAATTACATACCTGTTAAAAGGTTTGTGCTGCTTTTACGTCAGTTGCAGAACAGGCATAGTCAGACATCTGATCCCACATAAAGCCTTCTAGCATGAAGTTCACCTGGCAAAACAGGTTAAATGAATTTGGACCTATGAGTAAATTCCTATCATAGAGCATGTGGCTGGAGCACTTTGATCCTGACACAAAGAACACTTCAGTTAGGATTATTGTAACACTAATTGTTACTTCAACCTGTACCTGCAAAACCAGATCAGGAAAACATCACCGGATGAGCCATTTCCCTAAAGTCAAACTTCAGATGACTTTGAGTCTTTGTTATTGCTAATTTAGTAATGCTTTAATCTGGTTTGTCTAAGTCCAGTCTGTAGATTGCTTTGTGTCTTGGACGCTGTTTTTCTGACGTCTCGAAAACTTAAGTAACAATGTCAGTAGATGAAGAAAAGAGATACTTTCATTTGAAATATCCATATTGCCTTAATTTGGGTTTCTTCTGTCTCCTAAATCTTGTGTCTTTCTTCCTTAACTTGAAGCATGGTTTAATTAGTATTTGAAAACCTAATATACCACAACTATGTCCCAAGAGCTATATGATTTTCATTAGATATTGTGATTAGTCACATCTGTGACTTCAAAATGAATTAATTTGTGTAACACTCACATTACTAACTCTTAGCCTGAAGACATTCTGCTCTAATGGCTCATCATTTTGCACAGATGTCTTAAAAAGAAAGATTGGCTCACAAAAGACACTAAGCTGTGATTAAGGGTCTTATAACACTTGTTGGTTACCCAGGTTAGTATGCTTTGCTATAATCAGGTGTTTTCCATCTGTTGGCTGCAAGATTCTGGTGCCACAATTGGGAAACAGGAAGGTGAAATTACAAACAGCTGCTAGCTCTGAGCCAAAGTACATCCTGGGTTTATGGGCTTGGAAGCTCAACTTGGCTGGGAAGGAATTGGAATAGAGAAAGGAATTACTCTTGGGCAGTATTGTTCAAGTGATTGTTGGGGTGTGACCAAGAACACGGTGAAGATAGTGCTGCGATGCCCAAATGGTGCTCACCAGACCCTTAGAGTCAGTTTCCTCTCCCCTCAGACACTTTTACATAAAGAGTCCAATTTTATTTGCCTTTTAAACACATCCTCCAGGGGTGTGAGAACTGGCATTTTGTGTTACCAAGCAGAGAAATGGCAATGGAATGAGAGTTCTCTATAACCTGCCCGTTCTCCAAGTCTGTCCAACTGCCATCAGAACAAAAGGAAAGTAAAAATATGGTAGGATGGTTCTTCCAACAACAATAATGGTTAAAGGAAATGGCTAAGCTCAGTACTGGAAGTGTACATTTCATTGCTCCACAAAGAATGATACACAAATCCTATTTTTAAATAATTATTTTTACTCTTTCAGTATTCGATTTCCTCCATAATGCTTCTCTTTGCTGATGAATATACTAACACAATATTTATGTACTCTGTGTGACTTACCAGCTCCTACTTTTCAGGTTACTGTAGTACTCTTCAAATCAGGTCCAAAGACAAAAACATACAGAACAAGGCAAGCTGTGAGGATTAGAGCTTCTTGAAAAGTAACTTCACAACACATCTAGTGACAGAACAATGCAAATTGATAATTATTGAATTAGTGTTTAGCAGACTTACTTTGGTCTTTTCTTCACTACAGACTGTGAAAACAGGTTTTGAAAACAGCTGGCTAAACAAGGATGAAAGTCATCGAAGGTTTACAAAGTTTGTCTCAAAATATTTACTATCAATTGCTCAAACAGGCATTTGACCCATTCTAAAAAAAGAGTGCTTCAGAGAAGAGCATGTGCCTGGGAAGGAATTGCACCTTCTTGCTTGTAGGCATAGCTTTACAAGCAAAATCCTAGAAGGTGTTGCCCTTGAAAGTGTAAGAGAGCAAGAAGTCCCATGACAGGAGCAGAAAAGGAGACTTAGGATACAGTAGAAATGGAAGAGCAGACATGAGGGCCAGAGGAACAATCAAATACAGTAAGACAGTTCAGTCAACTAAAAAGCAAAGAGTGAGAGAATAACAGACTTAAACATAGGCAGCTGAGCAGAATACAAAACATTTAAGATGATATTTTTCAATACAAAAATCACAGAGTCACCTGAAGTGTGCAGGGGCTCAGTTTAGAAAAAACAGAAACAGTTCTTCATAGACTGCTCGTGCAGTCTCTAGTATTCTCCACCATAAAATGTAGCATGTGGGAAAAGTTCACATGGGTTCACAAAGGGCTTTAAATATCATGATAGAGAAAACTCAGCTGATGGATGTTAACTACAAAAATACCATCTTGCACTCTGGAAGTCCATTGGTCACATGACTAAGTGTCAGGAGCAGTCTTAAAGGGAAGAATTATTACTTAACATATATATATGTACATCTTCTGTACATGTTCACTACTAAGCCTTAGATAGGAGCTAGAGAGGTTTTTGATCTAATCCAGTACATGTGCCCACGTGAAAGCTGGCTCATACAGAAACAATGGAAGGTAGCACTAATATCTGAGGGAAGATCAAGAAAACCTGTTCTACAATCCACTGGAGGCTCCCATTGACTGAATTAAGGCTGCCCTTAGGTAAACAGCCATGTCAGTATCGAATATGCTTTCTACCATCCCAGGAAGTAATGGCTCCAGGGTCTGCAAGAGCTGTCCCAGTGTGCCAACTCCCTCTTGAGCCTGATACTGGGATGGTTTGCTGGGGGTGTGGAGGTTGAGTGGAGCCAAGTCCATGATAGCCCTGAAGTTGTTGAAGAGTAGTGTCTGGCTTCATTCAGCCCCAGAACTGCATAATGACAGGAATGGAACTGAGTTTATGACCCATACTCTAAAATGAGCTCTAAACTTGGAATAGGTAATGCTCACTCTCAAGTCTGGCATGGATATCCTAAAAGTTGCACATAAATTGGTATCTCTGGGCATCTCGTTCAGCAGCGCACAGGACCGTGTTGTGAAGGCTTCTCCTGAGTAAAATACAACTTTTCCTTGCACTGTGTGGGAGCTGAGGAATAGAAAGAGGTGTGCACCTGCTGAAGCCCGGCAATTTCTCCAGTGGTGCAGCCAGAGAGAGAGAGTGCTGGGATGGGATGTATGGGCCAGATCTAGGGGGTACATGGGGAGCTGGTGAGGCTCTCCCCAGCCACCCACTGTTGCTCAGATGGGGAGAGAATGGGAAGAGCAAATCCCAGAATTGTTAGTGTTGGAAGGGACCTCTGGAGGCAGGGCCACCTAGACTAGGTGACACAGGAATGCAACTAGATGGGTTTTGAATGTCTCTGAAGAGGGAGACTCAACAACCTCCCTGGGCAGCCTGTGCCAGTGTTCTGCCACCCTCAGCATAAAGAAATACTTCCTCATGTTGAGGTGGAAAATGTGTTTTCGTTTTTGGCCGCTGCTCCTCGTCCTGTCACTGGGCACCACTGAAACAAGACTAGCACCATCCTCTTGACACCTGCCTTTGAGATATTTATACGCATCGACGAGATCAAATGCTGGTGCCCAGCCTGGTTACATCCTGTCCTGGAGGGTGTCTGGGGATCCTCCTGCCCGAGAGCCTCCGAGCAGCACAGGTCAGAGGGGGCTGTGCTGTATCCTGCCCCGACGAGGGGCTCACCCAGGCTGGCTCCAGGCAGCTGCTGCCTCGCCAGGGGCTCCGAGGGGCTGAGGACAGCCCCCAGCGAGCAGGAGATGGTGATGATAAAACTCCCTTTTGATAACCTTGATAACTCCCAGTCTCCGTTTTAAATCCCGGAGAGTTTCACATCAGCGCAGGCAGGCTGACACAAAGCCTGGACTTTCCCTCGTTGCCCGGCCGAGGGCAGCCGGGTTTGCCCGCAGAGGGAGCCCGCACGGACCTCCCTCAAGCGTGCGGGGCTGGGGCTTTCCCTTGGTTCGGCTTGTTTTGTGGTGCCACCCTGGGCTTTGTCTCCTGTGAAACTGCTGTGAAACAGCCCCGAGTGCAGGTACGGTGCCCCCCGTGACGGCACCGGGCTGCCCGCCCCGTGCCCCGGCGAGGGGAACTTATCTCCGGTTCGTGAACGTGAGGGGTCTCTCCTGGCAGTGCCCCTGAGCCTCAGGGCATCTCTGGTGTGGCGGACCGTCCCGCTCGGTGTGCCCGGCGGACACCCGCGCTGTGCCGCCCTTCTCGGCTCCGCACCTCCCGGCGCTCGGGCCGCTCCGTCCCGCATCCCCTCGCGTCTTTCGCTCGAGGCTCTGTAAGTGAAAAGTGCCATGTCCCTCCCACCCCAGTGCCTGGGAATTGCCGCTGAACAAGCCCGCAGGTTTTCTGGTTTTCCCTTGCTGAGAAAGGACGGCTGATAAAGCTGACGAACGTGGTGCTACACGTGGTTAATGGTTAACCAAAGAGTGCAGGGCGAGCACAGTAGAAGACTGGATAGTCACCGGAAAATCCTTAGACATTTCTTGAGATTAAAATTCCTTAGCCAGTTTTGGTGCCATCTTCCTCACAGTGTGGGAGACTTTAAGAGAACTACAGAAAATACCTGCTTCCAACGCAGCTGGAAAAGGAGTGAAACTCCGAACAGGTAAGGATAAAACCAATCATGTCTGAAAGTGAAGTTGCCTCTGTACTTTCACCAAATAATCTGATTCAACATGTCCACATAATTTGTTAAGTATTAAGCTAGTCAGCATTTAGAAGTGGAGCAAAATATCCTAAATGTAAATCTATTTAAACTGATTTAGGTGCTTAAACTAGTTTTGTTGAAATAGTCAAGAGTTCATGAAGCATTTTGAAATCAAAACTTGGCTACTGACAACATTTTAAAGAGAATATCTTCTTAACTGTTTCTAAAAATTGACTTGAGGGTACTGCTGGTCAAGTGACAAAACCTAGAGGGATGGCAGCACTTGTAAGTGATGGTATAGTGGGCAGTCTTGGAGCTGAATCCCACCTGACAAGGTAATTTTATTAACCTTTTCATATTTAGTCAGAAAAAAGGTTCTTATTTGCTTGAAAATTTAGTTCTCCTAGCCCTGTACCTTTGTTGCATTGCAAAAGTGTCACATTAGGCTTGTCCTCTTGTAGAGATCCTATTTATGGCACAGGGACTGGAATGATCCCCATATATTGATGCTACAATTTTACATGGGGCTAAATGTGGAAGAGCAAGAATTGCTTCAACACTGGTAGGGTTCAGAGAGCAAGAAGATAATGAAATTAGAACTACCATTCATAAATATAAAATTGGAAAAGGAATAAAATTACAATTTTTACCAATTTCCATTTATGTCACAGAAATTTACTGTTATGTCAATAGTAAATAAAAAGGAAATAAAAGATTGTCAAACAAATGTGCAATGAAAAACAAGTTTCCAGTGTAACTGGGATCCATGCTGAAAGGTTTTCTGGGGTGAGTGACACTTGAAGGAAGTGCATTCTGGAATTCTGACATTCAAAGTATGCACCATCCACCAAGTGACTCAAAGTGAAGAAACTGGAATTTCTTGCAATTTTGCAATTTAGGGGATTTACTGAGACCAAGGACATGGACTGTGAGTTTTTGATTATATGCCTATGTCCTTGCTGCACATACAATGAATAAAACTGTTGCTTCACTGGTAAAACAGAGACTGTCATCTTTGTCTTGTACTACGAAGTCAATAGAGTGAAATACTAGGATTCATATAGCTAGAAATCTCATGTGTTTATCTGTTTAGAAGATATTATGGAAGCTCTGATAACAAAGAGGTTGCTGAAACCTCATATTTGGGAGTAAGGAGATGGAACAGGGCAGTTTTCAAAGGTGGCTGCAAGCTGGCACGTTAATGTTGTGAAAGTGCAGAAGACTAGAGATATATTTTGCCTTGCCCCATTGCCAGTGAGCTGGCTTCTGTTGAACACATGGGAGGTGTGCAGAGCCAAGCACGAAGGGGTGGGTAACCATGTTTGAGATGGTGTGTTGTTACACTGTAATGGAAAGGAAATTGCTAAGGGTTGTTTAAAGCTGTCAGAGTTTCTTTGAATGATCAATTGATATGCATCCATGGGAAATTTCTGTGTTGCCTCTGCCATCCCTTTAGTGTCGGTTTCTTAATCTGTTCCTTCTATTATACAATTAAAAGTGAACATTCTTCTGAGGCACTAAAACGGATATATTTTTTCAATCATAGATAATAAATTGTGTAATCAGCAAAATATATGGCCAACAGTATTTCATAATTCCATCACTGGTAAGTAGGGGGAAAAAAAAGAGTCCGAGTTATACAAAATACTCACTTCCAGCATATCCTAATCACAACTCTGTTATTCATCCCAACAAAGTCTGTTGACTGCATGTACATAGTCCTCCAGTGTTCCTCTGATGAGTGTCTGCCCATCTGGCTAATGTTCATGCAGGTTACATGTTTTATCTCCTGGCAAAGATATCTTTCCTGCAGCAAAATTTGAAATGCAGTCACTGTTTTGTTGCACATTTTTCACCTTCTTTTTTGATCCTGTGAAGATTGTATCTCCATCTATTCAAAACCAAATAAACAGGAGAAGAAATATTATGGTAAATAGCCATTACTTGAAAGGTAAATTGGGATTTTTGTATTAGGTTCTTAGAGAACTTGCAAGAACATTGTACACTTAGAACGTTGTTCTTATAGTTTACTATTAAACAATACCATTTTTCGCTGGCCTTGTCTTTGAAAGACACATTTGGTCTGAAAATTCAGGGAAAGTTTGCTAAGCTTTGTCAAGGTGTAATAAAAATTAGTCTTATAATTCCTGGTGTTACATTTTCAGGGGTATTACATGGTTTCTAGAGAGTTAAATGTAGTTTAATGTTGCTATTTTTGTATTATATCAGACGTATTACTTTATTCTTGAATTCATTCTTTACAGTTTCAGAGGCAGGCAAGTTAGAAAGATTCTGTCTCTAAGAAGATGATGACTGATTTGAGGATTAATGGCAGCACATGATATTTTTTTCATTGATTCTCCACCAGTGAAATGTCATGCTGTAAGTCTCAGTGTAGGAACATGGGGTGACTTGAAGGCAAAGATGTAAGACCAATGCTGTGTAACCTATCTATCAGTCTCTGTAGAGGATGTGTGTCCCAGTTGGTTATGTACAGCCTATCTCTACAAGCCAGGATATGAAACATAGAGGTAAGGAAGGTTTGATGTGATTTGAACAAAGATAGTGTGGAAAGTTTTCAGTCACTGAAAAGAAGATAAGGAGTGAGGACATGAGACTCTTTGGATCTTAACACTGGAGAATATTAAAGACGCAGCAACAGCAACTGTGCATTCCAGTAGAAGCTGGAATAATAATAACCCTAAGTCAGTACTGTTATTAGTATTTCAGTTTCAAGCCAGTCATGCCAAACTTCCTTGTGCCTCAGGTTTTTAATTTTTTTTTTTTATTTTTCTTTAAATACCAAGTGCCATCTACTGTCTGATTGCTAGAGTAATGTCAGTGTCTGGTCTTAGCATTCCTGTCATATATTTTGGAGTTCAAGGGACACAGCAGCATGCTGAAATGCATAGAAGGAAGCTACAATAAAGAAGGGAATAATCTCTTCCAGCTTGGTGGACAGGATGTAAACAAAGACAAATTCAGGGGGAAAGAGATCCGAGAAAAAAATTAAAAAGCTCTGTAGTGTAATGTTTAGGAAGGCTATAAATTCAGCATCAGAGTAATGCTACTGTTAAGTTGCTTATAACACTTCCCTGTTTCGCCCTCGTTTGAACTCAGTTGTGCTGTTGACAAACTGTTTCATTTAAATGAAAATAAATTCACAGTTTTAGATTTTCTTTTGTCTGACACATTGCAGTGCAGGTACAGTTAGTGTGACGTAACATAAAAATAAACAAGCATCATTACTGTGACTACTTAGTCATGTGAAAAAGCAAGATGGGGAACGGCAGAGTGCTTTCTGCTTTTCTCTGAGCTCAGAAAATTAGGAAGAATCTACCTAACTGTAGAACCAGGTATATGAATTTCAAAGCAAATGCACATTTTCAGATATATGGGACAGGCTGAAGGCTGCTGAAATGCCAGCATGCTGAGGAGATGGCTGGCAGACACCTTTTCAGCTCAGACAATTCCTTAAAGGAACTGATTTATCAGTGGGGCTGATATTGTCCCTTTCTGTGCTGTTACTTTAAAGGGAGGGGGAGATAAACAATGCAAAGGATTTAGGAGGAGGTGACATTTCTTTAATAGCATCCTATAAATGCATTATCTCAAAGAGACCTTGTTCTATGTATCTCACTCTGATTAGCACATGTCTTTGTGCAGTTTTAAAATGCTTGGACAGTTTTCCCTGAAGAAATACATGTGCCTTCCAGCAGTTTTAAATCACTCTTGATATGTTTGATATCCTTATGCATCTGCAAACCCATCAGAATCTTGCTGAGTTCTTGACTGTAGTTCTTCCTGTGGCAATTATATTTTCTACAGTTTTAACCACACAAGATGTGAAAAAGTGTTTTCTTCTGTCTGTTTTTAATATGGTCTCTTTAATTTCCCTGAGCAGTTCCTCTTGGGCTTTTAAAATTTGAAAATCAGAAAGACGTTCTTTATCTTCTCTCTTTACTCTTTCATTCCCTTATCCTTTCCTTGATTTCCCTCATGTTGTTCTGTTTTCAAAGCTAACCAGGCCCACTCCTTTAAATCTTCCCTAGAGGAGACCATAAGTGCCTTTGAAGAGAAATCTTCTCTTGCACTCCAGGAAGTCAGTGAAGTCTTTTTGGAAGTGAAAATCTGAGAGAATATTGAATATTCCAGAACTGTTCCAACAATAGATTGAAAGTCCCTAGAATATTTTTTTATAATTCACCTACTTGTTCTTACTGGATCCAAACTTCTTGCTATTCTTGATCATACTACTTACTAAACACAGGTTTTCATTCAACAGTGCCACCAAGATTGCTTAGACTAAGTCAATGCGTTTGACCCTTGAGGTTTTTTTTACCCCCTTTGTTTGCTATGTTACTTCAGAATTAATGTTACCAAGCTTCCTGCAACTCTGTGCTGACTATTCAAGATGTGACATTCCTAGCTGTCCTCCCCAGCCCCTATGGCTGCATCTTTAATGGAGAAAAAAAAAAAGAGGGGGAGTGGGATAGGGTGGTGGTAATGATACCTTTCACTACAAGGTTTCATATCTTCCTAACAAATACCAAAGCTTCCAGGTATTGCAGCTTTCATGTATTTTAGGCAGCTAAGGTAGGGCAGTCTAAGAGACCTTCTTGGCAGGAACTGTGATTGAGATGGGACATATCAAAAATGGACCAGGAGGAGTATTCAGTGTAGTGACAAGTCTGAGATGGAAGATGAGGAATAAGCTTGTACTATGACAAGGTAAACTAATGTCTAAGAGAACTTGTGGGAGAGAAAGAGGAATATTGTGTGTATTTCTCTTACAAGGACAGTCTGAGGAAACTGAGCCAGTTCAGTCTCAAGAAGAGATGACTGAGAGGGGACCTCATCACTGTCTACAAGTACCTGGAGGGAGGATGTCAGGAGGATGGAGCCAGGCTATTCCTGATGATGCTGGGCAATAGGACAAGAGGCAACAGGCAGATATGGAAGCACAGGAATTTCCACCTGAATATAAGGAAGAACTTCTTTACCCCACACTGGAACAGATTGCCCAGAGAGATTGTGGAGTCTCCTCCACTGGAGATATTCAAGAACCATCTGGATGCAATCCTGTGCCATGTGCTCTAGGACAACTCTGCTTGAGCAGGGAGGTTGGACCAGATGACCCACTGTGGTCCCTTCCAACCCGACCTGTTCTGCGGTCTGTTGCCCAAGGTTATTCACACGTACTTAAGGTGTTCCATAAGATGATAATGTTTTCTGTCCAAGTATAAAAGACTAGTTAATTTTACAGAATTTACATAGGAAGTAGAAATGGCCAGGGAACAAAAGAATTGATCTTTGGAAAGAAAGAAACGATGGCTGGGGAATATATTTTTGAAATATCTGTCATGAAAAGTAGAAACTGGGAAGGTGTTACAGATTTCTTCACATTAAATACTATATGGCTACTAATTAAAGGTGCCCTAATAGTGATCTTAATCTATGAGGAAAACCCCTTCATATCAGTAATTTTCCAAAATACTGTGTAAATAGAATTTAGTATCACAAAGTACAATCAGAGAAAATACTTGATTGTGAGAGCTTGGAAGCCTCTGTATGACTATACGTAATACTGTCTTAAACAGAAAGCATTTCACACCCCAACTAGGGTGCCAGTACAGGCATCCCTAGGCAGTCACCAGCATAGCAGCAGCGTCCTGCTGGAGTTATGACTGTTTTCACCACTAGCTCTGTGGCCTGAGCCTGCAGAAAAAAACATCAGCCTCTAACTGGAAGCACATGTTACACATCCTCCCATGGTTTTCTTTTTTTTTTTCTTTTTTTTTTAGCATTTTAATCTTTTTTTCTTGTGGCATAATCTTCTGTTTCTTCAGTATTCTTTTTTCCTCCAAGGGAACTTATATTTAATGTTGGCATCTGTCCCTAGAATCTTTTTCTTATCATGTCCTAGAAATTATTTAATTATTTAGTCATACCTTCCCTTTTTGTTGAGGCTAATGACACACAGCCTTGCTAACATGACAGGTGCCTCATGCACTCTCTCTCCTGTTTTCTGTTGCCTTGCACATGCCAGAATTTTTTTCTTGGCACTGCTTACTGAAGTGATGACTTATCTCCTCATTTGCCTGCCTTGCCAGCTTTTAAATGGGCCCATATGGAGACATTATCTTTAGCTACCAGGAGACCAGGTACAAAGGTGTTAATTCCTCAGCAAGTATTGCAGGATCACATTCTGAGGCCTGACGCACCTGCCAGGGTAGGTGCCTTGTTGTTCTAGGCTACTGAAAATAACATTTATTGTAATTAAAAGTTTAAATTAAAAAAGTAAACCCCAGAGCCTTACAAATGTGTTTGGTGCTAATGAAAGATAAGGCACAAAAAAATAGTGTACATTATTATGATTATATATAAGTGTAAAGATTCTCTGTAGCTGCATCAGCAGCTCAGCTAGTTAGAAGGCTGATCTCAAGAATATCAGCCCACAGCACACAACTGTTGTGTGAATTCATGCCCTGGGTTGTTCTTACACCTACCTCTGCCTCCTTCTTTTCAGTGTTATTGATACATATTTTTATTGTATGTCCTAATGAGACTGTTGGTTCCCTTGGTGAACCTTTGGGTGATTTCCATTGTAGCACTATCCAAGAATCTGAGATGCAAACCTGTCTTTTTTGTCCATTTCATCTTTTTTTTTTTTTTCTAAGAGATTTTTTCCTACCATTACAGGAATTTGTTGTCATATTGAATGTTGTTTTATTCAGCCAGTAATTACTTAATTGTGTGCTAGTCCTTAAATGACTTTATGAGGGAGTGGTGAACTACTAATTTGCTATTACTGTGGCTTCCTCCTGTTTCCTTCCAAGGTTAAAAAGGCAAAAAAAGGACAAAAATTGTAATTATTATTTTTTTTTGATACAGCTTTTGCTTTATTTCGGAGGTTCCTTTGGGCCATGTTTTTCTAATGTTTGATGAGTAAATTTCTTGTGCTTTTGAATATGTATTTCTTAAAAATATGTTGTGTCCTTTTGGAGCAACAGTTTTTGACTTAATACCTCTTCATGTGTGGTCATTTTAAAGGCACTTAAATTTGGGCAAAATTTCATAGCCAGCAGAAGGAGTTAGATATTAAAGGTGGTATAGGGAAGCCAATGTTGCCAATCCTACAAAATGAAAAGAAGTTATTACAGATCAGAATGTACTGACTGCTAGCACGTTCTTTCTCAGCTGTTCTTATTTTTTCTGCTGTTGAAAATGGCTGTTAAAACCCCACTTTTTGGTTGCTGTTTTATTTAGAAAACAATCCCTAACTTGAATGTTTCATTGGTTTTGAATCTTAAAATGATCCTGATGTTCTACAGGTTCTTTGGTGGACCTATACGCTTGTTTGTGCTGTTTTACTAGGAAAGGTATATTTGCACATCTTTAATTTGTCTTGCTTGTTCTTAGCATAGAATTCTGACACAAATTCTTTTTAAGAACAAGGTTCTGAAGGCTATTTGTTGGATGCTGCTTTTAGTGTACATAAGCTTGGTACATAAACTACAAAAAAAAAAAAGTAAACAAAGGTGTTTGCTATTCCAGTACTTTGGATGTTATTACTTCATGTTACTACAACATAATTACAATTAAAAGATTACCATATCTTATATAGCTGACCTAGCCACCGACTTTTGATTTGTCAGCTTTCTGCAGTTTCTACTGCTCAGTGCTAGTCCATGTTAGAGGTGAATCCAGGACTTGTTTTCAGGGAAGAATTGTTTTTTGGTTTTGTTTTTTTTTTTTTTTTTTTTCCAAAAAATACAGTTCCTATGGAAAACTTGTTGTTACTTTAACAACAGAAGCCTCTGATAAGGTGTGGAAATATTTTGAAATTACTAAGATGATGCATCAAAATTTGTTGTATTAAAAGTAGCATTAAACATTCTTTTGCTCAAGAAAAGTACCTGTAAAAGGAAACTGGAAGTAAAGCAGAACAAATCCAGATGTAGAAACACATTCATTTGTTTGAAAAACACTGGGAAGGTTAGCTTTTCAACCAAATAGGAAATGTTATGAATATAAATGGTATATTCAATAGATATTTAACAGGACAAACATAGAGAGAAATATTAAATGGGTAGTGCTAGATGTTGGAGTGTAACTGAGTTGTGAGTGGAGGAGATTGTGTCCTCTGCCATACTCTGTACACCATTCCCTGCTTCACTGCACGGTACCTCTACACTCCCAGTTCGATCCCAATTACAGTATTCAGCCCATGTTTCCCAGGTTAAAAAAAATGTTAAATTTAGATGCCTAAGGAGAATGTGAATTCACTTTAAGAAAACCCATAGCTTCACTTATCTCTATTTCAAATTCAACAGGCAGATCCATAGCAAATGTTTGGAGTCTTAACACAGGTTCTGGATCTCTTATTCCCCATGTACTAGTTGAAGATGCTTCTGGTACCTTGTCTTCCCAGTCTTACAGCTTCTCTTCATGGGCAGCAGCATTGGCAGCCAGCAGAGATGTAAGCTGCATAACTGAAGGGAAGTGAATTGTCTTGAGGATCCATAAATACTATCAGGCTTTTTGTGACAGCCTGCTATTCTAGGATTGGTAGAAACCAACATTTGTTTGCAAGTGTCCACTGAATGTGAAATGCTATTTCTCATGTTTTTGGTGGTTTTTTTCAGTGAATAGGAAGTAAGGAGATCATGTAATCCCTCCCTTGTTTAGCATCACATTGAGGTATTTCCTTTATCTTAGCAATATTGCAGGCTTGGAATGTGTTTGATATGCATTGTACTCACAGTTGAAGAATCTTGAATTAAGCCTTATTTTTTTATATAGTAAATTAATTACTTCAGCTATTCTTCTTGAAGATTACAGTCCCAAAAAATGTAGACCACTGACCTGGATTGTGAGTTTATTATTGTATAAGAGAAAGTAAATAAATCATAATTTTGATTAAATATTAATGTGATTTTACATGCTGAACATAATATTAAGGATGAAAATTAGCAACCAATGTAAAATATTAACTACTTTAAAATCACTCATTAATCAGGGAATGTAGATACAGAACAGTTTTCTTAATGTTTGCTTCAGCAGGTAACAGGAATAGGTGTAGACTGGTGCGTTGAAAGAGAGGAATTGAAAATATCCCCTAAAATTCAGCTGAAGCTATAGGCAGGTAAGGTATCTTTCTTCATTATATGTTACAATGTATGTAACATAAAATGTGCTAGGGATTCTCCTCTAACTGTATTTCCCCTCCATTATGTATTCCCTGAGCACTGAAGAAGAGTGGAAAATAACATTTCTTATCCACTTTCTGTTGAAAAAAGTAGAGGTGGTAGAGAGGGAAGAGATGTCTCTTAAGACTACACAGATCAGGATTCCTCTTAAAGGAAATAGGGTGGGGAGTTTTTAAGAATTGTCAGGAAGGAAAAAAACAGAAATCTCAAAATTTCCAAAATGTTCCTACATTGTCTTTCAGAGAACAACACAGAATGTCAGAATGCTGTAAAGGCGGGTTGCTTCTGGACTGGCAGCATCCAACTTGAGAACAGAGAGGTTCAAAATCTGTGGCTCTGACCAGAGACACTTGCTAGGGTTCTGCCAGAGGGAGGTGCTGCCACTTTAAACCTGGCCTAGATTTAGGCTGTTTGGATTCCAAATCCAGCTGGAGCTAAGTGTGGTAGCACAGAAAAATAAACTGGAACAACCCTTTCTAACAAAATATTTTATGGAAAATTCCAGAATTGCACAACATATGGCAAAGACCTGCATCTGTACTTGAAAGCAAGAACTTGAACTGAGCTCTCTGAGCACAAATGTAATGAATATATGGGACTGTCCTTCTTATTTAACTGCTTGT
Organism: Formicarius rufipectus; assembly: GCA_013399695.1. NCBI lineage: Eukaryota > Metazoa > Chordata > Aves > Passeriformes > Formicariidae > Formicarius > Formicarius rufipectus. The sequence continues at coordinate 247,221 of VXAU01004261.1, read as the reverse complement.
CTCTGCAAGTCACATGTAAATCCTGCCTAAATGAGAGCCTGCCTCCCCTAATGGTAATGTGGAAGCTGTGATTATCTGAGGTGTGGAAGTGAACAAGATCATAAGTAGAACAGATGGCAGGCAGTTCAGAGCTGGGATATGGCTGGCTGCACTGTGGTGAAGCTACCTGCAGCAGCTTGAGCTGTTATCTTTCCTGGCTGACTGTTTTCCCTCCTAGCTGGAAATGATTGCCTTTCTTGTGGAGTTGGCAGGAGGGAGCATGTGAACACTTGGTGGCTCTGTCACCTAATGTCACAGGGACAGCCAGGTTCTTTTGGTGTTCTTTGGTAGAATGAGAATTGGCCCCAGGGTTTTACGTACAATTAGACTTTTTTATTGCATAAGATACTTATTTTTCAGCATAATTTATTGTTATCTACAATTTTTAACATTTAGTGTCACTTATTGATACACAAAGTTTTTATGAATTATTGTACTTTCCATTAAGCAAAATTTCTAGTAATGACTGTAGCTTTCTTACTGTCTAGAGTCTTTAATTACTTACACTTTTAATCATCTGGACTCTGCAGATCATGTCGAACTCTTAGTCATCAGTGCATGGTACAATAATCATAATCTGGACTCAGACTTTACCCAAAAGAACATGAGTGTCTCAGTCTTCAGAAGAAGAAAACAGTGGTGGCTGTATCCCAGGCCACTGGGGGATCACGGGTTTTGCTGTCCAGCATCAGGACTTGCAGCTGCTGGATTTTATGGGCAACATGCCGCACTTCTGTTTTCCATAACATGCAACATGTCATGCTGGCAGTGGTACTTGGTGTGCAGATAGTTTTTTCACGATGCTGCCAGGGAATCTGACTGTTCTGTAATGGGGGTCATCACATCTTGATGACAACTACTGTGTTGAAAAGGGGAAAATAGAAGGGTGATACATGATCAGCACACCTGCATTTTATGGCTGTTTGTCTTAGGAAATGGCATTGGTGATGCTAACCATATTACCTGGAGTCAGGAGCAGGGCATATACTGGTCACAGGGCTCCAATGGAAAGCAATCATGTTAGTGTAAATATGTCTTCCCACACAAAGAGTTGGGGTGTGCACATATATCACTGCCACCTCTGAGGTGAAGACAGTAATCCACAGCAGAAAGCAGCAAATGTTATCTTACCCATTGGTTCAGATGTGAATGTGTGTCCATGACCAGGGCGATCTGTGCATGTGGAAGGTGCAGTTTCCACTCATTTCTTTGGAGCTCTAGGTTTGTGATATGTGTGAAGTAGTTTCTCTTCCTTGAGAAAGTTCATGTATTCAGCAAGTTTTATGTTATATGAATCATAAAGTCTTCAGAAGATTTGCACTGGTCTTCTAGAAAGGTGTATGTGTTAGCACAGACTGAAGGGGAGCCAAAGGCACCTTGGCAGCAAATCTGACTGGGAGGAAGGGCAAGAAACACCTGTATGATCCCTTGCCATAGTATTTGCTCTAATCTGAGCTAATTGGCCACCAACATGCTGTCTATGAAGAGACTGTAGTGTTTTCCCCATCCTATAAAGAACGACTTAAGGCTTATACTGGTGGCAAATGCTTTTCCAAGCTTACTGCAAGTAAGGCATGGTAGTGCATCGCCCTTGAGATGAGGCATTAATCATAATCTGACAAAATGTCTTCTCAACTAAACATTATGTGTCCTTTGGTATCTTTGCCAACAGTGATCCAGATAAATCACATATACATAAGAACAAGTGCTGCATTATGTTCCCCCTGTATCTCAAGTCATATTTGTTCTTCATGCCTCACCTGGGTCTGTCTTTTCATCCATGCAATGAACTATTCCATTCAAAAACGAACTGATAACACATTTAAGCCCTGATAGCAGTTCTTCTATCAGCCACAGCTTCTGTGAGGCTCACAGTAGTCAATGCTTGAGAAAATTCTCTCTGCAAGCAATGCATGGCTGGATGAGTGCCCTGGCAAGTGCCTCCGCCCCTAGGTAAGCACATCTCAGCTCACAGCAGAAGCTATTCCTATCTCTTTATTGGAAGAGTCTGCCTACTGTGATTGCAGCCTGCTCTCACTGTCTCTGTGACTCTTCACAGCCTGTCAGTTTTTCTGTTGACACTTTTGCAGTTCATCACAACCTGTCTCATTCTGTAGGCTTGCTTCCATGAGAGTAATGTGTTCAGGCTGCCTATAACCAGCAAGTGGTACATTAACTCCTCTGAAGCTGTGTGTTTGAGTCTGTGTCCATGTTCACTTCGTTAGCAGTTCCCTTTTATCCTTCCTTGGTTTATCTTCACGTATTCACACAGACAGCAATAGGAACTGAATAGGGAAAACAAGTCACACATAAAATATTCATGAAAGAGAGGATAGTTACTTTCGCAGTTTGTCAGCACTGTCTGAGATTCATCTCCTGGCTAATCTGTTGCAAAGTCTACTTATGTTCTGCAGGAGACTTAGGTCTTACCTTGCAAGCAATCCATGGATTTGTGTCTGAAGGCTTTATTTAATTCTTACTTTCTTTCAAAGAAAATGCACCTTTTCCTTTATCTAGAAAATTGTTAGTTGCACATTTTGGTTAAAATGTGTTCTTAAAATTTTGTTCTGTCTTGTCTCATCTTTATGGCTTTTGCAGATTTGGAACTTGTTTATGGAACATATGAGGACCTCTTATTCCAGTACATCTGTGTGATTCAGATTTTTTTTCTTTCATTTACCTTGTGTAGATAACATTTTTTTTCCACTATTGGTATTTTTACATTCATGGAAGAATGTAAAATTAGGGGGGAAAAGATAGACAAAGATAGGGCTCTAGTATTGTTTTCTTTTTGAAGGAGCAACAGCAAGGGAAACAGGAAAAAAGACCTGCAGTCTCCCAATAGCATCCTCACATTACAAACACAATTAAATAATAAGCAAAAAACCCAGTGTTTTTAGTTATGCTTAAGCAACAGTGACTGGTCCTTTCACACCTGATGTGGAAAACAGGCACAAACATTGTGCTAGTATGATTCCTAATGAATTGTTTCAAATTATTTTCTCAATGTCTAAAGCATTGATGACATCTGACTCAAAACCTTTCATATTCTAGCTCAGAACAGGTTTGTTCAAATAATGTTAGGCTCAGTGAAATACAGTACAAACACACTTTGATCATATTTAGCAACTAGAGCCACACCAGGGTGCCAGCATGAGATGAGTGTCAAGCTATTCAGGTGAGGGAAAAATTAAGTTGGGAGTAAATCATAACTGGACTGAAGTCCTTGGAAAACTGCCCTTTCATTTTAATCTGTTTTGTATAATAGTGAAGAGGTGAAAACTGTTAGAAAGTGGGTACAAACTCTTTTTTGATTCATGTCTTTGCACATGGACTGGGAATGGGACTGCAAAGTCACTGATAACACATTGTCTGCATAATTTTCTGATGCTGTGCTGGGGCCTCCTGTTCAAACACGTTATCTCTCTCACCTTGTTTGCAAACCAAAGAGTTCAGCAATGGCAATAAATTGGTACCATTACTGCTTGGGCACAGCATTGTTATATATCATCATCAGGGTGACATACCTCCATGTGCAAAAACATATTGAAGCTTGTCTTCTGCTAGGTGTGAATAATACAACCTGTTGGTTGCTTACAAACAAGCCCTGGCCTTTAAACCTTTTGGGCTAATCTGTTACTTCTCACACACTTGTATCTTGAATTTTGAAACAGGTTGGCAGTAAAGGGAAGATTTCTCTTCATTGTATTTCGGCAGCAGAAGTTATTCTCTGTGAAAGAGCCAGCAGACTGAAGGGTCTGGAACAAACTCATGGGGCCACATTAAGTCTGACTTAGCACCTGTGACACAAAACTCAGTGATCTTGCTTTTGTCCATCACAGAAAGTTTCTGTTAAGCGAAAGTTTGTGTATTGCCAACAGTTGATGAGAATTAGGAAAGTAGTGGAAGCCAGAAGAATTATTAGAATTGTAGAGAGATGTGGAACATGCTTTTTAGAAGGGCATTTTATTCCCTTTTTTCAGCTTGCCTGTTGTACCTCTCACACTTTATTTCATTTCTCTTTCTGAGGAGTTAAAAATAAATAGGAAATATGATTATTCTATGCTCACAGCAAGCTTTACAGGTACAGCAGGGAAATAAAAACACATGAGACAACTTTGAGGTGGTATTGTCAACACTGATGAAACCAGCATTTCAGTAGTCCAGTCTTGAAAATTTTAATTTCCATTTTTTTATTTCTTTTGAAAGTTATTTACCTTTTGCAACCCATTTGGGTGAAACACTGAAGTGAGAGTTCAGTAATCTTTAAGATAGCTTTAGAGATATCTTCACTTTCTGCATCTCTTATACCTGTACAACAAATTTCGAATTTTCAGCCTTTTCAGTCAAATTCAGGGTGAAAGAAAAAATAGAAGTCTCCAGTAACCCTGCACACTCAAGAGCTGATCTGTGGTGGAAAAAAACTGAGAGCCAACAGCAACGGACTGTGGGATTTCTTGATGCTTTTCAAGGTCATAGATTAATTGTTACAGCAGCCAACCTGGGCACTGAAAAGTCAGATCACAGAATAATATCTAGCACAAGTGCAATGAAACCAGCCGGCAGAACTGTGGCGTTTCGGTCCTGTTTTATCCTTCTAGAATTGTAGAGGAGTTGTAATTGGTCTTATGACATTAGAAGAGCAAACACAGCCACGACAGTTTTAAAATACATGACAGCCAGAACTTCTTTCTTCTTCACGAAAAGGTTGCAGTGTGCTGGAGACTGGTCTAGGAGCAATGACCACAGTGACCACAGCCCAAATCTGCAGCACTACCTTTAAGCTGTTCAGGACTAGGAAATGTTGATAGAAATCTTTTTTTATTATTATTATTTTAAATTAATTTGAAATGCATAAAAATGACAGAAAGTTACCTGGATTAATCTGGGAAAGAGAACTTCACATAAAACTTTTAGAATAGGAACACAAATCTTGAACACTTAGTATTGCTTTTAAGTATACATACATCTGATGAAAGAGAGAAATTGGAAAAAGTTGGTTAAAGCATATCCGGGAATGTTAATCCCACATCTATACCTATTCAGAACGTGCAGCTCCTTGAGTGGTATTTCAACCATATCTGTGTTTCTTTCCTGGAAATAATGTTTCACAGAAGTGGAGCAAAGCCCTTGCTTTGACAGCGGCAGCCTCGGCAGTCCCGGAGAGTGTAACCCAGAACGGGAGCATGTGATCAGAGCCTCTCGGCTAATGAACTCAGACTTGTTAATGCCTGGAAGAAAGCACACGCCACTTCACAGTTAATGCAGGCAGTGGCCGCTTCTCGGTCAGATCCATCTGTCTTTCGGATAGCTTTTTTTGTTAAATATGTTTTGGAGGAGGTGTGGGAGGAGGGAGAGATGCTGCTGCTGCTGCTGCATGTTCAATGCAAAGCCCTTGGCTGTGATAGGCTGGAGGGACGTGGATACTCTGCCTATATATGCAAGCAACTGCATCCTCTCTGCTTTATAGCTGTCACAGAGGAGCAAAGAAAGACAGTGAGAAAGGCAGAGGAGAAGGAAAAACCTTACTTAACTGGCTGTAAGTAACATCCTTTGTCCTTGAGGCTTTGTGGTTATTAAATTCAAGTAGGTACATTTGGATTAATGCAACAATTGGTTACTGAGTGGGAGCTCGGCTAATAAACAGCCAGCTTGTGTTATTTTAGGGATAACAACAAGAAAAAAATAAAAGCATTTATTTTTCATTTAAGTTTGCACAATGTATTGTCTGTCATTTTAATTTTGCTTGTTTTTACATCTGCTATGTGTCAGCTATTACTGTATATATACATTTATGCAGAATCCCATGTATCCAAAAAGTTTGTATCTTGGTTTTCCAAATAGAGCAGTGCTTCAATAACCAAGTAGACCTTAAGAAATTCTCTGCCAAATATTTTGAATAATAGAATTTCAAGATAATTTAATGCATAACTTTTTAGGGTGAGATTTTGCTCAGAAATAACCCTTTCCCATCACTATAGTAAGACCTCAGACGGGAAAATTATGAAGTTGCAAACTCAATGCCAGTGCCAGCAAAGAATACAGCTAGCAACTTCTAACTGGACAATGTAATTTTTTAAATAAAACATAAGGACTGTAACATATTTTCCTAATTCTTGACTTGTGCAAACATAAAAGTAGAGAGTAGATACGCTTGTTTTTTACTCATGCTAAAATAAAATTCATCCTACGATTCTTTTCTAGGCAATATCCTATTGCCAACAGTGGAAGTTTAGCTTAACAGTAGCAACAGCTGCAAAAGCCTTTGCTTGGGTTCAGTGGCAGGAAGTTCTCGTGGCTTCAGTGGTGTCACTGTAGCACCACGAGCCTTTAAAACTACATTTTGTTCTGCAACAATGGGTTGGAAGAATAGAAAATGCACTTGTCTAATTTGTTTGAAAGATAAACAGTTATTACTTTTTGTGAACAAATACAGCTATTGGTTGTAGTTGCTATTAATGGGTCTACGTGTTCTTCCTCTCTGCATTTAATAATAGGAGCTGCTAGAAGTTTTATCATGTTTGCTGTTGTTTTTATTACTTTGATGAACTGGAGAACAGACACACATAAAATTCTAATGTACTAAATCTCTCCTCATTTGTTCTCTTTTTCCTTCTTCTTTAACTTTTTAATCTATTTTTTTTTCTTTTTTTGTTTTCCTCCCTTAGAACAAATTTCCCAGTAGCATTTAGATATCTTTTACATTTATGTTTAGTAAACACAAAAACGCCCAAAGAGATTCTAAAATTATAGTCAATGCTTCTTAACAGAAATAATGAAAAAGCTGAATTTATAAACATAGTATTGTTACTATAAATGTATTTAATAATTAATTGTGCATAAACTGCTCATTTGTATGGTTCAGTTTCAAATAAAGTAGAAAACTGTTTGCAAAAGAACATATGTAGGCTCAAGACCAAAACAAATTTTCAGTAACTTTGCTATAAAAAAGTGTGGCCATATTCTAATTTCAGTTCTCTGAGGTAGAAGTAGTTGAAAAAAAGCAACAAAGGATAGGCCAGCTTTAGATTTTGTAGTGTACTTGTTCTCTGACAAATTACAGGAAAATAAAGACCAAAGAGTTTATATATGAATTAATAATAATAAAAAGATACATTGATACTGTTTAAGGTTTGATATGATTATTCTTGTTTTTACCTGCAGTTTAGAGCAGAACTCAGTCTTCTCCAGTAAAGTAGGATTTTATCTGAAGTATGCAGTGGTGACAATAGTCATTGATTCTTGCTGGGAACCAAAATACTTAGGCATAATATCTGCTTGGTAAAACTGTATTTTATCAATCAGAGTGAAGCTGTCAATGACTTTGCATACTGACTACCACAACGTGGTAGAGGCTGGTAGGGTAGGCAGGGTATGTCCTGAGAAAGCTGTGCTCTCCTCACTTGGGGTTCAGCTGGCAGATACTGAATATGCTGAAATTCATCCCAGGAGGTGTGTGATCTCAGAAAGCATGTAGCCTTCCTCACTCCTTTGGAGCCTTTGAGAAGATGGACCCCTATTAAATAGAAAGGCTTAGTTTCTCTCAAATTTTGTTTTAGTTTTGGAAACTTGGCCCGCATTATTTTGCAGTTTAAGTTTCTTCGACTTGAGTGGATATTTTGAGTGCACATAGACTGTAACACCCATCTCTTCAGAAAATACAGATTCTTTCAAACAGTGTTTTCATTTTAAACCCTAAGGGCTGAGTTGTCTGAGGTATTTTGCTTCTTAGAAAATCACATTCTATATTTTTAAAATATACTGGCGTGGAGGAAAGGTCTGTAAGCACTGTGTTTTTACATAGATGAAGGAGGTAGAAATATTCAGTAGTGGTAGAGAGGTGAAATAATTTGCATTTTTAAAGTATTAACTGGTAAGCATTACAACTTTCTGCTGGATGTGGCTTCCATAGCAAGTAGTACTTTCAAGCAGATGAAGTGAGACCTATAGCAAACAGTTCAGGAAGAGAATAAAAATAGGGATTGAGAGTGGGTCTTATCACTCACAGAGTGGAGGTGAAAACATTGACCACTGTGTTCCTGCAAGCAGTATGCCTTCACAGTTTCCCCATGAGATATGTGTATTACAGTAGGTACGGAATTTTCAGGCAAGAACTTTCAAGAAAGAAGATGCATGGATACAAAAAAATAGGTTTTTAATTTCTTAGTTTTGTCTTTGGGGGAAGGAAGAATGGAATGCTCTGCTTTAATTGAAGTGGATTGATGTATTTCACTGGATCAAACTGAATTCTAAGTATTATATATTACGTAAATACTAGTTTATAACAATTTATAGCACTGCAACCACTGTAGCATATTTGAGATGGAAGGCTCCCATTCTTTAAGCTTCCTGGTTCAGTTACATCTTCCATGCAAAACTGTGGGTTTCCCCTGTAATTTAATTTTTTATCCCAAATCTTAAGAGTGCCATTGCAACAGTGATTTTTGACAGAAGCAACGAAGCCAAAACAATGCTAGAACCTCCAGTTCCTGGGAAGAAGGTTAGTTAACAAATAACAAGCAAGATCTCAGTGATTGTCTAAAATGTGTGTTCTGTCAAATTGGGTTAACAAATTTCAGTTCCATGGTGATAGGATGAAACCACAGAATGTGTATCTGATGTTTAGATATAAATTTTATTTGCTTATCCTTATATCCAAGAAGAATTTTGTCCAAGCTTCTAATAATAACAATGACAATAAATTATATCAGCACACTATATCGGCAACAAGATGATGTAAATATTAGTTGTATATAGAAATCAATTTCAGATTAAAAAAAATATAAGTGGAAGAAAAATAGTCACAAACTACATAATATGCCATCTCTGTTGTGGTAATATAATAAAGTAAATTAATTTTTGTCTGTGTGTTTGTGAGCTGTTTTGAGCTTACACACAATGCAGTTTAATTTATGCCACTTGATTTATGTTTTGGGAAAAGACTAAGCAATCCACAGAAGTTTCTATGTTAAATGATGCCCTATATTTGATTACTACGAAGTACTATTAGGGAGTAGTATAGTGATACTCTTACATACTCTTACCTGTCTTGACATTGTACTTGTGGTTCATTGGATCTACAGATATGAAACAAGACACTCATCTGAAATGATCCACATGTAAAAATCTGTAGGAATGACACAGTGGTGAGCAACAGATGTGCTGGAAACACCAATCCTCAAGTTTTGAGTCAGTTCAGTGTCAGGCATCTCTCACTAATTTGTCAGTTGTGTGTTAAATTCTTGTTTTCTCAGCTTTCATCTCTGAAACCAGAGGGGGAAGAAAAGAAAAAAACAAGTCATAACCTTGTGCAAGTTCTTTAGAACATGCTATAGCAATGAACCCATGAATGAAGCAGTGTAAAAGAAATAATAATAGCAGAAGTTAAGGGATACATAAGTTAGAGACACACTGAAAAAGAAGTGCAATAGTACAATATTTAGATTTCTTATGGCAAAAATACCTAAACCAAAGAACTGAGCCTCGTGGTGTAATTAGGCTGCTGCCATAGAGTTATACATGGATAGCTGCAGTTCATGCTGACTTATTTAGAAAATGTATTAAAATTTTGAACTGTGAACAAAGATGTGTTAAATGAAAATGCACTTAAGATTTGGGGAGTATTGAAGAAATAGAATCATTCTGATTTTAGCGGAGTTGAAACAAAACTGGTCCCTTCCAAAAGGGAGATAACACACAAAGCTGCCCACTGGAATCCTCTGAGGACCGTAATGATTACTGGTAATGTTTTTCTAGCAACTTAGTAGAATGATCTGAGAAAGGTCCTAATACCTCTCTCAGAGAGGCATAGACACAGCCAAATAAACATGTACATGATGGTTAAAGAGTATAATGTAACTCTAGTAAAATAGCAACAAGAACTGCTATATTCTGGCGAGTCCAGCAGTCCCCTCTGTGCAGATCCTTGCTTTCCCAAGTGATTCATGACCTACAGCAGCACCTGGCCTTCTTAAATAGCTGCAGCAGCTGCTCCACACAAATCCCAGATCCTCTCTTTGTAGCAGCCAAGATGTCTCTAGGACAGTGTGTTATCAATGATGTCTTTCTTTTGTGATGTTACAGTACTAATTCAAATATAATAAAGCTGAGAAGGGTCTCCTCATTGTGCTTACTATAATTATTTCCTTACAAAGTGAAGAACTGAATGTTTGTGAACTAAGCATAGTAATTCTCAACACCATCAGTGAGTGTCCTTGTTTCACTTGCCAGTTTTCTTACTAGTTCTCAAGGAACAGCATCGCTCAATCTGAGTGTATAGAGATTCTGGACACTTTTTAGGCACTGTGGTCTCAACCTTCACTGAGTACTCAATGCATAGCCACACAGAGTGAAAAGTTTGGATGGGCCAGGGTGGCAGGAGCAGGCAGCTTAATATTATGAATTTAATTTTGCAAAGCACATTGCAGGTGAACTCCAACTCATCTCAGCTGAGCCGTTTATCACCTTGGGTGTGCTCACACAGTCTCTGCCTATCTTAAGGCAGATATGAAGCTCCAGCCCAACATCTTGGAAATATTGACAGCCTCAGAGAGAGCTTCCTCACATCCTCCTGCAAAATGCAGTACAGATCTACTCAAAGTGAATTCTAGATGAAACCTCCTTAAGAGATAAGGTTTAGTGGGTGACACAGTGTGTGCATTCACACTGAAAGAGTAAAGAAGCAGAATCTTGAGGCAAGACAGGAGTCAAGAAGCAGATAAAATGACAGGGTGACACAGTGGTTCACTGTGATAACAGTGATTATTATTATAACTTGTTATTACAGATTATAATAGAGACACACTGCATGCTGTTTTCTTAGACCTCTTCTTTATAAGGCAGGAGGAAGTAGATTATGTGCCACTTAACAGTGCCACATCCTTCTATCAACCAGAAGTCATAGGGATTAAGTCTGCAATTTCTGAGACTTCACCAATGTGCTTCCACTGTTCTGTGCTAAAGATACTGTTTGTCTGTATTAAGCTAATCTACATCATGACCCTATGAGTCATCCTATAAATCATATGAATAACATGTTGAAGACTGATAAAGTTTTCTTTCAAAAATAACTTTTTTTTTTCCTATTTTTTTAAGTGTTTTTCTGATATTAAGCCCTAAACTCTGATACCCATGGATGCTGCAGAATTCCGCAAGAGGGGTAAAGAGATGGTGGACTATGTTGCAGATTACCTGGAGAATATAGATAAAAGACAGGTTTTTCCAGACGTGGAACCAGGATACCTAAGGCCCCTCGTCGCAGACTGTGCACCCCAGAATCCGGAGGACTTTGAGGATATCTTCAAAGACATCGAGAAGATCATTATGCCAGGGGTAAGAATAATGGATCTGTAGTGTAATGTTCAACTTACATTTAGGTTTTCAAGGACTTTAAAGAAAGTGTGGGCTGAAGGCTATGCAGCTAGACCATACCCACATAAGTACCCACACTCACTAACTTCTAGAAGGCAGGAGTTTGCTGTACATGTTAAATATTATCTAACTAGTTACACAACTAATTTTCCTATTCTTCTTATAAATAATCAAACAATTCTTTTGCTTTAAGCAAGGCTTACTTTCGGAAATAATTCCCTTTCCTCCCTTGAATGGGTTAAGGTAAATCTTCATAACTTTCAATTTCATGTGGTATTTTTTTCCTGCTGTCATAGCACGGTAAATATTTTACCAAATGGTATTTTTATTAATCTGCTGTGACTAAAGTGTTCCTTCAAGCTGATCTTTAAATGTTAAAATTGTCTTAGGAGACTTCTTTTTATTACAGTGTTGACTAGAAAGGATTCTCCCCAATACTTGTTCTGTTGATTTGTGCTCTTTGTGCTCTAAATGTCAGCTTCTTCTAGTACCTTTTAAGGCAGATGACCACTACCTAAATATTAGTCCTTGGATATTGTTACTGGACAACAATGCAGAACAAAGCATTTGGCATTTGTCCAGGTCTGAATCTTTCTTGGTTTTCTACTCATGGTATACCTATTTTATTTTAAATACATACTTGTCTCCTAAGAGCGCTAAGTACCTTGAAGAGGACTGAATTATAAACAAATGTTAATGAGGAATCTCTCCTTTGGACCTCTGCAATAACCATCTGGAGTTGCTCCTGTAGCTAGGTGATATGATTGTGATGTGAGAGTACATCACAATCTGCAAATGTGTTTAGTCAGTGTACTATAACAACAATTCCTTTTCACTGACCGGTGTAAAGATTTGATATTCAAGATGACTTTATCTTGTGTCCCTTGGAGCCATCCCTGCTGTCCTTTAACAGGCAAAGGCTCCACTGAAATCAATTGAAATCTCTCCACCTTTTTCAAAGATTTGTGGATGAAGCCTTCAATCCAACAGAATTAAATTAGTGCAGATTAGATAAAAGAATTGTGTCCAACACATACAAATACTTTAATTGCTGCTCATAGATATGATTGCCCTTTCTTTTTCATTGGAGGAAAATAATAATAATGTCTGTAAAGTAGAACAGAAAACACTTTGCTTTGAATACTTAACAACATTCAACAAAATAATATCAGATTGAAAAAAAAAAGAGATGAATCATTCGAGAAAAGAAAGTGAGACATTTAATTCCAATTATGTCAATAACATGTCATGTTCCCTCTTAACTAAATTGATCTTTCTTGATATTTACATGCCCTATAAACAAATACACTCTTACAAAAATCTGAAGAAGAAATTTTCTAACCAAAATCTTTCCACTGCTGTGAAATTTTAGTGACACAATGAGCACAAGTACAAAAATCCCAGTTCTTACAAGTACTCTGATTCTGCCGGTGTTGTTTATACTAAATTTTGAAGACTCACATGAGTGCAGAATCACAAGGTTATAGTGTCATAGAGACATGTATGATCTGTAGATCATTTAGTCCACTCCCACTGCTCAAAGCTGAGTCAGTTAGAGCAAGTTGTTTGGGACTATGTCCAACTGGTCATTGAATATCTCCAAGTATGAACTCTTCACAATCTCTCTGTTGTCCTGTTCCAAAGTTGGACCAGTCTCACAGAAAAAAGCTTTTCCTTATGTTTAAGTGGAATTTTCTGTATTTCCATATGTTCAGATTTCTTGTTGTTTTGTCACTGGATACTGCTGAGAAGAATCTGGCTTCACCTTCTTTGCACCATCCCATGAGGTGTGTAAAGAAGGTTAACACATGAGCAAGATACCCCCTGAGCTTCCTGCAAGCTGAACAATGGCAGCTCTTTCAGCCTGTCATCATATGATAGATGATGCAATTCATCATCTCCATGGCATTTCACTGGAGTCACTCCAGTATGACCATGTCTCTCTTGTACTGGAGAACCCAGAACTGGACACAGCATTCCAGGTGTGGCCTCACCAGCGCTGCGTAGAAAAGATGGATCATCTCTTTTAACCTACTGGCAACAGTTTTCCTAATGTGACCTTACAATGCTGTTGGTGTTTTCTGCAAGGTCACATTGCTGGCTTACGTTCATTTGTCCACCAGGATCCGCAGGTCCACTTCTTCAGAGCTGCTTGCCAGCCAGTTGATCCCTGGCATATACTGCTGCAGGAGGTTATTCCTCCCCAGGTATGAGGTTTTGCATTTCTCTGTTGAACTTCATGGGACTCCTGTTGGCCTGTTTCTGCAGCCTGTTAAGGTCCCTTTGAATTGCAGCATGACCATAGAGTGTAGCAAACACTCCTCTCAGTTTTATGCCATCTGCAGCACTGCTCGGGGTGCACTCTATCCTATCACCCAAGTCTTTAATGGAGATGTTAAACAGTACTGGTCTTTCCCCTTCATTAATCTCTGCTGCCTAGCCCAAATAACCTTCTTGTCCCATGTTTGCAAATAGCTCAAAGGTTCCATCCTCTTCCCTGGGATTGAGGTGAGGGCTGTATTTTCAAAGATCCTCCTTCTAGCCCTTCTTGAAGATAGGAGTGATACTTGCTTTTTTTCCCCAGTCCTCTGGAATGTTCCACAGTTAGTATAACCTTTCGAAGATACTGGAGAGAGGTCTCAGTGGCATCCTTTAGCTCCCACAGCACTTGTGAGTGCATCCCATTAGGCTCCATGGACTCTTGCATGCGCAGTTTATTTATGTGTGTACTAACCTGATCCTCCTCCAGGTGAAGTCTTCCTTGCTCAAGGCTTTTCCCGTGCATGTCAGGAGCCCAGGATTCCTCAAAGCAAATTTACCACTAAAGACTGAGGTGAAAAAAGCATTGAGTGCCTCAGGCTTTTTCCCACCCTTTGTCACTAAGTCCCCAACCCCATTTGACTGATTTTTCCTATTTTCCTTTTAGTGCTGATGAACCTGCAGAAGGCTCTCTTGTTGCCCCTCACATCCCTCACCAGACTCAACTCTAGATGGCTTTGGCTTTCCTAAGTCTGTTCCTATATATATATAGTCAGTGTCTCCTGGATCACCTAACCCTCCTTGCTTTTCTCATATTTCCATTTAAGCATTATCAGGAGCTAGTTGTTCATCTGTGAAGGCCTCTTGCCACTCTTAGTTGACTTCCTGAGTGTGGGGTGGATGATTTTTAATCTCAGCCAAGGTGAACCTTGATAATCAAACAGATCTCCTGGACCAGTCTTCTGCCTGTGTCTATCTTACATGCCTTTCTTCGAAGCAGGTTCCATAAAAGGCCAAAGTCTGCTCTCTTGAAGCCCAGGATCATGATCTGCTTTGTACACTTCTTCCTGCTCTCATGATCCTGAACTCCACCATCTCATGGTCTCTGCAGTCAAGGCTGCCCCTGACCTTTACATCATAAAATCATAGAATGGTTTGGATTAGAAGGGACCTTAAAGATCATTCAGTTCCAACTCCTGTGCCATGGGCAAGCACACCTTCCACCAGATCATCCATCCTCGCCTTGAACACTCCCAGGGATGGGGTAGCCACAGCCTCTCTGGGCAGCCTGTTCCAGTGCCTCGCCACTACCACAGTAAAGAATTTTTTCCTAATATCTAATCTAGACCTCTCTTGCAGTTTAAAACCATTCTCCCTTGCCCTGTCACTACATGCTCTAAGTCTAAAAAGTCCCTCTCCATCTTTCCAATAGTCTCCCTTCAGGTACTGGAATGTCACAATTAGGAAACCCCATAACCTCTTCTCTTTTGCAGGCTGAACAATCCCAGTTCTCTTAGCCTTTCCTCATAGGAAAGATCGTCCATCACTATGATCACTTTTGTGATGCTTCTCTGGACTTGCTCCAACAGATGTATGTCCTTCCTCTGCTGAGGCCCCAGAGCTGGATGCAGTACTCCAGGTGGGGTCTCCCGAGAGCAGAGGGGCAGAATCCCCTCCCTGGACCTGCTGGCCACACTGCTTTTGATGCAGCCTGGAATATGGTCTTGACCATACCTTTCTTGTTTGTAGATATGCAGTCCCACACCATATCCCACACCCTTAGCAGTTCCTCCACAGTTTCTTGTGTTACGAAATTATCAACACACTCCAGAAACCCCCTTGACTGATTGTGCCCTGCTATATTGCCTGTCCAGCAGATGTGAGGACCATGACCTGTGACCATGAGGTTTCTTCCAGCTGTCTGAATGCTCTATGCATGTATTTCATCTGATCAGATGGTCTGTAGCAGACACCCACCCAAAATGTTGCCCATCTTGAAACTTTCATTGGTCCTGATTCACAAACTCCTGACTGGCTCATTGTCCATTCATAGGCAGTCCTGCTGCTCTCTTGCATAAAGAACCAATTCTCTGCTATGCCTTCCTGCTCTGTCCTTCCTAAAGAGCCTGTCCTCATCTGCTGCAGCACTTCAGTCATGGGAGCAATCCCACCACATCTGTGTGATCCATGTGAAACCACAGCCCTGTAACTGCCCACAATCTTCTGTTTCCTCCTGTTTGTTCCCCATGTGTTATGCCATAGCACAGAGGTGCTTCAGAGAGGCACCCATTTGTGTTGATTTTCCAGGCAACAATGAGAGCTCCTCCCCCCTGTCTCTGCCATAATGTTGTCCTCTCAGCACTTCCTTATTTATCTGGATACACTTGGGGTTGGTCTGCTTTAGCCTTAGCTTCTCTTCAAGATCTGTCATGTCCACATTATCCTTCACCCTTTGCTTGCCAACGTGACCCATCTTCCTCCTTTGACTGTGGATTTTCATCTCCTTCCCTCTTTGTTCCTACAGGAAAACTTTCCTTACCAGGATAGCCAGCCTATCTGCAAAGGTTTTTTTGCCCTAATTGTTCAGGTTATATTTTCCCTTAATCTTCTTCCCATTTTTTCCTGACAAGGCTAACATAAGTGCATCCAGTGTTTTTCCACCGTTTCACCAGGGAATGTCTTATCTCCATTTTATAAATGAAGAACTGAACTTCTTCAGAAATAAAAAGTAATATGGTATATCATAAACCCTTGTTTGGCCTATAAGGTATTAGTGACCCACAAGTGATTCTTCTTTTATTCATGTTGACACCTCTACTGTATTAGTTGTGTTCAGATTGGATGATTGAAAATGTGAAAATGGTGTTCCTTCAAAGGAGCAATGATCAATTAATTGGGTGAAACAATTATGCAGTATCCATTGCTGTCTTTACCCTACAGGAGAAGAAGCATTCATGAGTGGTGAATCTTCTTTATGGAGACTTCTGAAGGGCAGTCCACCAAATGATAATGACAATAATGGTGCCCAGGTCTTGATATTAGCATAGGGATAGAGGGAACAACCACTGAACTCTGATCTCCACTGCAGGAGGGCAACATGGAAAGGATCTGCATATAAAAATATTGATGTGACTCTCTGACTTGTTTTATTCTCTTGTAATGTATGTCCGCTTTTAGAGCCCAAAATGATCAAGTGTAGTTGTAACTGAAAATAACAGTACTGAGGATGCTAATTTTCATCACATTCTGTCCATTTATCTATGAACTTTCAGCTGAAGTGCCTATCCTTAGTGTGTGGTAAGGGAAGACTGTTGTTTTGACTAAGCAAGCCAGAGAAAGACATCCTTAGAAGAAATTTTGGAAATCAAATGTCTCTGAGAAGCACTAGAGTGGTAATTAGAGTGAACCCAAGGCACTTGCGTATCATTATTTATCAGCAGAGGGCTGAAAAAACAAGTATCAATTATGCCATGCTCTTTGCAATATTTGACTAAGTGTGTCTGTTCTAACATGGTGAAAAAAATTACCTTTACAGCTGCTTCAATAGAAGGAGGAAGGGGAGGCAGGAGAAAGAACTGCAGCTGCACTTGCCCTAGGGCTTTTAGCTTTTTTGCTTTATGTGAGTAGTGCAACTGGAATCTGCTGTGTTTCATCAAATAAATGGCTCCCAGCAAGCAGCCAGTTTAACATGATTAACCCAAGATGAATGTCACAAGTCCTACAGATCACAGAGGATTAGAGCGAGGGAGATGAACAGTAGCAGCCCTGGCTTGTTACGGATGTCAGTGAAAGTGCATCTATCTGAGACCACTGTTTCTTGAATATTTTATTGTTTTCCTTTGAAGAACCAAGCCCCATCCAATGTATTTCTTTCTTTTTTTTTTTTTTCTTCTGTTTTGTGAAGGAAAGTGTTTGCCACAAGCACTCTGAACTTTGTTACAGCAAAGAAGGAGATCCTGACTAAATATGAGATACAACTGAAAATATTCACAGTGACTTGTCTTTGGGTAGCTGATTTTACAGGTTTAGACCTAGTGATCAGTGAAAATGAAATCTTGAACATACCAGGAACAGGCTTAGTTTAGACAGTGGGAAATTGTAATAGGTAGGAGCTGTTTTCTTGTGCAACAGATAGGGACATCTGAAATTTTATATATGGTCTACTACACTAGGGAAAGTGGTATCTGATTCATTGGGTATACAAGAGTTAAGACAGTTTCCCCTTAGCATGGAGCATTTCCCTTAAAGAAGAGCTGGTTGGTGGCATGCAGAAGGTTAGAAGAGGAAAGGGATATTTGCAGAATACAGAAGGTGCAGTACAGTGATCTCTGAGTTAGCTTCAGAACCAAAAACCTTATCATAGACTGGGAGAGAGGAGTGTAAAAGGTAAAATTCAGAAGGTAAAATGCAGAACAAAACAGCACGGAAACACTGAGCTCAGGCAAGGAGAAGGTATATTCTTACTGTCCTCTGGTTGTAACAGAAGAATTCCAGTATTAAAAAAACAAAAAAACAAAACCAAAAAAACCAAACCAAACCCAAACCAACCAAACAAACAGAAAAAAAAACCCAAAAAACCAAACCCAAAACAAACAAACAAACCAAACAACCAACCAAACAAACAAAACCCCCACAAAACAAAACAAAACAAACAAACAAACCCACCAAAACAAAATAGCATAAGAAAAGGCTAGCCTTCAAAAACTCATCAGGCTCTGGATTTACAGCCAAGAAAAAGATCTTATACATGTTCTGCTGAATTCTCACTTACAGTTCATCTAATCATCTAGAAGTACTTTTTCCAAAAAATTTGTCTTTTACCTTGAATGTGTAAGGTGTTTTTGCCAAACACATCACATTATCATATCATGTTATTTCCACTGATCATTGCAGTGTGGCCATACATTTCCTGTTTTCACATGTTATTAGATTGGAGTTGTGGAGCATTATCCAATATCTCACAGATCTTTAAAATGGTTTAGATGTTCCATTTAGCACCAGAATGTTAACAAATAACACCAGAGTGTGAGCAAGAGAGTTTTGTAGACCTCTGCTGCACTTAAGAGGCTCTTGCTAAGGCAGTTTCATTACAGAGATGGAAGAACAAAATACCAGAGTTCCTGACAGCAGAGGCTCAAGAACAGTGTCCTGCACAGAAGATTAGGCAGCCACAGCACAGACAATTCTTGTCTTCTAGGTAGACAGATGGAGAACTCTGATTTTGAAAATGTTGGGAGTAAAAGATAGATAAAAAATTGTGAAAAAAAAAAAAGAAAAAAGGTAAGTTTTTCTTAAAAACGAGATCCTCTTTTCCACCCACATAGTGAAGAACTGTAGGCTTGCTGCAACCTCTAACCTTCTGATTTTGTGACAATTTGCTTCTGCTTCCTGCATTAGTTAAAAGTAACTATTTTCCCTCTTAATACAGGTGACTCACTGGCACAGCCCATACTTTTTTGCCTACTTTCCTGCAGCCTCTTCCTTTCCAGCTCTGCTTGCAGATATGCTGTGTGGTGGAATAGGATGTGTGGGCTTCTCTTGGGTAAGTTTACTCTGGCGTGTACTGCTATGAGGTAACGGTGCTTCACCTTGCCAAGATTTTAAGCACTTCAGTAGTATTCTAGAGTGAAATTATCGATTAATAGCAGTGAAGTCACAGGACTATTTTTGCAGGTAAATTTCCATGACTAGTTAAGTGTTTTCATATAGACACCCTGAATAACTCCAGGAATGCAAGGCTATTTCCTCTTACAAGGTCTGCTGTTGAAAAATCACCAGCAGTTAGAATTAGTGGTGGCAATGCAAACGTACTGGTAATCAATAAGTAGTATGACTACTGTCTATCACCCAGTGTGGTTATTTCTTATTTCATCTGGATGAATAGAAAATTGTGTTTAAAAAACCACATTCATATGAGGTGGACCCTTCTAAAAAGAGGCTGGTATTTGATGCTGAAAAAAAAAAGGCAGCAAGATGCAAACCATAGCTTTGACCTTTGATAGTTGTTATTCTGTGTAAGGCCTGTTTTGAATTTCTTTTTCAATAAGTGTTAGAAACAACATGCAAAAAATGGTCTTCAGGTCCTTAATTTGGCTGGTGACATTAGTCATCTAGTCTCTTCCTCTGTAGTCAAACGACAGGGAAAGAATTATTCTTTGTCTGGTAGATCTTATTTCTCTTTATGGTCTAGTGAGGTTATTTCCTCTCTCCTGTTTTTCAACACAGGCTGCAAGTCCAGCTTGCACAGAGCTGGAGACTGTCATGCTGGATTGGCTAGGGAAGATGATTAATTTGCCTCAGGAATTTTTAGCTGGGAAGGATGGCCAAGGTGGAGGAGTCATCCAGGTAAGAGGGGATCTGAAAGAGGAATAAAATTGAGATTGTCAACTTTGTGATTTTGTAAAATCTTTATACTAAGACACTAATAATGTTGTTTGTTTTCTCCCACATTGGTTCATTTCAAAATTTCAGAAAGATTGATACTCTGTGAGAAGGTCCATAGATGTGTAGGATCATTCATGAAAGTAATGGGTTTGTGTTTGGAGCAGCTGATTTCTGCAACACTTCTCTGTGAAGAATTACTAGCAGTTCAATTTAAAAGCACAATTTAGGCTTAAAATTCAAATCAGAATCATGTAGGATGGAAACTTTAATTTGTTGGGGTGTGAATTGGGCTTATACTTAGCAACAATGTGCAGCAGTGTCTCACAGATGAAATTAGAAAAAACTTCTCAAATAGAAAAATATCTAGGATTTGAGTGGAGCAACATGAAAAGTGGTTACAAAGGCTTCCATGGAGTCTTCCTTATACAAACAATTTTTTACTTCAGTCAGTTTTTTTTTTTAAGGTGTCAAAGATCAAGCAATGGATAACAACATAGCAGATAATCTCTGAAAAGTAGAAATAGTAGAATGTAGTAGAAAGTCTATCAGTCTTTGTCAAAGAGTTTGAAATTATTTTAAGATGTTTTTCTTACATAACAAAAAGAAATATTGGAAAATTATATAAAATGAAGAACTGCTTAAAATTTGAACCTAAGCAGTACTATCAGTAGATAATACAATTTTCAGACTACATTGGATCTCCAAAATAGAACAACCCCCCAAACTGTGACACTGACTGCTTAATGAAACCTACAATGTCAGATAATGTGGACAATAATGAATATGTCATCAATGAGAAGACTTGCATGCATAAAAAAGGTGTATTGTTTTTTAGCCACGGCTCCACTAGCACATGGTCATTCTGCAAATGCAACTCTGGTCACAGCTATTAATCTATCTAAAATAAATCTCTACTATGAAAACCACTAAATTTTAAGTAATTGTTCTGTGCTTCTTTGATAATCTCTAGAGTCTGGTCATTGGAGGCCAGGTCACAATCTAAGGCTTCTAATATACACCTAAATTAGATGCTAGAACCAGAGGCTTCTTTCTTTGATCTCAGCTGCAAATGCCTAGAGCATATTCCAATGCATCCTTCCCAATATCTTCCAAGGCAAGAATTAATTTAACCCAGCTGCTGTGATTCTCCTGGGCAGAGCTGCACCTGCAGCAGTGTATTTAAAGTGTAGTTCTTTACTCATCTGCTTCCTCTGTCAGTATCTTTATCATTGCGACTGGGAGGGAGGGAGTTACGTTTGAGAAAACAACCTTTCGTCATGCATCTTAGCAGCTTCTTTTTGTCCTGGTGAAAGCAAGCAATTATCCCTGATTTTTATCAGCAGAAAATATTGCCCTTCCAGGCTAACAATGCTGGATTGCCCATAATTTTCATCAGAAATCAGTCAGTTTCAAGAATCGAAGGTGGGCCATGTTCCTGCTTACAATGCAGTCATTTGGGCTGCAGATCTTTTTGTCTTACCCCTGAAACAATAATGATACAAATAAGAGAGCATGAGGCAAAGACAACATGAGTGCATGAAAGTGCCAGTCATTCTCGTGGTAAATGTCAAGTAATTATTGTGGTATTGGGTAAAACTGAGCCTGTGAAAATTGGCTCTTAATTACATTTGAAAGTCTATGTCAATATGAAGCACTTTGCTGTTGTGTGCAGGATGACACTTCAAAATGGCAAAAGATGAAAGAAAATTTCAGTTCAGAGCTCTGGTGGACATGAACATCAGCTCTTGCTGATATTTCTTCCGCCTCTTGAGCCTGCTTGCTATGGCAACATTTGTTTGCTTGTCGTAAAAGGAAAGGTATCATCATCCTTCACTTAATGCAGACTACAGCATTCAAGAGGGGAAAAAAACAGCTTTTAAAAATAAATGAGAAAGCAACTTCTTTTCCTGAAGTTTGTATCCTGCTGTTCATTCTAGATAAGTTGCTGTAAAGGGTACTTACTTTGAATTTTAAAGAGTTTTTTTGCTCTGCAAAGAAAAAGTATTTTAGGGGTGAGGCAAAAATATCTTTGGCCTGGCAAGGAACACTGCTGATTTATCTTACTTGTCAGTTAGCCAAGTAGTTCAAGAACCAAGGGGGGTTTTTTCTTCCAAAGTATTTAGCACAAGACTTTGGTGCCAAGTGTATAGAAGAGCCTTGGAAACCAGGTTCTGCAAACACTATAAGCTTCAGTATAAAAACGGTGACTCAGTATAAAAAAAGGTGATTTATGGAAACTGAGGCAAGGCGAAAAAGCCTGTGTCTATCGTGAGACATCCAAAGCATTTCCAAGTTGCTGGATTCAGGTGCCTTTAGGCTGTGGCCCAGCTGTCTATCAGGAGGCAAGACTCTGCTAGGCAACAGGCACTTTCCTCTTCATCCTTGTTTCTGTATAAGGAATTTCATACAAGAGCTGTTGTATACATGGACTGTGCACCACTCTGGATGAACAACCAGGACACCTTGTGGCACTCCTCAGAAAGCTGAGGCTGTTCTACAGCCTAAGTTGTTTAGCCAGGCTGTCACCAGAATAGTGGGGGCCTAAATTTCCATATCTCAATGCCTTAACCTTGTAATTTCTTACAGTCATTTTCTTTTATATATTTGTGCATATTTTTTTAATATGCATATTCCTTACTTGCCCTGGAAACACACAAGCAGTGTAAACAGTTATTTTATTTCAGATATTTTGTCTTTTTAGACAGAAACAGTAGGATGATTTCTCCATGTATAGAAGGCATGTTGTCTCATAAAAGTAGCTCAGCTAATTTCAGTATAGGAGAAGATCTGAATTCACTGGGATCACTTTCACATATGAAATCTGTCGGATCAGGCCCACCTTCAGGAAAGAAAAAAGACTTCCCAAGTAATTAAACATTTGTTGTAATTAATAAGTGTAAACAGGTCTTCAGCAGCAGGAGGATAGGATTTTGGTACAGGACAAAAACCATCACTGATTGGTTTGTTGAGGGGATATTTCAGAGACATACCTGCTAATATAATCGGCTGTATTCATTGCACTGTTGTGATTTACATGATGATTGATCAACTTTGAAAGTACCTAAAATCTTGATCTTGCATATAGACATTCCAATACATTGAAATTTATGAACACATGGTTACAAACTGTTACTTATAGCTTAAAAGAGCAGTTTAGAGCATCTCATCTGCCTATTCTAGATGAAAAGTGCAAAACATTTTTGACAAGTTGTAGTCTATGACATTTACTGTTAAATTGATACCCCCAAAAAATCTCCCTTTTGTTGTTCCAGAGTATCCAAGACACATATTAAGCTGATGTTTTGTAACTCAAAGTGCAATTGAGAAATAGTGTATAACTGTTCTTTTCATCTGTGTGTTTGTGATAAAGAAAACATATATAACTAATACTTTGAAATGCAGTTAGCTATTATTGAATCATAATGTTTTTGGTTTTCCAGTGTTTTTTCTCTTTCAGACTCAATGATTGAGTTGCCAAGGGTAATTCTAATGTCAAAGAAGGCACATAATTAGGCTTATTGCTTTATTGAAGTGAGAGATGACGTTCTGATTGTGATGGAACTTAAATGGTCAGAAATCCAGTCACAGAAATCAGCAGTTACTCTGCATTGTTACTGGTTAACAATTGATTGGTGCCTGGTCTGAGAGCCTTTTCACATACATTTAAGTCTGTGAGTCCAGCTTTCTGGCACTGATTGCAAGGCTGGTGCCTAAGGTGAGATTAAAGAGAACAGAGGCATCAGGATGGAGGAGACCAAGATCAAACAGATTCCTCCCTTGCTGTCAGACATATTCCTAAAAACTAGGACAGTACACATTCTCATCTGCAGTTTCTGTTAATGACTTTGCAGATTCATGCAGAAGAAAAGGTCTCTTTTTTCTTCTGGAATGTTTTCATTTTGAACCTTCTCTCAATTTGTCCCACAGGGAAGTGCAAGTGAGGCCACTCTGATTTCACTGCTTGCTGCAAGAACAAAAGCTATCAGACTGGTACAGTCAGAAAAACCTGAGCTAACAGAAGCAGAGATCATGGGCAGGCTGGTGGCTTATGCTTCTGATCAGGTGAGCACCTCTCTTTAACATGGAAACATGACATCTATACTTAACCATTTCAGCCATCTGAGTGGGCAAATGAATTAAGTATAAACTCTTTGGATTGTTCACTATTTGGTTTTGCTTGTTTAAATCTTACTGTACATAATAACTGTATCCCTCAGGGGCCCTTACTGGGACCAGTGTTATTTAGTATCTTCATTAAGGACATAGACAAAGAGATCAAATGCACTGTCAAGAAATTTGAAGATAACACTGAGCTGAGTGGTGTGGTTGACAAAACTGAAGGACAGGATGCCATCCAGAGACACCTGGACAAGCTCAAGCCCATGGGAATCTTAGGAGGTTTAACAAGACTAAGTGCAAGGCTCTGCACCTGGGTCAGGGCAACCTTGGTGTCAACAGGATGGGGATGAACAGATTGAGAACAGCTCAGCTGAGAAGGAATTGGGGTGCTTGACTTGAGGGTGCTGGTGGATGAGAGGCTGGACATGACCCAGTAATGTGCACTCACAGCCCAGAAAGCCAGTTGTGTCCTGGGCTGCATCAAAAGCAGCGTGGCCAGCAGGGTGAGGGAGGGGATCCTGCCCCTCTACTCTGAGACCTTACCTGGAGTGCAGCATCCAGCTCTGGTGTCCCCAACACCAGGGGACAGGAAGGATGTGAACCTGTTGGAGCAAATCCAAAGGAGGTCCACCAAGATAATTAGAGGAATGGAGCACCTCTTGTGTGAGGAAAGGCTGAGAGAACTGGGATTGTTCAGCCTAGAGGAGAGAGGGCTGTGGAGTGACCTAATTACAAATTTTCAGTACATGAACGGAGACTACAAGAAAGATGGAAAAAGACCATTTACAAGAGCATGTAGTGACAGGATAGGGGGAAATGGTTTGAAACTGAGAGAGCACAGGTTTGGATTAGATACTAGGAAAAAATTCTTTACTGTGATGGTGGTGAGGCACTAGAGCATTTTGCCCAGAGAGATTGTGGATGCTTCATCCCTGGGGGTGTTCAAGGTGAGGCTGGATGGAGCTCTGAGCAACCTGGTCTAGTGGAAGGTGTCACTGCCCTTGGCAGTGGGGTTGGAATGAGATGATCTTTAAGGTCCCTTCCAACCTGCTCCATTTTGTGATTCTATGATTCCGTGATAAGTGGGCTGGAATCTCATCTGTGCTACTGTAATACAAAGAATAAATATCCAGATGTCAGTGTTACAGAAGTATTGCTTCTTTATAAAAACAGCTCATTTGAAGTAAATAAAGATAACTAAATAAGCTGTTAATTCTAATTATGTTGAGTAGGTCTAGACCATCTTTCGTTACATCCAAGCTTGTATGTCCATCTATGCAGACATTATTTACCTCCTACATGCACATGCAAAGAAACACACATAAATCATCCTCCTATATGCATTCACAGGTGCAGGTGCTGGTACATGGACAAACCTAATTTATGAATATAAAGAAAATTGGTCACAATACTTGAAGCCCAAAGAAATTTTTTTTTTAAAAAAGAAAATAAAATTGCCATCTGTCAATTCAACCAAGAAATAAGGAAACAGAAAATGTAATCCTTGATTTCTGACTTGAGTAATATTTAGCATAATGAGTTATGCTAAATTCTCAGCAGGCCATGAGAGGTTTTTACTGTTAATGAAAACAAGTGGTACTCTTCAGAATTCTGCTGCTGCTACCTTTCTGACATGCTAATGTTACTGAAGGGCCAGGCAATGTTGTTTTTCCTAATAGCAGTAATAGTTTCTTATCTACATGTCAATGAGACAGGAAAAAACCACCCTTCTTTAGTGCCTAATGTTCATTTTTAAATAATATCTGATTATGCAGAATAAAACGGCCAGGTTTCAGCCTTACTGTGATTTACTACTTAAGTGTATGTTAAAAAGCACTGTAGAAGAAATTAAAAGTATCCTTGCTCTTTGCTGGTGGGAAGAGGAGCTACACTTGCACAGTGAGAAGATTGAGGACAAAAAATATGAGGAAAGATAACTGATTTCAAGAGGCACAAAGGATATTTGTCCTTTTTTTTTTTTTTTGCCTGCAACCCTAAGGTCGGTATTGCACGGATCACCAGTGCCAGAGCTCTGACTGACCCAGTGATGCACAAAGCCTTTTACTTATTTTGATTTTTTGTCCCATGTAAGTGGCTGACCTGAAATGAAGACTGACAGGCCTTCCTGCTTACTGAAGGTCAGAGGATCTTATGTTTAGAGAAGGATTTGCCTTAAGATACTGCTGACCTTTCAAAGCAGTTCCTCCTGCATTAAGAACAGACCTGTGTGACTCACCGGCAATAATCTACAAAAGAAAGTTCCGTGTAAGCCATTCTGTGGGAGTGAAAACCATTCACCGACAGAGCCCAACAATGCATTTGGAAGAGAATCTTGCTACAATTTTTAAATCTTGATGAAGCAATTTAGAGGTTCTGATTGGCTAACAACCTCAGTGTACTATTATAGTTTGCTTATTTGCAATTCTGGTATAAATAAGTTCTAAACCATATGTTTTCATTGTACACTTGAAGTATGGTATTGCTATGCCACACATTTAAATTTGTATTACAAGTCTAGACTTCCAAATTTTCTCAAGTTGGTGCCTAATTAGTTTACCAAAGCACTTTAACAAGAGACACTGCTGAGATACAAAGTAGGTATATCTACCTTTAAAACATGTCATTCCAGAGATATGTGAAGTTGAAAGGCAAAACTTTATCTTCATCTAGTCTAGTTCAACTGAAGTTTTGGATTATTATTTCTGTGATTATGTGCTTAATTAAAATATAATTAATAAGCACTCTTGTAGGCACTAGCAAGAATCAACACAGCTAAGATAGAGATGTGAATGAGAATAGTCATGATATGAAAAGATGAGGAATTTTTCTCTTTCAAATTAATGATGATTAATGAAACTGTAAAAGGTGAAAGGTAAAATAACCTCTTTTTTTGTTTCAGTCATGCTCTAAATGGGAGTTTTTTGTGGCTAAATGTATCTTTCAGTGTCAGAGTTATTCTATTCTATTTCATAATTTTACAAGCATTTCTTAGAGATCTTTATTTACAGATGTGCTTCATTCTGTAAAAAATATTCTTTCAGGAGAATTCAAATTAATGGGTTGTAAATAAAATAGCTGTCATAGGTTTCTGTGGCTGGCTTTTGGTAGAAGAGGGGCTACCAAGATGGTTTCTGTTAGAAGCTGCCAGAAGCTTCCCCTGTCCTGTGGAGCCAATGACAGCCAGGTCCAAAAGGGACTTCCTGCTGATGGCCAAAGTTGAGCCAATTAAGAATCATAGTCACACCTCTGTGATAACATATTTAAGACTTCAGGCGTGTGGGGCACTTGAAAAAAAAAAATTCCAGCCACGGGATAACAACGCAGAGACCGAGGTCAGAGCAGGAGGAGGAGAAGGAGGGAACTGATGTTGGAGCAGGGGGAGAAGGACTCAAAGCTATGCCCTCCTGCAGCCCATGGAGGAGCATCGGGGTGCAGAGACCCCTCTGCAGCCCATGGAGGAGCCTGTGCTGGAGCAGGTGGATGCAGAAAGGAGGCTGTTAACCCATGGGAGGCCCAGGATGGAGCAAGATCCTGCAAGAGACTTGTAGCTGTGACCTGTGGAGAAGGAGATCCACCCTGGAGCAGGTTTTTCCTCCAGTAGAAGTGTTGCCTAGGGGGTGGATTTACATTGGAAAAGTCTATCAAGGACTGTCTCCCGTGGGAGGGACCCCACGGGAGCAGGGGAAGGACTCAGAGCTGTGGCCCCCCCTGCAGCCCGTGGTGCAGACCGTGGTGGAGCAGGTTGTCCCCCTGCAGCCCACGGAGACCATCGGGGTGCAGAGACCCGACTGCCCCCCATGGAGTGACCCACAGGACAAGAGCAATGGCAGCAACAACAATCGACTGCAAACCCCCATTCCCTGCTCCCATGAACTGCTGGAAAGAGGAAGGAATGGGAGGAGAACAGTGTTTTTAAGACTGATTTCTTTCTTACTTTTTAATTCTTATCTTGTTAGTAATAAATTTAAGTATTTTAGCCACTCTGAGTCTGTTTTGCTATTATCTCTCTCAGCTGTTTTTTTTTTTTTGCCTTTTCTTCTTTCCCTTTCCCTCTGGGAAAGCATGGGGCCTACACTGGGCAGACACCACGTCAAAACTGCCCCAATAGCATATTGGGCATGATCCTTACTTGCCTAACAAAATGAATGACTGATTGGATCACAATTTAGTCAGTACATAATCTAAAAAATGCTCATGTAAGAAAATATCTCTGTCTATACCATACCATGGCATGTATTATTTTAGGGTTCAGCAAAGCTGTATGCCACAAAATACGCTAGTGAGCAACTGAATCATTATCGGACAAGCTGATTATCTTCATGTCTTTTGGTTGATTTAGAGCCAAATCCTCAAGCTCTACATCAATCCAACCATATTAATTAAATCTCTCACTAAGGTTAATTGAACTCTTGTTTGAATGGTGTCATGGCAGTGGTGTCAAGGATATTTCGGGGTTTCTATTAGTTTATTGTGTATGTGTATATATGTATGTGTGCCCACCTGTCTATCTATATAAAAGAGAGGGAAGCACGTATCTGTCATATACCTAAGATAGTCCTAGAATCTCAAGTATTGCTTCACTTCAAAGAAAATAATTTTTTTCTTTTTAAATTCAAATTAAGTTCTTACCTTGCAATAAAAGGTGTCATATTAAAATTTCCCCATTTCCTTGTAGGCTCATTCATCTGTGGAAAGGGCAGCATTAATTGGTGCTGTGAAGATTAAAAATGTTCCTTCAGATGATACATTTAGTGTTTGTGGTTCAACCCTGAAGAAAGTTCTGGATGAAGACAAAGCTGCTGGTCTTATACCATTCTTCGTGAGTACCGGATTGTAATTAATCAGTGGATTTTTTGCTTCTGATAAGCTACTTTTGACATGAGTAGATGATTTCATCCATGACAGAGGCATTGATAGGCAGCTGATCTAGAATACTAGGAGAGGTTCCATGGGTGTTCTTCATATGCCTTTCTGTGCAGGAGGAGAAACTAATTTGAGTAGCTGGTTGCACTTTTCAGCAAAATGATGTTTTAAAAGGACTTAAAGTTATATTAGACAGTTGAATAAATAGTGGTCAATTTTATAGCTGCATGTAATCCTGCAGTGTTATAATCTCCTAGCCCTTGAATTCTGAAGTATTTGTTTTTCAGTTTCTAACTTACACATAAAACATAAAACAAGCTTAAGGGAAATAAATTAAATTATGGTCTCTCAAGTGTAAGTATCTTCAATAAAAAATAGTTTCTCCTCCTAACTACTTTAGCAAAGAAATGAACCTCCATAATATACCCCAAATATCATCAATGTCAGGCACTGTCAGTTGAGTATTTGTGGGTACATAACTCATCTCTAACAAGTGAACTTTAGGGAATGCAGCTGTGGAAACTTTGTCATCATTTCTAGTTATCTGTCTACTTTCTTTTCCAGAGATTCCTGATTTTACAGCAGTCTAGCAAAAACAAATGTGCTAATGTCTCAGTAGTTTAAACTCATAATCTCCCAATTTTTGACACAGAACAGTGTTACATTAGATAAAATTCAAAAGTTTTGTTCTACAATAAGTACTTGATAAAAAAGAATATTTGCTTATTGATCTGATCTACTCCTCCTGCCAGTTCAGAACACCATCTTATTATTTCAAGTTAAAAGAAGATTGTATAAATTTTTTTTTTTTTTTTGTTTGTTTATTACCATGAAGTAACTTCTGTTGTGGTTTTGTACATCTCCAACAAAACTATTTGCTTATTTCCAAGCATTATGCCTCTGCAAAACTCAATATTGACCATGGCCTGTATAGATCTATTAAGAGGCATAATATGCTAAAAAGAATATGTTTTTACTGGCCTCCACTGAAGAAAAACTGAAAAACCCCACCACTTTAGAAACTGAGAACTTCAGAAACCAGATTTTTGAGATTCAAAAATGCATCCCAATTTTTTCAGAAAAGTCATGTTTGACAATAGGTTTTTCTTTTCTTTCATGTGGTAACATTTTGAAAAGGGCTAATGTGAACTGTTTTCAGAATAAATAGCAGATTAAACTTTCTTATGGATAAGTGCCAAATGGGACAAAGAAGATTAAATGTCACCAAGCCCTTTTGAAAACACAGTCTTTTTACTGTTCATTTTATTAACCTTTAGAATCTGTTTTCATGTAGTATGAGGATGACTAGAGTGAAAAGTGGTTTTATATGGGCAGATGCTACAAACTTGTAGGCTGCCTAGAACTAGTGAGTCCTTGGAATGACCAAACACATTCAGTCAATTGCTTTCCAATATGAGACTGTGACTGAGAAACAAAGCATGCCTAGGGTTTCCAAAATAACTGCTTTTTCTGTGAGCTTGCACCTATTATGGTGGAGAACATGCCGCAAGGCATGCTGTATTTTTCTGTTACATAGTCCCAGCTTATAATACCTTGCACAGGATCCTAATTGTATATCTCACTGTTAATTTTAAACAATTACAAGTACAGCACTATATCATGTCTTTTATGCACTAACTACAAAGTCAATGTATTTTTTCCTCAGCTTTTGTCCATTAACAAAAACAGAAAGGCAACTTACCCTTCATAAATATTCACTCCTTTTTAATATTTCCATGTGTCACAAGAGGAAAGAAAAAAAATCTGTTCTATGTATTCAGTGACACCTTTACAGCTGGTGATTTAACTGTTGTTTTTCTTCCTCTGTTTGTTTACCTGTGCAAAACATGCTTTCAAAAACAGCAGAGGCTCCATCGGAGCTTATATGGCCTGTACCAGGTCTTTCATTTATTTGTATACATAAAACGTCAGCTTAGATTAAACTAGATCTAATTATCCTTATGGCTGGCTTCATAACTCAAAAGGTGTGCTAATTCTCTGTCATACTGAGCAGCAGTCCATGCACTGTATTAGTGATCCCTTTTCGGGCTTGAAGATTTCAAAAGCATTTCCATTTCTTTTGTTCTTGAGTAATTTGGTGCCATTTTATTTCGTTCTGGCAGCAAAGATATGCACATTACCAAGGGAACACCTTATGCCACTTGATTCCTTGTCTCCCTGTATTCACTGATCCTTCACTAAGGGGAGTGATTCAACATCAGAGCAACAAGTTTGATGGAAGAAATTCTGCCTGAGCAGACCTGTGACAGCAGACATCATTCCTGATGAAGATTTCTTGTTTGCATCCAAGCTGTTACAGTCTCCCTTATCAGCAGGAAAAAGTTTTGAAAGGGATTAAAAAGAAAATATAAGTAAATTACAATGCCTTATAGGCATGATTCCCCTCTTACACTTAATGAATAAATGAGGAATCATTATAGTGAACTTGACAGAAGTGCTTTCCCTGTAGGTATGAGTGGAGAATCAGGGTCAGGTTTCCTTGATGTGAAATAGGTTCTATCATTACAGCAGTCTGGTAACTGTAGGTTTGCTTTTCACATGCGTAGGATTTTGCAGTCTGCCTTTTTTTTTTTCCTTCCCCCTCCCCTCCTCAAAGGCATTGTCTTTAAAAGGAGTCCCTGCATTCCTACCCACCACCAGCATCTTTTAGCACTAGTCATGAGTATATCATTCTGTTCAGTGAAGGCTACTGCCAATAGAGTACCCAGATCTCTACTTTTGTTTTCAAAGTTTTTATTCCTAAATTCAAACCTGTGTGAATTTGTCTCTTTCAAAACACTTTTGCAGAAATTGAAAGGGTATTTTCATATAGTAAAGCAAGCAGGCTGTGCAAACAAAGCACTTACAACCATATCAGGTGGTGAGGCACTAAAGTTGCCACAATTTACTGAGGAGCAATTTCCCAGTGTGCATGACACACAGCCCTTCATCCAGCCACCATTAAAAGGGGAGCTTTAAAACATGTGCTGAAATCCTGTCCACTTCTTTAATTATAAACACACACTGGTGGTTAAGTGCATGTGTGAATGCACTTTCTCAGCTGGACCCCATGGTCCCAGCTTGAGTCAGGCCTCTGCGTTGGCTGAGTGCTGACTGGGATGCTCAAATCTGGAGACCACTAAGTTAAGCACTTCTAAGTGCAGACGTAGTGTCCACTGCATTCAAGCCCAGTTCACTTGGATGTGTGTAAGTGGCCTGTGAGCTTTATGCTGTCTTTCATAAATCAACACTGATAGATTGCAGCTGGCATATATGTAGTACAATATACTGCACCAGCCTTAAAGAGCTGCTGTGACAGTCTCCTTGCTGCCCTGCCTGCAATGTCTCTGACTCTAGCTGAAATGACTCTTCTGAATGATGATCTGCAGGATATTAAGAAGCAGGCTGTTTATATCCAGACTCGCTCAGGAAACAATAAATCAGAGTCAGACTGACAGAGGAACCATCTTTTCAGTAGAAGTCAACACTGAGATCCTGACCACAGATTTCCATTTGGAAGAAGCATTCTCGAGACACGTACAGATGTCTAGAGTGATGTTTCTTACCCCACAGTTTGTGAATGATTGCTGTTTTGTAAGATACTGAATGGTGGTTTAGAGAACTGTCGCAGTTTTCTTCAGGCCACAAATTTTCTCATGATTGCAAGCTGGCGAAGAACTGAGGAGGAGAAAATAAAAACAATAAGGGTACATTAAAACTCTGCCTCATTTTAGTTATTTGCAAATGAAAAGCTTTGTGGTGAAACTGAAAAATGTGTCCATGTCTTTTTCAAAAGCCATAGAAGGTCTTCCAGTTGCAAAAATCGAGAGTAATTGCTCTTAGGCATCACAAAGATTCATGCATGTTTCCCGACACAGCTCTTCATTTCAGGAAAGTAGTTCATGAGACGACTGATGCAAGCTCTTCAGCTGTTTTGTATTCACAGCCCAGGCTGAGTCAAATTTGAAGCGCACAACCTGAAAAGGATAAGGCCTGCAGGCTATACTGAGCCATCAGCCCCATTTCTGTGATGCAGCCCGTCCCCTGCCCTTTGCACAAATGTGATTTTTCTGGTGTTACACAGGCTACAAATTGAGTTAGATTCATTCTGCAGTACTGAGGCGGGGTAATGAGAGTCCTGACAATGGCAGATGCTGTCACTTTAAGTGGATTCTGAGAATTAAAGCAAGTGGCTTTGAGGCTTAGACACCTGCAGAGAGGAAAACAAAATTATTTTAGAAAATGAGGTATACTTTACAGAATAAGCCATTATTTAAACAACTAAGAATATGTTTGAACTCATATAATCTTTCACTGAAAAAACATACTCTTATACTGATTGCAAGAATACCTTAACTGCAGTACACTAATAACAGTAATATGTAACTTTCTGTTGTGAAATCTCCCTCAGTATTTTAAATGCTGAACTAGCCAAGATAATTTCACTTTACTCTTGTCAGAAAATTCATACCATATAATAACATATGTACAAAAGCAGTGTTAAGTCTATAATGTGATCTTTTATTTAAGTATTTCCCAGTCCAATGGCTTAACTCCTATTTTTTATGTGTATTGAAAATTTGGAATTTTCATTATATATGTATATATATATATACTTCATTTCTTGTGATCCAGTGTGTAGATCTGTACTTCCGCCAAAGCTGAAATGCAGGTTTCTCCTGATTGTGGAAACATCATAGGCAGACAACAGTGTGATAACTTTATTTTCACTCCATACATGCATGCCCTCTTAGCAATAATAGGGACTAAATTTGTTCCTATTTAAAAAAAATTTCTTGCAATCGGTTCAAAGTAACTTTCTTCAAAGGGTAATTAGTCTTCCAGAGAAGTCATAAACATACCTTAAGGCACTTCAATTTTTCTGTTCTTCTCATGTGTCTCAGGAATATAGGAAGGCCCGGTATAGATAAAGATTAGATTATTTTGAGGGAAAAATTTGTTAGCACATAATTTTACCAGCTATGTGCTTCTCACTTTCAGAACTGTATTTGTTTAAACTTGGATTTTAGTAGCTTGATACAGAAAAAATACTATATTGTCCCTTTACTAGTTTAATAATTACTTTTTGCAACTTTTGCTGTGACAGTATGTTCGTTTCTTGAAGGGTCTAGTGGATGGACAAGTATCATCCGGGGTTTCCCTTTTTCTTCTTATGGGTCTTATCATGATTCACTGAGGAACATGTGCACACGTATACACTTTGAAAAATGTGGCTAGTTACTGATACATAGGGAAAAAATTTAAAAGCAAATGATAGTGCATTGACAGTGTACTAGGCAGAAAAAGTAACCAGAAATACTAAAATTAAAAAAAAAGGTAAAATTCTGGATTTGGCATTTTCATAGTCATCTCCTGGCTGTACTGTAGTCTGTGTGTGATCTTGGATAAATTATCTAATGCTTTTGAACTTCAGTACTCTGACTAAAACCCAGCATGTTTTATTTGTCTATTTAAACTGTAAAGTGTCTTTTATTATGTAAAAATTCAGTACAAGACAAAAAACAGGCCCAGCCTTTATTAGTGCTTTCAGAAATGAGACAGGGCATTTAAAATGTAAGTGTAACAATAAAAATAAAAAAATGTCAGTTTAAATGCACTTGGTACTTGGTTTTTTTTTTTGTTTGGTTGTTTGTTAAAATTCTACCTGCATATTCCCAGTAAATTATGATAGCTCATTTTCTCCCTACTGTGAAACTTCAGCATTTATGTTACCTCTGCTTTTGACCCACTGGTCACACAGACAGGGGCATTAAATGAGACATTAACAGAATGAAGGAAGGATAGGTCCAAGTATTTTAGGATGAATTTGGGAGAATATGTTCAACTGGAAAAAACCTTGCAAGTCTAATAGTGAACATATGTTAGTAGTGAACAGGTTCCAGGCTGCAGATCCACTGAGCATAAATCAGTTGCAAATCTCTGTTGCAGAGCTCTAACTGAGCCAGCAGCACTTGATGATCTATTCTGTCAACAGGAATTCCAGCACCTTAGAGCTGCTCAAGTTCAGGATTTGCTTATATGTCATGAACTGCAAATTCTTTTGATGGCAATTGCATATGTGAGGTTAGTATTGGGCCACGTCATAAGCATGTGGAACACCTAGAACAATATAAATATTATAGTAATAGCATAATAATGTGACTAGATTGCAGTATTTATTAGTCACTTTTACACTGACATTTTATGCATCTATTTCAATGGACACTTATGGGAACTTTGGGAAGAAACCCACCCACATTCTTAAAAGTTCCACAAAGGGCAGGTAATGGCTAACATCTGTTTATTTCCCCCTATATAATTTAATCTTTTTTGTTTATTGTTGCTTTTGCAGACAGTTTTTTGTTTTTTTTTTTCATTTGGTAATTTTCTGTGCTGTAACGCCTTCTTTTTTGTTTGTTTGTTTGGCTCTGCAGTTCTGTGCAACACTTGGAACCACGTCTTGCTGCTCCTTTGACAAACTGTTAGAGCTGGGACCTATTTGTAAGTGTTTTCTGCTTCTCTCTAAAATTGCTGATGTTAGTTTAAGCCACGCTGAGTCATTTCCAGGGCATTCTGCAGCATCAGTGTCCAAATTCAATAAACCTACTTATAGATGAGACTTTTAGTTACAGTTTTATTTCTAATATTAGGTCAAGCAGCAAATGTGCATTCTCAAGCTGATAAAAAGTATAGAGAACACTGCCTCAAGGGTTTTTTCTGGGGAGGCATATTTTGGACACTGTAAGTCAAAAATTACTCTAAATGCTTGAGTTTGTAGCCCTTCTACCTTCAAGTGCATCTAGAGCAATGATGAGTATCAGGGGAAAGTTGAGCTCTAATTCTTCTCTGCACCAAGTGTTTTGTTTCTGCCTGGTCCCACAAACTAGGAAAAGCAAGGAAATATGCACAAAAAATCCATCTGTGTTCTTAGTCCTTACTCTCCTCTCCCCGATTTCTTCATCTTTCAGGAAAATAGAAGAAGTGCCAGGGTGTTTAATACAGTGATCGAGTCATGGACTCTTTACAATTATTTCTGTTATGGTTTATTGTGTCACGCTTTGGTCTGCAGCAGGGTTTGGTCAAAAGCACGCACTTATGGGCTGATGAAAATGCAATCAAAGTGCATGATATCTATTCAAGTGTACATTTAGAACAGGAAATTTACAGCTATAAGCAATTGAAAGCAGCTTCATAGAACCCCAGCTACATTTGATGTTCTATTAATTTATTCAGGTGGGATTTAGAACTCTGGGGCTTGTGTGGTGTTCACTTGCTCTGTGAGGTTTCCTGCTCTTCAGCATAGGCCCCAGAGACTCAGTTTCTTCCAATTCTCTTTTCTAAACAATTTTCTAGTAGTCTGTTGAGCAGCCACAGATTATTTTGCTGTTTGTTATTCCTACAGACTGACCTAATAAACAGTGGCATCAATACTTTCTGGTATAGCAGCTAATCATGTGTGCTTCACCTCAATGCTGCTTGTGCAGCAGAGATCGGGGAAGGATTTCACACCACTGAAATCAGAGGTCTCGTGCTAGCTTTTCTCCTGAATTTTCTCATTAGTACACATGAGCATATTTGAAAATAATTGATCAGTTGAACTTTCAACATGTTTTCAAATAAACCTAAATTGTGGATATTGTGAATAACATTTTATTAGCTTTTCCCAGACTTTTATACAAAAAGAAAATGTAGTTCTCAAGAATGAAAATTTCAGCATGAACGTGGTGCTCACTTGCAGATCTCCACGGATATACCTCTGGATGTGGAAATAACCATCAGAATTACTTGGTGACCAGTGTAAAAACATTATGTGGACTTCAGCCACTAACTCATAAGCCAGAGTTGTTACTGAGTGCATTAATACTGGCGATCTGTAATAGAGTGTGAATACTAAATTACAGAGAATACACGAGCTGCTCATATGACAAAATATTTCTGCAGAAACCATTCAGTAACTAATCAAAACTAGCACTTTCTTAACATTTCAATGCTTGCTTTTGCATAAGTTTCTCTGTACTTTAAATAATTCATTAGTTGCATGTAGTTCAAAAGCATCTGCATGCACATACATCAATATGTAAAAACATACTGTTTAGAAATGTGTTTGTGATTCATAAGTTGGAAGTGGGGAGCACAGCTAATATTCTAGCTTGTCCTGCTAAAGTAGTTTTATTGCCATAGAAATTATAGCTAAATCTCTAGATATATCTTTTTTAAATGTATTTTGTAATGGTTCTTAAATCAAAAATCATGTAATATTTTATGTTGCTTAATATTAATAAGATAAACCTAAACATGATGATCCTTGTGGATCCCTTCCAACTCAGGATATTCTATGATTCTATGACTTTGTACTAGTAGAATTGGGAAGGAAAAATAATATCTTACGTATGCATCTTTATGTATTAACAAAAACCCAGATGGTAGAAACATTTAATCTCTTAATTTAATTTTAAATTGGGAAAATAATAACATCAAAGAAAAATCTCTCAGGCACTTGGTTTCATGCAAATTAATAGGGCTTTTTAATCTGCTGTTTAATTTATTTCCCCTTCAATTATTTTTTTAGGTAATGAGGAAAATATCTGGATGCATATTGATGCGGCCTATGCTGGGAGTGCATTCATCTGCCCTGAATTCAGGCATCTTTTAAATGGAGTGGAGGTGAATGAGTGTTTTTTATCTAGAAGCCTGCTAAAACCTTGCTCTTTCATAGAATTTGTGTGTTGCTTATGCATTCAAGATTAATTGCTCTTCTATAAACTCTGAGTAAGCTGCACCTCGAATCCCTGTACATTTCATTGCATTGCTTAAATTTATGTAATTTTTACTGGATTATGCTGGTAGTATGCAAGGTACCCCACTATGTAGAAGTTTGTCATTCAGAATAGCAAGTAGCAGAGAATCAACAAAGTATCTTACAAAACTGAAAAGAGGAACCGTTTCCCAAAATATCCCAAAAGACACATTTATAAAAGCTTAATTCTAAATTACACAGAACCAGCCCCCCCGCCCATGTCTGATTTTTTTCTTCCATCCTGAAAGTCATATAGATTAGAGCCAGTAGCTGTATCTCAAACAGACAGGGTTTAATAACCAAGAGAGCTAAATGAAATATTCCCCCAGCAGCTCTCCTGTTCCTTCCCTCTCCTGCCTTGCTGAGCTACTTGGCATTCAGTTGCTTAGATAAGAATACTTCAATTTCCTGCTGCTCCCCTCAGACAGACAGATAAGTCCTTGTCTTCCATGTCAGTGGAGAAAATATTACTGTTTGGTAAAGCCAGAAGTTTAAACACAGCACTGATAGGTAGTGACTAATGAAGAAGAGGAGGGGAAACCCCCTCACAAATAAAGCATTTCTTTCTGTCTCCTTTTTTTATCAGAAAATGAAGCATGTTGTAATTTCCTGTGGGGGAATATTTCTTAAATTATTTTTATTGGTTCCAGCAGGAAATGAAACAGTATCCCTTCTCTGGGCCAGCATTTGTCGTAAGAGTAAATATTTAACAACCACGAATAGGTTTTCTACCACAGTACAGAGTGACAGCTAGATAGACATATAGATAGATAGGCAGACTGATAATCGTCTCTTATTAGAGTAATTGTTAATTGTTTACAAGTGATAGGGAAGCTTATGGGAACCAAATGAGAACAGAAAAGTGCTATATGGAATAGCCAGACCTTGGGGCTGCCAGGTCCCCCTCTCTCTTTTTTAAGGCTGATGATCTCTACCTTTGTTAAAACAGAAAACCTGGATGAAGCTGTTCCCATTTGTCTCTATAAAATTGAATTTTATGTGTTCATCTTTAATCTTCTTGGAAATAGAAAGCTTAGTGAATTGTTGTTGGAAAATGTGATAGGAACCACAGTGAACGTTTTTGAGTATGCAGATTTATTTATTTTTTAGTTTACAATGAGAGATATACTTATCCATAAGATGTAACTAAAAAGTGTAATTGTTAACACATGCTCAAAATATTGATAATACCACTAGCCTACCTCGCCACCTAACATGAATTCCATTCCCAAAATGAATGAAGTTGTAACTAAAACAGTTACTAAGTAATGTGGCATCTGCATGACCATTATAAAGACACAATTCAGGAATCCATTCATAGTTAAGGTGTACACAGACAATTTGACAAAGTTTAGTGCATGGATCCTTTTCTCTTTCATAATTCTGTTTTTATTTATCCATTCTCAGTTTGCAGATTCATTTAACTTTAATCCTCACAAATGGCTCCTGGTGAATTTTGACTGCTCTGCTATGTGGTAAGTATTACAGTAAAAGGAAACATTGCAAGAGGAAAAAATCCCATTATATTAGTCTGCCTTTCTAGCAGTAGACTTTTATTTACATTTCTCTATTGAAATGAGGAAAGCTGGATAGCTGTAATTCTTGTAAACTATTTACAAATTTCACTTTCATTTAATCCAAGTTTCAAAAATATAAAATTTAGAAATAAGCCTGACCTCTGCATTATGTTCCAGAAAGAGAGAGGTCCCCAAAAGTCTGCAGATTCATACTTGCTCCATTTTGTCTGTTTAAAACATAAATGAAAAACTTCATTTAAGGATATCAGTGCAATAAACAGCATGCTAAGCAGAGCTTCTTGTTTTACTTTTCCACAAAATTTCTTTTAGTTGGAGGTTTCTTCTTTTGAAAGTCTTTCTAAAAATGTTTGAGATTTAGCCAATGAAAAGCAGCTGATTTCAAAAAGGACTATTGATGTAATTTTGTACTGATGTTCCATTTCCCCAGATGACAGCAGAGACAATATTTTTATATAAAAAAGATGCCAAAATAGAAACCCATAGACATACTTTCAAACAAACCAAAGTATCACAGCAGTAATGATAGCATTGTTTTGTTAAAAACATTCCATAATAGATGGTCCTGTTGTGTTCCAAACTCGATGTTTACTGGCATACCAACTCATGATACTTACTAGCAAAAAAGCTATTTGGTAAATGCAGACTATTTATCAAAATAAATGAAAACATTAATTTCAGTTATAAAGAATGAAATGTACACTTAAACTCTCTGACTTGAAGCCAATGCATTGTCCAGCCAACTCTGAGACCCATGTCCAAAACCTACCTCTCTTACCACCCAAAAAGGTGAAATGTACTAAGGGTGAAGGAACATGATATGAAAAAGTGTGTAGGATACATAGTCCTCTTAGGATCCCTGGGAAGTATTAAGCATGATATTGTGGTAACATGGAAAGAGTTCAGTAAACACTGAACACCATCTCAGAACCAAAGTCATCTGAGTTCTGTTGATGGGCAGGCTTCTCAATAACCCAGGCTCCTCAGCACTTTCCCCAATAAACACTTACATTCACTGCAAGATGATTAAGATAATCTAGCTATTAGACCTCTAATGTAATTATTTAACTACTCAGTGCAATATGTGGCTCTGATATAATTTTGGATTTGGAGGAAATTTCATTATAAACCTTTTGTAAAATATTCTCAGACTTCTTGATGTGCTGACAAGAGCAGTCAATTTCCCATGAAAAGAAATTTAATATAGCCATTCCAAGAAGTGTATATTTTCTATATTCAAATATTAGAGTCCTTTAGAGGCTTTGTCTTGAAACTACCAGTCATTTTTTCCTGACTTTAATTCCTACTCTGTGATATTATAAAGCAGGAAGAAGAGTCTTCATTCAGAGACAGTGAAAATAATAATCTTGCAAAGTCTTGGTATTTTTGCTTTTTTATTACTCTTTTCAGGGCTTAAGTCTTAACTTTTGGTTGGGAAGGATGTTTTAGTATCTGGAAGGAAGGTGGTTACAGGAAATGCTTATTTGTAGATCATACAGCACAGAATGGCTTGGTTTGGAAGATCATCTAGGTCCAACAACATATACAGCTCCAAAGTCGTGTATTTATCTCTGTTTCAGACTCTCTGCTTAGCCTGTTAACTGTATCTTGTAATTCAGCCACCTGCTTCAACAACCAACCTTTTCTCCAGAAGTTCCTGGCCATCCATTGTAAACTATCACCTGTGTTGATGTCTCCTTCCTTACCAGTTCTGTTACGGTTTAAGCAGCAGACTGCTCAGGGGCTGTCTCAGTAGACACTGGGTTTGGCTCTGAGGTGAGTGCCCACCTCTATGGCAGAGATCCACAGCACTCAACACTTCACCTCACAAGAAAGTTGTAGACTGCGATGAGATTCCCTCA
Organism: Formicarius rufipectus; assembly: GCA_013399695.1. NCBI lineage: Eukaryota > Metazoa > Chordata > Aves > Passeriformes > Formicariidae > Formicarius > Formicarius rufipectus. Next base: position 205,993 of record VXAU01004261.1, on the reverse strand, counting down.
GTCTTCTCCAGGCTGAACAGACCAAGCAACCTCAGCCACTCCTCATACAGCTTCCCCTCCAGGCCCTTCACGATCCTTGTTGCCATCCTTTGGACACTCTCTATTGGCTTAATGTCTTCCTTATATTGTGGTGCCCCAAACTGCCCACAGTATTCAAGGTGAGGATGCCCCCGTGCAGAGCAGAGTGGGACAATCCCTTCCCTCGACTGGCCGGTGATGCTGTGTCTGATGTCCCCCCAGGACATGGTTGGTCCTCCTGGCTGCCAGGGCACTGCTGACTCATGTTCACCTTGCCATCAACCAGGACCCACAGATTCCTTTCTGCAGTGCTGTTCTCCTGCATCTCATTCCCCAGTCTGTACAAACATCCAGTGTTGTCTTATCCCAGGGGCAGATTCCAGCACTTTCTCTTGTTGAACTCCATATGGTTGGTGGTTGCCCAGCCCTCTAATTTGTTGAGGTCTCTCCGCAGGACCTCCCTGCCTTCAAGGGGGTCATCAGCTCCTCCAAGCTTTTTGTCATTTGTTCAGTATCCCCTCCTGTCCTCCATCCAAATAAATTATGAAGACGTTGAAGAGCACAGGGCTGAAGACAGAGCTTTGTGGAACCCCACTAGTGACAGGTCACCAGTCTGATGTTCCCCCATTCACTACTACCCTCTGTGCTTGACCCATGAGAAAATTGCTCACCCACCACATGATGAGTTTGTCCAGCTCTTTTCCCCCTTGAGACAGGTGCATCCCATCAGGTGTCAGTAGACCAGGAGTTGAGTACATCATCCCATGGTCAAAAAACCCAAAATTTTTCTGATTACTTCAACCTCAGAGTCACCTATTGACCTGATGGATCTGCCTATTCCTATCAATATTATTCCTCATTAGGGGAAGAACTGAGGAAATTCTTCACTGCCTATGCTTCTGATTCCTCTGCCAATCGTCCCAGGGCCTGGAAGTCTCTTTTCACTGCCCTTGTACTTCTCTTTGTTATTTTGTTGTTGCCAATTTTAATAATCAATAGCAGATATTAATCAGAAGGCCTTACTAGAGTGGAGAGTTCTCCAGTAATGTCCCTTGTCCAGACCACACAAACACTTACTGCAAGGTTTAAATATCTAGAGTGGAATCAAGGCATGGTGTATATAGGTGCAGCTCAAGTGGCTTATATACAGGCTTTGGATTTATTTTAGTAATCCTTTTAGTTTTTCATGGTTGAAAGATTAAGATCTATGAAGTCCCCAGACACTTTTAAAAAAGCAGTGACGGCAGCAAGGAGGTACAAGGTGGCAGCATTTGTATGTCTTCTAGGCTAGATATTCCTGCAGAATAGTTATCTGTTCCATTGTTTAACAGCATGTAGCAGGAGAAGAGATCAAGCTCTCACAAGCCAACTAAGTACATTGCATGTAATGTGGATGAGTTGCATACAGAATGAGCTACTGAAACATGAATATATTAAAGTAATCATACATATCAAATAAACCACAGTAGAACAACTTAAGGTTTATTAAAGATGTTTACACTAATTAAACCTGTTTTCAGGAAATAGTTTCTCCCTTCCATCCATGGGACATTTTCAGCACAGAAAGAAGTTACTGGTTTGTTTGAGAGCATTCTGAAAATTTATTGCTATTTTTCATGTGCATCAGCTTCCTTATCTTCAACTATGTTCTTTCCATGCCTGAAGGCAAGCACTCATATCTTGGTACTTCCCTGACCATTAGTGAGAGGCTTTTTGTTTGTTTGAATAAGATGTTTTATGGCCACAGCCTAGATGTGAATGAGAGTTGGGAGTAGGTACTGTCCTATGCATACACAGTAAAATATTTGAAATTAGATTTTTACTTAGAAATGTAAAAATTTTACCTTAAAACACAGAAGAAAAAGGTTTGGACTTTGGTAATTTAGAGTATTCCCATGCTGATACAACTTTTGCTTACTTTGTATTATATTTATAGGCCTAATATAATGATATAGCATCTTTCCCTTTTCTGATTTATGGTTTCTTCTTCTTCTGCCTCTATAAACCCCAGCATTTGTGGAGGTGAGTCAGTCTTACACAGCGTGAAGCATGAACCAGAAAAATCTTGTTTTTAACCACTGGCACAGCATAGCTTATTGTCTCTAAAAGGGACACACTTTCTTTTGAACCTCAGTCCTGTCACACTACGCACTAGCTGGCAATAGTAAGGTGCGTGTCTCAGTGTTACACTGTGCTATAGCGTGTCTGTCAGTAAGTGTGTATTGGATCCAGCTAAGGGCAGGGCAGCACAGGAGGGAAGCCCGAGTCTGGGCAGGGTGGCTGAGCATGGCAAGACAGTGGTCAGTATCCCCACGGCCTCGCCGCGGCTGTGCACGGTGTTTAGGAAGCAACAGCTCTTCCCACGCAGCTTTGTACTGCAGTAATTTCAAGGCAACTTCTGTTGACTGCAAACATTAACATTGCTTCAGCTAGTCTCACATTCTGGTGTGATTGTCTATCACCATAAAAAGATCCTCTGTGTCTGTTTCTTGTCTGTTTTTTAAATATGCAGTCGTGCAGTCATGCTGCCGGTCCCTGCTGAGCCTTACACTTAACTACTTGTAAGTACAGTACTGATATGGCTGTGAAAAAGCACTGAAAATGGCACAGGCTGTGCTCAGGAAATATGCCAGTTTAAACACATTCAATTTGACTTCACTTCTTGTGGAAATTTAATCCCTTAAATTTCTATTCTTAAATTTCTCAATTTGATTTCTTTCTTTTTTTTTTTTTTTATACAGGGTGAAAAAGAGATCAGATTTAATAGGTGCCTTTAAACTAGAACCTCTTTACCTGCAGCATCACTATCAGGAGTCTGGTAATTTTACAATTAAATGAATTATTATTATTATTTTGTTTGCATAGTGGTATTTAATGACAAAAAAGGACTTAAGATGAAAACTGAAATTCTTTAAACTGCTTGAGTTGTTTAGGAGCCTATTTCCATTTTCTGAGTGCCTGAGGGAGTTAAACTTATTAAAGTGCAAATATTTGTCAAGTGAGAGTTTAATTAGTTAAAAATAATAGAAAGAAGATAATTTTATAAAGCATTTTATTACTGTTTTTCTATTGGGATTCCCCCAATTCCAGACTTACCACTGATTCTTTATAGGAGTATTGAGAAAATTGATTATGCTCTTTTGGCAGTCAGATAAGCATATTATTGGGTGCTGTGTATCAAGTTCCTCAATCTGCCATCCCCAACATATCTTTCTTCAGAATGGTTTCAGGATTTGATTTGGTTTTAAAGTTTCCAAAGTCTGTGACTTTTTTTCTTAGTTATTCCTGCAACCTCTGATTCAAATTTTTTAAAAAAACCATGTGAGGAGCAAAAACTCCCTGAAACCACAAAACCAGGGTGAACTGTTTGCTACCTCTGCTGTATTTTTGAGTGATAGTTTTCTGTGACAGTATCCTGTAGCTCTCATGTTCTTACACTGGCTGTAGAGAAAGGCAGTAAGAGCAGACTGTCTCTCTAGTACAAAATGCTCACAAAGAGTTTATGAATCTTAGGCTCTGTACAAAGCTCATTAATGGATTAGTTCTGCTCCTTGCACAGACTTAGCAACTGCAGAGTGATATTTGCTATCCTGAAGCCCATTTTTACACATTCAGTTATTAACTGAGTAATTTTGAAGAAGGTCACAGCAGTGCAATGTCAACATGTGGTGGAAGTTCCCTCATAACTTTCACAAGAGGATGAATCATTTGTGGAAGATCTTACCATATATTTGATCTCATATTTTTCTTGGACTGGATGGTGCTGATCCGTGTTCAGAAGTGTGTCCCGAGTACTTTTATCTCCTCTCTGTTATGGCTGTGAACTCATTGACATTTAAATTAATACCATCCAGAATTCCACCACTCACTAAAAAGACCTAGGAAAAATGGATTCCTGTGCCTTAATACTGAACTGGCATAGATCATGTATTTTATTCCTTTCCTCCTTTCCCCAGCAATGCAAATATAGAACAGTGCAGTAAACAGAAACATGCAGCAATTCTGGAGCTGAGGTTCACCCTCTAAAGGCTAGAATTATTAAGAGAAAAATAAATACTTTTTTTGGACCTTTTTAAATGAAAAATACATGTAAGGCACTAGCTTTTACTTAACATACATTAAAATTATTTCTTTTCCAGAGAAAAAAAGAATCCAACCTCAACTGAAGTGAAAATATGTTCTTATGACAACTGATAGTGCTGATACAAGAGCCTTAGGCCTTCCCCAGGTCAAATAACACCAGAAAAAAATCAAACCTTTCTTAAAAGTAGGTGCTTTCAGTAAGGACACCTAGTTGACCTGAAAACTTTATCACCTCAGTTGGATAAAAAGTTGTTCCGCCTTCATCTTGCCTTCATAAGCTGTGACAGCATGTTGTATGATCTGACATAATGATTCGAAAGACATCAGCTGATTACTAGCCTTAGTAATGCTAATTTCCTCCTCTTCTCTATTCCCATTTAATATCAATATTCCAAAGAGCTGGACAACTTTTCAAATGCAGATGCCTCTAGTTAAACTTCCAACCCACACTTATGCCTTCAATACACATAGTCAAATTTGCTACAAATTTACTTTACAAGGGTGCTGCAGTCCCTATTGATCCCCCTGCGATTTATGGAATGTCAGCACTCCAGGAAGTATGACTGGCCTGCTGGAGGGTCTTATTTTCCGAATATGTCTCAGATCTGAGAATTCCTATCATGCTTTACAAAGCAAATTAAGTATTTTGAATTTGCACATCTCTCACTCAGGAATTTAAATGAGCGGAAAAATATCTCTATCTGTGAGCAATTACTCTTAATAACCATATGGCAATTATGTGTGTCCCCAAGGGGAAAGTCTTTATTTTGTCATTAATTATAATTCTATGTGATTTGCATCATCACACCAGGAAGACTATACTAGCTTGCCTGACAACCCAGGATATAGGTCAAATCCTAATGTCAGTGTACGAAGAATTCCGCTTTATTGTGAATGCCACATATGCTCCCACAACGCAATTCCTCCTGGTTAAATACAGATGTAAGACTAAGGCTTGTAATCAAGGAATCAAGGACTAAGCATTGATTATATTTTGCTTCACAGCTTGTGAAAGGCGTTGTTGTGGATCATTAGCCATAGCCCATTACAGGAGTGTAGGATTATTTATCCGTCACCAGTTGCTTTACTCTCTTTGCTACCAGTGTTGCAGCTTCCAAATGCAGAAAAATATGAATATTACCAATTTACCTCACTACTAAGATGAGATAACCACATTCATTTCCTGAATTCCACAAACAGGTTAATAATTGATGGTTGTTGTGTGGGTTTAGTTTTTTTACCACCTGGAAACCAGCATAGGTTAAAGGACCCAATGACTCTCTGTCACAGGGAAAGAAGGACCATGTGGTTTTTTGGATGTTTTGGCTGAACAGATGAAAGAACATCAGCAAGACAGCTTGTAACCCATGAAATAGGATTTTGTTTGTTTATTTGGTTTTTTGTTTGTTTTTGTTTGTTTGTTAGTTTGGTGTTTGGTTTTTTTTTTTAACCCCTAGAAAGCTCAAAGGCTGAAAATCACACAGACTGGTCAAATTCTGAAGCTACAGTTCTATATAGAACCTTGCAGTTCACAATTCCAGGAGCACTTAGCATTTTCCCAAGGAATTCAAGTACATACTTTCCTATGAAGCTTATACTCCACTGGGCAGTAATAAAGCAGACTAAGGAAGCTAAGCAGATGTTTCCTAAAGAAATGCTTTAATTTTTACTTCTGTTTAATTTCTGTCACTTACAGCAATTAACTCTGTTACAATTTCCTTTACTATGAAATCAGTTTAATTACCTCATTCAAAGAAAAGGTAGATCCATCTTGACAGTGTGTACTTATATAAAGGGTAACTAATAAATGGCTCCCACTTGCCTCCCTGGACTGCTTTGCAGCTTAGTCTCTGTAATGGGCTTTCACTGCAATAAATGAAAAGCCATAAAAAATGCAGAATACTATTCTCCAAGGAGGAGTAGGTCAAATTCTGAGTCAATTTTCTCAGTCACTTGTTAGACATGCTGAAGAATTAGCAACAGATGTATGTATGAGTCTAAAAGGTAGTTAGAAGTGGATTATTTTTAAAAGTGTTGCCAGTTCACTAGGGTAAAGGTGATGAAATTTCACAGCAGAGAATTTGAGTTCACAGTGAGTTTGAGGATTCTGCAAATTGTTTAAAACAAAATTAATAATAGTAGTTTTGTCTGTTGCTTGTTTTCCTTACAAGAAGAAAATAAACATAGTATTTGTTCTGCCATCTCTACAGCACCTGCAGTATAACAGAAAGTAAAGTTGTGTTTCTTCTGTAAAATTTGTTAGTGGCATATTCTGACTAGTTAAGGAATGAAGGGTATTACAAGTACCTTCATTTTACATGCTACCAAGTATCCTAGAAAGTGTTTAGTGGTTCTATTGGTGTTTGTGATGCTGAAGTTTGTAGCAGACATAAAGAATAACTAAGATACAGCTTTTTCAATAACATTAGAATGATTGAAGGCTTTGGCTGTTGTGATGATTGAACACTCTTTCTTTAATTTCCAGGTCTCGTAACAGATTATCGGGTAAGTACAGCATCGGTGTACTAATTAATACTATTACTTGTATATACCGGTATTATCAGGACTTTCATTTTCCATTATTATCATAAACCTAAAATGTTATGTTTCTTTACAAGAAGGATGCAGCTTGCTAAATTTTTAATGTTCCTCAAACTGAAATTTTAAACTCTGTTTTTTGAAAAAAAAATTGTTTAAAGGCAGAAATTGTCTTGCACATGCAATATCTCAAGGTTCAGGCAGTAGAAAGTCATGTCCTAAAGTTGTGGGTTTGTTTGTTTTCTTTTTTTTTTTTCTTTAATGTAGTTGATATCACAACTAAAAAATAAAAGCATATAAATTTTAATCTTTATCCCATGGAAGCAATGTTGTTTTGAAATGGAAAATGGGCCTGTCACTGGAGATGCTGGCACCACAACTGTAAACATGCCAGTGGAACAAGCTTTTAAGATACTTATTTTTCCTAAAGCCTTTGAGGAGAATTCAGGATGCACAAATAAAATTTCATCCTGACACTGACTTCCCTTCCCAATTTTAATTTGATAATTTGGAGTATTAAACAGTCACACCAGGGTGCTAAAACAGGAACAGATGTTTCTTCTATCACTTGACCCACCTGTAGCAGCCACCTGTAGGGTGTGGCAATGCGGTTTGCTTCCAAACCGCTGCAGAATGCAGCTTCTGCTGTAGCACTGCAAAGGTGACTTCTAACACGGGTGGCCTCTCTTCTCCTTGGTTGCAGCACTGGCAAATCCCCCTGGGCAGGAGGTTCCGCGCGCTGAAGCTTTGGTTCGTACTGAGGATGTATGGGGTCCGGGGCCTGCAGGAGCACATCCGCAAGGTACTGCCGTCGGCTTGCTGGCGTACCCGGGAGGGGGATGGCAAGGGAAAGTGAACTGGCCACCTGCCTGCTTTCCATCACCTCTATACACACCAGAAAGCACAGGCAACTGTTTGAGGCAGCTCAGTTCACCATGCCCCGTGTAAGGTTGCAATTTCATATCGTGGCTGTCATCCATTTTGTGTTAATCTTTAGGGAAGACAAGTCTAGGAATTTGGAATTTCTCCAATATGGGACCATAATGCCCTCTCCAATTTAGCCAGAGCATACCCATCGTGGAAACAGATGTACATTGATTACTTTTTTATTGTATTAACATGCATACATAGATAGCATATTTAGATTATTATTAAGGGATACAGTACCTTATTTGGCATGATTTACTTCTGCTGCTGCTTTGTTTCCTGTTTAAAATATATCTCTTATTGAAAAAAAGAATGTGTACAATTTACAGTTTGTTAGCATTGTTAGAACCACTAAGTTTATTCTTGATGTAAAAAGAGGCTTTTTTTAATCCCAAAAACCACATCTGGTGCCAGTTTAAAATATACAAATATACTTCCTCTGTAGCAGTAAAGTCAAATTCAAGCATACCTTTCATCTTTATGAAGTTTCGGAAAACTTCTAGTTAGGGGAGATCCATGGCTTGGCTCTAAATATTTACAAAAATATCCATTAGCTAAAGTTCTGGTCTAGCATAACAAAAACTCCCTGTGGACACACATTTAGTACCAGATATTGTGGTGTTAAACAGAAGAATTTCTGAGAAAGACTTTTTCCACTCATGTAAAATCACTGCATGAGGAATTCTCTTTCAATTTTGAAAGGCTCTGGAGTGGAGGCTACCCTTTTTGCTTCTTATTTTAATCATACTATAATTTTCAATTGATTGTCCAAATATCAAAATTAGATTTCTATCCTCAGCAAGGTTTTCAGTAATATATTTTGGCAGCTATGGCAATCTTGATGTTCTGTCATCCTTATGTCAATCTGATATATATGTTTCTGATGAAAAACTGATATGAGGTTTCTTATCACTTTACTAGGCTACCATTACCATACCTAGTGGGAGTTTCTCTCAGGTTAGATTCTGGAGACTGAAATTATTTCAGTATAATGCCAAGTTTTTAAGTAGGGCTAAGTCTCTTGCTGAGAGAAGCCTCACATCATTTGCATGGCCTTTTTTCACGTTAGTTTCCACAGGTCTATATTTGCATTCAACAAATCCTCCTTTCCCCATCTCCCAGATACTTCCCTGACTGTCCAGCCATGTAATCATAGCTGAAGACCAGGTTTTGATATTTTCTGTGAAAATACAGTTCAGAAAAGCTAAGCAAATCAATCTTTTCTTTAAAATATTGACTCCAAAGTAAAATCCTAATAATACATTTCCTTATTTATAAATTCAGACAATTAGATTCCCAAGGGCTTGTTGAACTGGGTATGTATGTTTTACATTTCATTAAGGAATACATTGTTCTGCAGTGCAGATATAAAAATAAGTTATGAAAGGGCAAAAGGGATAACTAAGTGCAGAGTTTGGCTCACTCTATACTTCTTCCAACCAGCACCTTTTAGTTTCTCCTCACTCCCCACCCACTCCCACCAATGAATGATGGTTTAATTTAGTGGGTTCCAGAGCGTCTTAAAAAAAAAAAAAGTAATTTCTATCACCAGCAAGCCTCTGTTGAACTTAAATTTCAGGAAGTAATTACATTTCATTTGCTCCCTGCTTTAGTAGAATTTATCTCTTGTGAGTTTTCAGACATGTTGGTAAAGGTATATCAGTAGCTGCAAAATAAAAATTAGATATGTGCTTCATATCTTGTACAATTTTATTTCTTCTCATGAATTACCATGTTCTCCAAATACATGTGGTGGCTTTTCCTTGGGTAGAGTAGTAATGAAGTGTATAAAGCAGCCTGACACTGGTTTGTATATGGACAAACGTCCAAATGAAAAGTAATTTCGAATTTAACTTCACTTGTTAGCTGCACTTTAATATTGTTCATCCTAGTGCCTGGCCTTGAAAAGTTGCATTCTTTTAAACATGTTGTAGCATCTTGCAAATAACAGCATTTCTATTCCCATTGCTGGCAAAGACAGTCCTGGGGGGGTCTCTAGCTGGCACTGTCTTGTGTTGTTGGGACTTTCAGCTGGGTTTTAAGGGAAGACCTGTAGGTGCCAGAATTAGCTCTGAAGCTGCATTTATTACAGTAGGTGATAGAGTGGACACTGGCAGAAAGAGACCCAGGAACAATGTCAGAGGCAGGTACTGCAAACTTCCAGTGGAGAGCAGAGTGGCTGGAGCTGGGGAAGCAGGAAGAAGTGCTCTCTCTCTGTTGTGTTATTAAGGAATTGCCCCAGGGAAAGGGCCACAAGGGTCACCTGGGGAAGAAGATGCCTACATTTGGAATACAGAATTCAATAACAGACCATGCAATACGTTGATCCATCTGTGTTTAAGGCATGTTATTCCCCTTCATGCTGGGTAATACCAAGGCATACCTGTTCACATGCAGGGCTAGGCCTTGTTTAGAGATTTGGGACCTAGGGTTTCAACTCCTTTCTGAGCTTATAAAAATCCTAACATAGATGCTGTGACCATCTAGGGGAAAAAAACAAACAAACAAACAAACAAAAAGACACTTCCATGACTTCTAAATCATGGAAAATTTTAGGAAGATCTATGCAGTGTTTATGGATTTCTAGTTATGCTTCTTTTCTGAAGCCAGGTGTTACTTACAAAGTGATTTGAGATTTTGAATAGTGATGAGCTTCTGACATGATATAGAGGGAAAAACCACTTGTATGTCCATAAGAAGCCACCCTATTTGTTGTGTGATTAGCAAGTTTCTATATAGAGAACCAAAGACATCTGCAACAATCTAGTCATAAACTTTTTTTTCCTTTCCTGGATCTAAACTGTCACAAAAATTGTCTCTTCCTTTCTTTTCTTCCCCTTTTTTATTAGTATGTTTTAAGAAAAAGCTGTTTGCTATATTTTCAGCCTTAAGGTTCATGACTGGATAACCACTGCAACCTGGCATTTGCTTGAGGATGGCATTTAGAAACTAAAATATTCATGGAGCATGAGAAAGTGTGACTTGGATTTGGATGCAGTAACTTTTTTTGTTTTCCAAACATTTGTTATGCACTTTTTCTTACACACAGCATATAATATTAACCTATTGCAAAGTATAGGTTTCAAAGCAGTGGTAAAGGGGAGGACACTCATTTTTGAAGGATGTGGCGAGAGACAAATCAAAATTCTGGAGGTAAGTCCCAAAGCCACAGAGGAGGATACACAAAACCAACAACAATAACAGTCTTCTGGACTGATTTCAACCACTCAGGGTCAGTATAAATGTGGAACCCAAATGGCCATTTGTAAATGGCCCATTTGCAAACTGTTTAACCATCTATTACTCCTTTAAGATTTGGTTTAAGTCCTCTCAAAGAGCTCAGAAGTAATTTGAGACATTTAGGAGTTAGTGTGACCTTTTTTTGTATGCAATTCCTATGTTCATATTCTGACTCAGCTGAATCCTCCTTAGGTCCAGAAGTAATCAGTGTACCACATGCTTCTTCCTTCACCAAGGATAATGAATTCCATTAAAAATTAACAGCAGAGTCCAAGAAACTGGAACTGTAAAGAACAGCAATGCTAGAGGTTGGAAGTGGCATAGTCCAAGTGGCTGTTGAGAAGACCCAGTTGAAGCCTTTTCCTTCAGGGTGTAGTGAGATGCAAGCTAAGGCAGGCAAGGAGATGAAATCTGTAGGAAGAAAAGTTTGAAGTGATTAAGACTAGGCCAGAATGCTCATTTGCATGTACACAGTAGTGTATTCTGATGCTTCAGAGAAGCTCCCTGCAATCAAAAACTATTTTAGCTCTTGAAGGCTTTGCCCAAAAATTAAAACTCTGTTTAAGCACTTCAACGGAGAAAGATTTATATTTATATTCACTGATACGCATATAGAAATACAGATTTTTAAAATAGGGACCACATCTTATTGCCTCACAAACTTACTGTTCCTATTATTCATTATCTAAGACATTTCTTTTAATCCTAAATAACCAAATTCATTAGATCCCATTCTTGTTTGCCTTCTCACTGCAGAGGAGCAATGGTTGTTTACCTGAGATAACAGTGACACATAAAAATTCTTTACAAGCTTCTCTTCAAATAGTTAAGTGTCACTGTGATGACCAGGGCTGGTATTCTGTTCCTGTATACCAATACATTTCAGGACACTAACACTGTCCGTGTGATTTCACTTTGGGGACCAACATGATAAAGGGATTGTCCATATCCTTAAATCATAGGCTTGGCTTGAAAGCAACCTTAAAAATCACCCAGGTCCAACCCTCCTGCAGGGACACCTTCCTCTAAACCAGTTTGCTCAGATGATACTGCTAAAAACAGTATGTGAGTTGGTTTGTGTATGTCCACAAGCATGTATAAGTACTTGACAGTGTTAAATGAAATAAATTTGAAAGGTTAAATAATATTTGAACACCAACTTTAAGTTAATGGTTCTGGGGACAGAGCATGACACATATGTCATAATCAAAAGTACTTGGAGGGTTAAAATATCCATAGGTCAGTCTTGGTATATACACATTCAGCAGAAAACTGAGATCAGGCTGCTAGATTTTTACCTCTGTTTCCTGCCTGTCCTTAGTTTCAGCATCTGCAGTTCTACAAACAGGACTTTATTTTCACAGTGTACCTACCTGTCTCAAAAAACTGAAGCACTGAAGCCACATATGTCCTCCTGTGAGTTATTGCAATGCTCACATCCAGAGTGTGGGTACAGCTTTTGGACTCAGAAAAAAAGGTGTAGTACCTAAAAGCCCTTTGGTTTTACAGAGTCTGAACTTCCAGGCTTAATAATATTTAACTATACTGTTGCAGCAATCTTTGTAAGAGCAATTCAGGACAATAGCTAATGGTTCAAAGGTGCAGGTCCTTGGGTAACTGTATTTAAGCAAAGCTTTACACGTGAAACTCCAGTTAAATCACCACTTTCTCTCTTCCAGTTCTGAAAAATCTAAAACTCTTGGTGCCCCCCAGTGTCTTTACCAATAATTGCTACTTGTTAAAAGTGGCTATGAATAAAAATACTTCCATCCAGACATGAATGCAAAATACTTCTAAAGTTTTGGTTTGCGACTCACTGAATATTCTATTTTCCCTTGCTTTTATTTCTTTCAAAATCCCGAAAAATCCTTTCATGCAAAAAGTGGACATAAATACCTGCTATAAAATGTACAGGATGGGTCCAGATCTTTCTTGCACAAACTCCTCATAGAAGCCAGATCTTAAATTTTTGTTTTACTCAATTCTTAACCCGACAAATTTTGATGAAATATGGTTGGTGATTACATTCAGTGAAAAATCTGTGCAATTCTCATCTCAGTGAACATGATCTGTTTTATGGCTTTTATTGCCAAGATATAGTATATGCAGCGTGGACTTCCACAGAGCTGTATAAAAGACATGTTTGGTTAAAGCTGTAGAAGTGAGGACAGGAGGAGACAGAGAAAGACCATTACAACATGTAGGCCTATTTCCACATACGTTTTCCATGCACTTATGCATCTTATGTATTCAGATACTTCTGGTTGGTTTTCAGAGCTGTAAACTTAGGCTTTTCATATTAGCAGAACATTGAAATGCTTTGGGAAGGAGTGGGCATTTTACTGTTCTCATTCCTGGCTCCAAGTGCTTTTAGGCTAATTTTAGAGGGAGATCATAAATGGATGTAACAAACAGCAGAGGGGAAGTGGTAACAACAGGAAGATTGCCTGGTTGCGTAGGGTACCGGTATGCCCAGTATGAAGGCTTTGAAGCAATGTTTTGATTCAATATAAACTATGTTTTTCTATTTTAAGAAATAAAACAAAAACATCAGAAAGCTATGATTAAGATTGCAAAATGTGTTGTGCTATTTTTTTTCCTTTTCCTTTTCTGTAATTTCTGTTTTGCCTTATTCTTGTCCTTTTGGAAAAAGTTCCCATGAGATTAAACATTCCACATATAACCCTGGCCCAAACTGAAATGTTTCATTTTGGTTTGATATCTATCCTTGAAGTTGCAAAAAGTCAAAGTACAAAAGCAAGAAAAGACATGTGCTTAGTTGTTTATTTTGGTAAAATTATTTGCAATCATAAATATATAAAAGCTAAAGAAACTTATTTTTTAGATGCTTCAGAGATCTTTTTGATGCTATTGTGTGAAGACAAACTGTAATTCTAATAGCTGGTTGCCTTCTTTTTTTTTTTTTTTTAGGGTAATAATCACTAAACTGTTGATATAGCCAGAGAAAGGGGGCCTGGATAGGTACTGCAGGTACCTGATGAGGATATGGGTTCTTTTTTTTAAATTTTGTTTTCTGTTTGGAAGAAAGCAAAGCCAAACATGATATGAACATGCAAGTATCATTGACTGATGTTAAGGCTTCCCAGCTGGTTGTTAGAATGCTTGTTGGTATTTTTCCTATTAATTTGATTTTGAAAGAGCATTGGTTTCCTATGCTTCAAAATACTTGCTCTGGTTTAGTGCCCAATGTAATTCTTTTTTCCCCAGTTACTTATCAACAGGTTTGCTGAGATTTCATATTCATTTTTCTTGATTATACTGCCATCACCTTTATTTTCAACTGAATCTGAGCAGCCAGGTCAGAAGAGTGAGAAAGTTCTCCCCTTTTTCACAGACATTCTCATATTAAGTGAAGTGTTCTAAAAAGTGTACCTTTCCAGATTAATTTGCATGGGAATTGTGACAATTTTCTCTCTCTGTATCTGCGCATTTCCCCCTTTCCCTTTAAAGACTTTTGGACTTTTTAGCCATTCCGAGCCAAAACTGACATTCACAGAAAACTTGAAGGAGAATAATCAAAATTATTTGCTATTAATATGGTGTCATATGAAATTGTGCTGAAATGTCTCATTAGCAAATAGACTAGTACTGCCTAAGATAGACTGAGTTACTAAAACAGTAATGGCTTGGTAAGGTCTTTGGAAATCATAAATGGGATATGAATTAACATAAACAGATGGTGATATGTGAATATTATCACATATCAGAAGAAAGAACAGATAAAAGGAATGGAAAATATTTTGGAACACCTTTTCTCTTGATGAATCAAATTTATACAATAGAGATACTACTTTTCTCTTTTCAGCATGTTAGGCTTTCACATCAATTTGAACACCTAGTCCTTCAGGATGAAAGATTTGAGATCTGTGCTGAGGTTGTCTTGGGACTAGTCTGTTTTCGGCTGAAGGTAAGGCAGCTAAGACCTCCTGTTTCTTCTGTCATGTTTTATAGCAAAACAACAACCTGCAATTGAATATAGACTTTGTAGTTCATATACTTGATTATTTTTAAGGAAAGTAAAGGGAGTTCATGGAGAACAAAGCAGATTAAAGAAAGAAGCTTAAGACAATTTTGTTAAAACTTAATGAAAAGCTTAAGAGAAATTCAAACATATTAGGGTATGGAATTACATAGTCAAGGCAAACAAATGTTGTAATCTGTCAAACAAAATGACTGTTCAATGTTTCATAAGCTTTGATAAAGATGATTGTTTTAGTGTATTTCCCTAGACTTCTGCATATGATGTGTGTGTATTACATGTTTCTTGTCAAGTTAATTTCTTATGAGTGTATATTTAATATTCAATTTTATATATATAATGACTATCATAGATAAAAATTAGAGTAGTTAACACTTTTTTTTTTAAAGAATACTTTTAAATCTATAGAATTGTATAATCAGAGAGGGAAAATTGAAGCAAGATATGTATAAGAACAGGTTACATGGGAGGCCATCTTCCCAACTGCCCTTGGCCTGCTTTTTACTGCTGAACATTCCTTTTTCCCTGCTTGGCTGTTTTTATGCCCCAAAGTCTCTCAAAGTGCCACGTTCATTTATGTGGAGACCTTGCCCAACAGAAACCAGAAAACTTGCTCTGCATTCAAAGAATAAAAGCTGCAGTAGCTGGGAGGGTTCATTTGTTTAATCAGACAATAAAAGGGGATCAGTGTCTTATTTTAGGTAACAAACTCATTTTATAGAGGAGCTTGCAACTAAAGCTTCTGTAAAGTGACACTGAATCTGACCACCAAACAATAATAAAAACAGCACTAGTGTTTTCTAGTTCACATGATACCTAAAAGAGCTTTTAGCTTTTCTGAAGACTTGGAAGTGCATCTTTGCTCCTTCTGGGTAGTGTGGTATTATTATTTCTCATAAATTCTTTCACCAATCATTCAGTTGCCCCAGTTACCTGAGTTTGATGCAACTGGCTGAAGAAGTTAACAAATCTTTAACAATAAGATAATGGTGAATTTATCTGGAATTGGGAAATGGTTTGGTTTGAATTTATTTTTATATTGTTCAAAATAAAATTTAAAAAAAGAACTGTCCCTAAAGGATCAGACAGATTACAGAATGGGGAGTTTTTTCAGTAAGTGGAAACATGAATATAACCTCTTTCCTAACAAGAACTTTTTAAAGATTTTGAGGAATGGGTGCTGTGGCTTTTATTGCCCAATAACAAGATGTTGGTTGCAGCGTGCTCTCTGACATGGAACAAGCAAGCACTGGTTTAGTAGATCCAGAGACAGCTGTTAGGCAGTGCTCTACATTTACTTTAAAGAAACAGTCCTGGTGAAATAGAGCATAGCAACACAGGATTTGTCACTTTTGATCAGCCCAGTAGCTCATCTACATCTGTTCTCCTGTCCCTGATGATCCAGAGGAAGAAATTACATCTACAGGGAAAGACAATTTTACAATAGGAGGTAAATATTAAATGTCTCGCTAAGAAACTTTTGGACAAATTGTAGAACGAAGGCCTGATGCTACTGAAAACCAATATGGAAAGAGCAGTGTTTTCATTGCTCACCTACCTGCTTGAGAAAAAGAAAACAAAATTAACAAGCTTTTAAGTAAAGAGGTTTTTATAGCTACTTTTGGAGGTTTAATTATTTTTTTATTTAAGTCTTTCGAAGACTTTCCTGTGATTTTTAAAATTCTTAGAATGCATATTTGGAAATAGGACATTTGTAAGTTTTATGTAGTTACAGTAGGACTAAGGGTCAGGGGACTTGAACTACATAATACTGCACAGCTGTAAAAGTATGAAATATTTTTTCTGCCTTCCTTTGTTCTTGAGAAACCCTTTTTTATTATTTTGCTTAGCTGTAACTTCTAATTTTTTGCCTTTCGCACTGTTGAACAAATGAACTAATTACCTATGACTTTCATATTATAATTATTTCATCAAATGGATCATGCCAAAGGCTTAGTTTTTGGCCTCCTTGTCATGACTGCAGATGAATACAAGTCAAGCTAGTCATTTCTCCAAGGGAGTGAGAATGCTGTCTTATTGAAGCTCACAGACTCAATCAAAGCTGGCTTCTCAAAGCTCTGGGAGAGGATTATTCATTACTAACTCCAATTTGAGGTGACACCTGAGTGTCACAGCAGCCCTGAGGTGGAGCTGTGAGAGGTAGAACAGAAGAAAGATACATAAATCTTTCTTCTTCCTCCCCTCACCCCTGCCAACTTAACATCATATAACTGCTTGTATTGCCTAAAAGTCAGCACTGTGCATTTCATAGTAAAGGCAAGGACTGACATTTTAATAATGTATTACCTTTAATAAGAAAGCAGGACATCATTGTCACCAGTGACTGACACATAATAAGTAAGGACTTGTAAAACACCAAAGTTGGTCCATTTTCTTAGCTGGGAGCATTCCAGTTGCATAAATATCTCCTAGAAGAGTAATGCAAAGCCATGAATTTCAGGATGTCATACAAAATTCCTAATAACTTGTGCTAAGTCAGAACAAGATTTTGTCATGGGTTCAACTCTATCTCTTAATATGATCCAAAATCATGAAAATTATACATTTTTCCTTGTTGCCAATGGGAAAGTGTCTCCCTTATGCTTTGGTTTTATATGGAAAAGCCTAAGCAGGAAAGTCACAAGTGCCCAGAACTGAGAGAAGGTAATAGGTGTTTTCAAGACCTATGCTGCTACAGTAACAAAACTGCTGGAGAATCATTGATTCAGCATTAGCTGAACCTGCAAAAGAACCAGTACTCCTCACCATTATTTGAGCACAAGGAAAATGAAGTACCTTAGAAGGAGATGAAATTCTATCCTGCATATATGTGGAGTCTCTCTGACCTTCTGCAAGACATGTAACATTTATATCTTTGTTTCTCAGAATGCAGAAGACTGTTTACTTTCAGTGGGTGGGTCAGTTTACCACATTTCTCAATTCCCTCCCACAAAAAACCCACTCTGTAGAATTCTGTGGTGGACACTTCCTATAGAACTTGAGGCAAATGCTTTTTTAGGGCTTCCACTGATAGTACAAAACTTACTTATGCCAGGGATACATTACCTTAACAATTTCTTAATTTAGGGGTAAGATACTCGTATTCAAAGGACTCTCACAGCAGTCATGCTTAAGCAAAGACTGGCAGGTTTGTTTTACAAGTTAGTGTAGCTCATTGCAAAACTTCCTCCCATGTTTGTTTGACTGGATCCAACAAGAGTGTAATGACATGGATACAAAGAGGAATGCTTTTACATAGCTCATGAGCTTAGGTCACAAAAAAGCATTCAGCTATAACAAATGTCTCAGTGTGAACACTCCTTTAAACTCAAGGTAATCCATAAATTTCTTTGTATCTCTAAAGTTATCTCTTACATTGTCATCTTCTTGTAACCCTTTGGTAGCAAAGCACTGAGAGATGAGAAAATGGCTGCTTGTTACTGATGGTGCTTGTTGGCTGCTCGATAGGACTTACATATTCCAGACTTGCTTCTGAAATTCATCACCTTATCCACTGAATTACAATGATTTCAGGGCTCAAATGAACTAAACGAGGCACTTCTTAAAAGCATAAATGAGGCCAAGAAGATTCATCTGGTCCCGTGCCATCTGCGAGAGAAGTTTGTGCTACGTTTTGCTATTTGTTCCCGCACAGTGGAATCCACCCACATCCAGTTTGCCTGGCAGCACATCTCACAGCTGGCAACTGATCTCCTAAAAACATGGGAGCAAAACCACCAGCAGCAGCAGTAACAGCATGAAGTACAAGCGGAGACGAGGTAATTAACTGCTTTCTCAGTGTTGCCAAGTTTTATTTTAGGGGCAGGTGGAAAAGTCAAATTACGAAGGGAAAAAAAAATCCAAAAACAAAACCTGTTGTTATTTAGCCCATCTGCAGTAGCAAAATCTTTGCCATTAAGCTGTGTTGTAAACTTAGTCATTCCTTCTCTTTACAGTAGTTTCATCTTGCCTCTTCCCAGGATGCACATAGCTGAGGAGACTCAAGCTGTCATTTCTTAACAGTTTGTAATCAAGAGCATTTATTCAACCAGGCAATGCAAGGAGAAGGCTTAGTGCTCCATCCATTGTCCCCACTCACCTCTAGCACACCCACTGCTTTCTTCGCAGATGAGAGGTGTTACAAACAATGAAATTACTATGACTTCAGAAAGAATCCAGATTGAGGAAGTTCAGTAACCTCTCTGGGTCCCATCTAAATAGGCACACACAAATGGCATTGTCAGAATTTGGGGCACTGTCCTGTCATGACACATCTGCTGCAGTAATTTTGTAAAGGAACAAAGAACTTCAAGACTTCTTCATTGCATAGTCACATCAGGGGGAGTGATCTCTAACTGAACACTGTCCATCCTTCTGGCAGGTTCTCCACTTTCCCCTAAAGGGCTGGCTTCTAAAGCAGCCATTTTGTCAAATATCAGCAAATAGGCTATGCTGGCTACTCGTTTCCACTTTGATCATTCCTAATAAGGCCTCTTAAAAACTCCTCCTGAAGAGTTTTGCCAAGAGCCATGTGCTACCTGGTATTCTATACTTTAAACCAAATTATTATAAGCAGTGATTACTTGAAAACAATCTATAAGATATGTTCTGTGAAATTAAGTTGTGATTTCATTTTCTGGCTACCATTCTGCTCACTTCATTGTGCAATAAATGTTTGACAAAATGTGCTAAGAAATGTGATGGCAAAGATTTTACTCTTCATTTCTCAAAGTAGCTAACAAACAAAAAATACAATAAAAATAGAAATTAAGGTAAATAACTCCCTAAATATGCTGTGGTGCCCCCTGAAAGTGGTTTTCTGCCATTAACAGTGATGCATGGAATATGAAAATATTGGAAAACAACTGTCAGAGAAAGTCAAATCTCTTTTTGAGATTGACGCAAACCATTGATATGTCAGCCTAAGGCAGATACAGTAAAGAGCTAAATGAAAGTCAGAGATGAACGTCAGAACAATACCCGACTTTAAAAAGTACTTCTTCTGTTTTTAAAACATAAATTCCAGACAGTTATTTCTGTGCAAATAAGAACAACATAAATAGCTACACCAAGAAAAACAATATGTAGGATTAATTTCTACATTTGCATTTTAATCTTCTTTTTACTGCTCATATAAACTTCTAGAACACCTTGAACAACTTGCACAATTATTCCACTTTCTTCCTCCATCCCTTGCCAAGTATACTTCCTACAGCTGGGAAGTTGCAAGTAGACCATGAAACATGGATCAGGACAGTTTATTTGGCACATGCTCTGCTCCTATCTACTGTCTTTCCAGAAATGATTAACTAAATTGAATATGGATCATGTGGATTTTTCTGGTGATTCTTAACCTCTCACTTCTGAGGTGCAAACTGGGAAGGACAAATATTTCTTTAAGGAATTGATTTCCCAGAAGACAGATGAAGGAAGGGATGACAAATCAATCTGGCAAAACCTCAAGCAGGTAACTGAGCCATTCCACAAGATGCTGTCCTCAGCTACAGGATCAGAAATTTTGATAGCATTATTCTCTTCTCTTTAGCAGAACCAATACAAAATTAAGCTTTTATGTAGTAGCACAATGCAATAGACTGGTAGACTGAAGAGAGTGGAAAATGCTGGCAATTGTTTCCTTTTCTGTTATTAGGGGTTTTTTTAAAAACAACATTGCTCAGTTCTCATGACCTGGAAAAGAGTGTTCATCCATAGCACATATGGTCCACACTGATACAGTTTTACAACTTTTACATTATGAAAACTCTAGAATCTTGGAGCCAGAGAAGAACTACACCTTGTCTGTGAGACAGACCAGAATTCTGTATGTGGAATATATAACCAGATCAAAGCTATCATAGAGTAAATCCAGGATAATTCCACTGAAATGAAATGGAGCTGTTTTGTCTTAGGTGGCTGTAATTGAGATTAAAAATCTGACTATTAAGTACTGAAAAAGAAAGCCAGAAGGAAGGCAACACTAAACTAAACATAAGAAGATTTTGGTGGAAATCCTCTCCAGGGAAACCAGAGCACAGGTGGATGATGCACACCTGGGTGAGCATCAAACTGTTGTAGAACTGGGATGCAGTCAGGATGCACATACAAACACAGGAGAGGTGAAATGTTTCCAACAGCTCAGAATTAGATATAGATCCCTCTAGACATTTGTGGGAAAATGTTGCCAAAGCTGACATTCAATTAAGCATTATTCAGTATATGCGTACCAGTTTTAGAAAAGGCTGTTGTCCAGATACCAAAACTCCTATTGGCTGAGACTTTAGGATAAAGACTAATTTAAAATATAAGTGCAGTAAAAGATTTTTTTTTTAATAGAAGTGACAAATAAATCTAATAAACAACAGTGATGAGACCCATAGAATTAGATTTCCCCATGGCTAGCCCAATACAGAAATCTGAAGTTCAAAGTTCTAGTTTTTCTGAAATTCTGGGATATTTTGAATATATAACTAGTGAAGGCCTTCATAGTATTCAGTCTCTCACACCCTCTTTTCCCCACGTGATAGTTCTTTCATAAACTATTAGTGTTAGGTCATCTGAAAAGAAAATCTGGGTTATGTAATCAACTCAAGAACATGTGTTGATAAGAACATTTTGAAAGAAGAACATAACTGCTGTTTCTGTTCTGTAGCTTTGCAACATATCTGTGAGAAACACTGTATTTATGAATAGTTAATATGCGAACCTGCATTTGCTGTGCCTTTTGTGCAAAAGCTAATAGTCTGTGCCGATTAACACTGTTTGATATTAAAATTAATTACAAAATCTCAGAATTGTACTTCAGTAGAATATCCACACTTCAAGGAAGACTACGCCTATTGGAGAAGGAGGGCAAAAACTAAGTTTTCAGTAACCACAATTTATTTTTTTTAAACTAGCAGAGTGCTAGTATGATATTTACATTCTTATGACAGATTACAAATATATTTTATTACTGATGGTGAAATATTGAAAAGATATGTATTTATGAAAGTACTGGTAATATATTCTACTTTGAACTGCATTATTAAATTTCTAATTTACTCTTGCCTTTACCTGTAAGATGCTGCTCATGGTTGTCATGTTGTTGTTGTTGTCTCCTGTAAGGATAACATATGTGATGAGTGGTACTCACATTGCAGTTGCCTTACAGCAGCAGTCTAAACCTTGAGAGGTGTAAACTTGAATTGATAAAGGACTGAATGAGAAATAAAACTGAGAACCCTGAAGACCTGAGGAGCTGGTGGGAGCAGATTCAATAGCCATCAATGGATAATATCTGTATAGCATATGTAGAGTTTGTATGACCTAAATGGAAAAATAATCAGATGCTTAATGTTCCAATTATAATTTGTGAGCTGCCAGCTTCCTTTAAATCTGTATCCAAACCCTGCTGAACAGATATGTAGGTTTTAATTGGTAACATTAATAAATGGAAAAAAAAAATCTATAATTACTGTCAGTCTTTGCTCTTAAGCAAGCTTCTCCTGTCTCATTCATGCCAGATGTACTCTAAGAGGTCCAACTTCTCCACTAATATCAAGACAGTGCCCCAATTCTCATCATCCATGACTTTTTCTCAATGTGTCCTTCAAACAAATTACTCTGCAAAATGGGAGTTTGCAAACTTGTCTGAGGAAAGTTTCCTCCTGAGCAACACGAGTCTGAAAAATACCTGGACATGACCAGAGCTGATGCCAACCCTTCTGTAAAGTTCTGAACAGTCCTGCAGCTGGATCTGCCACTGGAGCCAGCTGCCCAGCTTCAGTTTTGGTTTGCAGCTCCGATGCCATCAGGTAGGACAGGGAAGGGGCCTGTGCCATTATCTCTGCCTGGCTGGAGCCTTTGCTGCCTGTCCCTGTGCAACCCAAGGGGAATCAGGCAAGCATGCCTTGGGAAAAATCTGATGGCAACAGTGTCACAAACTGTAAATGTTAGCCCAGCTGGGTCTGAGATGATAGCTCACGTACCAGCACAGACAGTTTAATGTGCTGTCTGCACTAATGGTGTAACGAGCTTGATGTATAACAAAAACCTGACAGTAACTGCAAGAAATGTTTCTCATGGGGAATTAAATGTCCACCCACACACAAGTGTCTATGTTAATACTAGAGGTGTAACTGCAGCTTAGTGTGCTAATTTGCATCTAGTTTGGTGCACGAATTTGGACATGGGTTGGTGTGATCCAGCGGGGCACTCCAGGATCATTCAGCTGGTGGGTTATGCCCACCTGGGCCACCATCTTTTGCCCTGTAAGGCATCATGTCATTCACCTTGTCCCTCTGCCTCAAAGTCCAGCTGCTGCTGCTCAGCCCTTCAGCAGGGCTGTTCTGCCAAAAAGGCCTGTGGTTTTTAGGGGTGTTGGACAGCACCACCTCCTGACGCTGCCGTGGTGGCCTCGCAGCCTGTGCCACAGGGATGGAGATGGAACAGGTGGCCGCGGAGGTCAAGTGCTGCGTGCGCAGAGGGGTCGGGTGCCCATCGCTGGCACCCAAATCACGAGGGGAGCAGGGGCTTTGTGGCTGTGCCCACCTTCCGTGGAACACGCCTCCCGTGGACCCTGCATAGAGCCAAGGAGCCAGCCCGGACTGAGCTGGGCTGGCCGCCCGAGGGGAGCAAAGGGCATCCAAAGGGGCTTCCCACCGAGAGGAGAAGAGAGGAGGGAACAGCGGGCAATGGGGGTATGTTGACGGGAGGTGGCCGCTCTGCCATTCTGGGCAGCCAAAGTCGAGTCTGACACAGAAAGAGCCGCAGCAATTCTGCTCCTTCAGTCACGGACCTGCGTACTGGCGAGAGCCTCCCCTGCCGCACAGGAATAGCACATCTCCATCTCCGTGTTTCCCTTTGCTGCGGCTGCTGCTGAGAACAGCCTGGACTGGCAACACACGGGTCACTCTGCAGCCTCTCCCTTCCCGGCTGCTCTCATTTCCTGCTGATCAACTCAAGCCTTTATGGGAAAAGTTTTCCCGAGGCTCGTGGCAAGGGCTGGAAGGGGCACCAGAGCCGCTCTGGGCACGCCACGGCAGGCGGGGCAGCGGCACACGCCCCATCCCCCCGGGCACGGACCCCGCGCCCATTGGACGGCGCGCGCCCAGGCGCAGCCAATGGGCGGCGCCCACCCGCCGCGCGCCTTCCCGCCCGTGACGTTACGTAGACCCTCCCTTCCGCTCTCTGATAGGCTGCGTCTCCCGGAGTCCTGTTACCCGATTGGC